>VZSF01006135.1:60354-222756 GCA_013398295.1 Chionis minor | reverse complement strand
GTGCCGGCTGAGGCCAAACCGCGCCAATGAGCCTACGCATAAGCAATGTCTTGCGGAGGCAAGCACTGTGTGTGATTCTGCCCAGTTATTTCCTCCAAAGAAGAAATATTTCCTGCATGTTCTTTGGTTTCTCAACATGACGGAGTAAAACAAAACAAGAACAAAAAAGTGAGGGTGCCCTGGGATAGAAAAGGAGTAATACCTCTTGTATTACTTGCTACAAGAAATGGTGGTCATATCTTACAGCAGCACACTTGTTTCTTATGTTTCAGATAAACACTAGCAATTCATTGGTGAACAGGAACTAAAAAAACTGTCTTTAGGTTAGTCACTCTTTAATGTTCTGCTCACTGTTCAGAGAAAGATAGCATCTGAAGTTGAAACCACAGCTGCCCCAAAGAGCTTTCCTTTTGTGTAGACAAGAAAGCGAGATGCTCGGTTCATAGGCAAAGGAAAAAGGTCAGTATTATTAATGACAGTAATCCCAGCTAACCGGCTGCTGAGACATCACCAGGTGGCTTTTCTCTCCTGGAAGAAAAAAGTTCACAGCTTCTTATCTGGCTGTCCTGAATACCACTTGAGTCTTGCTCAGGTACTCCTCTTTAGGATTAATGTGCTCATTGGAAAGGATAACAAAAAATACTGATTACAGAAGAGTCTTATACTTGAATTCCAATGTTATTTTACTGGAAAGAAAAAAAGAAAGAAAATTCTCTCAGAAGTTTATGCTGCTGAAAGTAGGTGACAATGGAGATGCTGCCTGACACCAAAACCTAATGTCTTTTGTATAACTGCGTATGAAATCACTTTGCTTACAGGTGTTTTCAACTGCTGTGTACTTAAAATGACAGGATGGTGCATATAGCTATGTTCAAATTCAGGAAAACTTATAATGTCTTTTTTTCCAAATTTTTAGCTACCTGCACAGAAAGTCATTATTTATGCCAGTGACTAATTACAGAAATGAGGAGAAAACATCCTGTAAGCAGCAAAGAAAAATTTTTAAAATCTTTTATTTAATTATCATCAAGGATAAGTAAATCTGGACAAAGTTCCAGACTTCAGCAGCATTCCCACTCTTCAGTCTAAGCACTCCAGACCTCATTTTTCTTTTCCTGAAGTTTCACCTTCAGTTTTATCAGGTCAAGATAATAATCTCTGAGTTAATGAGTTTGAGAGCTGAGATTATCAACTGTCAGTTGAATTTCGATGAGAAAAATCATTAGATTTTTTTTTAGAGCCGAGGACTCTCAGCCCTTTTGCCTTTTCTCATTTAAAGTGAGCAAATCTTTCCTGAGGCATTTGTTTTCTTTAACTATACAAAACCTTTTGTAATTACTGACTTTAACATAACATTCAAGATTTTGCAGAAACATGTCAGAGGCTCATCATGTGTCTCTCTAGTTCTTGTGTTCTCATCAAAGGTGATATGCTGATGGGAGGTTATTAAGTGTATTTTCAGCATCAGTAAAATTTCTGTTAAGCATTCAGCAATGTGTCCCTTTCTCCCCTATCTTCATAGCCTCAGCATTTTCTCTGCAAGACTGTGAATTTTGGGGGGGAAGGTTTTTGACCTTCAGTGCTCTGACTTTGGTTTTGAAGAGGAAGTACTGATGGGCCAGACAGTTATTTCTTTTAACATGAGATCCAAACTCCACTGTAAAGATCTTCATGAAACTTGTCACATGCCTTGCCGGACTGGCACACACGGTGCGCTAAGTAGCCATCACTAAAATCATTTTGCCCAAAACGGGAAGGCAGAAATCCAGCACGAATGAATTCATGCCCAGCCAAAGGTGGTTTGTTACCCACAGACATGGAGTGGTATCTTGTGTTCAATTTGGATGAATTCCTGGAGGAAGAAGGAAAGATAATTTCACTCCTACCCTGATTCTTCTCACCCCTGACCGCAGCTTTATCTGCTGCCTGTTTTCTACCGCACGGAAGTACTGCTGTCTCCTCCCAGTTCAGGAGGACTTTATGATAACCCTCAATGGCTGGACAAGTAGTCCCTTGCTTTTCATCTGGGTGCTATGAAGATCATACTGGGTGCTATTGAAAGACATTTAAAGTACAATTTAAACGCACAGTCAACATGGATTCACAAAGGCGAAGTCCTGTCTAACTGATATGATACCCTTTTACAGTAAGGTCACATGCCTAGTGGATGAAGGGAACAAATACCGGATTCTGCACCTGGGATGGAGTAATGCTGGGCGCAAGTATAAACTAGGAGAGAAGTGACTGGAGAGCAGCCCTGCAGAAAGGGATCCGGGGGCATTGGTGGGCAGCAGGATAATAGGAGTCAGCAGTGTGCCCTGGCAGCCACGAGGGCAAACTGCATCCTGGGGTGCATCAGACACAGCATCATCAGCTGGTCAAAAGAGGTGTTGGTGCAGCCTCACCTGCAGTATTGTCTGCAGTTCTGGGCCCCGCAATTTAAAAAAGATATTAAAGTAGTTTAATGCATCCAAAGGAGAGCAGCAACGTTAATGAAAGGGTTAGCACAAACTATAATGTAATTCTGACCCTTAAACATACATTTAAATACAACCACCAACCAGTTTTTCAGATATAGTGGGAACACATCACAACACAAAATGTTTCTATTTTCCTTGGTGTAAGGGAGTTCGCTACCTCACTTTCTGCTAAAGCAAGAAAAAACTTCGTAAATCTTTCTAAAAGTGGCAAGCTCTTCAAGATGGAATAAGCATTTCTTTTTCAACCTTTCTAATTTTTTAGTTCTTTCATATGATACCTTCCCTTCTTTCCTAATTATCTACCAAGATGATGCATGGATTTTAAGTCTGCTTCCTTCTTTCAAAAACATGCTAAAAAATGAAATCTAATCAAAGGAAAAAGCGTAGTAAGTAAAACTCAGAAATGGGTTCAGATGTGGAATCTGGTGACATGATCAATCTCTGTATTAACAGGATTTTTAGAATGATAAATATGGTGGACAACACATCAGAAATTAATCCAAAGTATCTTGAAAACATTATATAATCGTGTAATATTCAGCCTTCTCTTTCTGTAAGTGTTGTCCAACAAAATCTACCTGACTTTACATACACATATTGCTTTATGTGTTCCAGGTCTTCAGGTCAAAAAAGATTTGCAGAAGACCCATTTCAGCTTACTGAAAAACAACAATCACAATATTTAGTAGGATAGAATAGACAAACTTAAAGATATTGAATGAGTCTTGCAGTTTTATTTGCACTGATGTTCGAGACCATTAAATGCAGCATGCCAACTTCTACTGATACAAATGCAAAAATATCCCAGGCTCTCACAACATTTGAATACCTGTTTCCCGCTGTCCTTCTTTTTCTTCATAGGAATTTGATGCTATTTCTCCTTGCAAAAATACATTCACCTTTAGACTATTACTGCTTACAGTGCAGCTATTCTCCCAGCTCCTAGACTCAGCATTTCAAAACATCTCTGGAACTGGGCAAGTTGAGATTTGTGGTACCCATGCAGAATTACACCAACAGGCTACAAACATTGGAAGAGTTTGTTAGAAAATTCAAGCTAAAGTATGGCTTAGCTGTAATGCTGAGCCAAAGAAAATGAAGTGACTGAACTGGTAGAACATACACAAAGAATAGCGTAGCAAGTTCCTGTCACCACTTGGTTTATTCAAGCCATAGCTGTTCAGTCAAGCAGAGTTAAGTGTCTTGTGAGTTTGTGAGAGACTTCACTGGCTATACTGCAGCAAGTGGTGGGAGCTGATGCCCTGCCTGCCACTCTTTTCCCCTTAGTGTTTCTCCATATCTTACTGGAAATATTAATTACGTATTATGAAACAGTTCCAAATGTTAAAGAGAAATAAATGGAAATCCTTGACACTTCACCTCCTTTGGAATTAATGAAAATTCAACAAAATGTTCTTCATAATAGGGGGTGAGGGCTTAAAAGGGAGACAATGGGGTGGTTTTGGAATCATACTGTACTTCAGCTTCTTTAATGGTTTCCGACCGTTTTTCCTCCAATAAACAGGCACAACTATGTTGATATTGTTAGCACTAAAAATGATAAATAGGATTTGTTTCAAGAGCAAATAAAGCATGGAAACTAAATTTTTTTGAGAAGAAACAGTTTGCGTAGGTAGGACTGACAATTCTTAAAGTGATTGTATTTTTTTGCAACGCATTATATGCTTTCATTTTAGTATGAGATGCACTGCACTTCAAGTAGACAAAAATATTTCTATTGCTCTATAATTTGGATATGCTTGATTATATGAATATAGTCAACATTTTGAAATCTGAATGCTTAAAATTACCAGAGGTGAGAGGAATTTTTCTCCTGATACCCCTTTTCATCACATTTTGCTCAGTTTCATGGACTTCTATGGTGAAGTATTCAGAGTAAAGCAGGTCAGCATTTTTTTCCTGAGCACATTCTCCACATCTCAATAACAGTATCACAGATCACACATATTCTGAGGTTTTGTAGCCCATGCCACAGCTCTTAGTACTGCCAAAATTAGGTCTACTAACAGTTATTTATTACCAGGAACAAAAGCAGTACCCTCAAAAGATACCAGAGGGATGGACTGAATGCTGCAATAGGAGAAGAAGGACTGGGGTGGTACAAGAACCACGTCTTCAAAAAGCATGCTATAGAGAAGGACCAGAAGTGAGGTTTTTTCAGTCCTAACAGAAAATAGAAGTAAAGGTGGGATTCAGTCCACAGTTTGAGAAATCCTGTTTTAAGTGTCTACGTATGGAGACCTAAGTTCCCATTATAATCAGACTGTGACAACAGTCACAGTAAAACCTAGAGCGCTTCTCAGCTCCTCCTGAAGAAACGCCTTACATGAGTATGGTAGCAGCCATTTTACAAACTTTTACATTTTCAATCATTGTGGTGTTTCCCTTTGTTGGAGGATGGGTCTCTGTGCTTGGACCTTGTGGTACACTCTGCTAATGAGGAATTACCCTTGTGGCTTCTTTGGGAGAATGCTCACTTCTCCCTGCACACTCAGTTAGTCTCTTCTCTTCCGAAGTGTCTCCTTCCTAACATCAACTCAGTTTCTCACAAAACGTTATAGGTCTGAAGTCCTATAACGAGATCAGACAACCTTAAAACTAGCTTCTTTCTGTGGAAACAAGATTAATTGTTAACTTTGATATCTTTTACATGCTGCTAATTGGAATGTGGTATTTAAATAAATCCTCACCTGTTATTGAAGAGTTATTTTATATAGGTAAAAGTGTTAATACCTTAGAAGGTCCTATTGTAAAAATATTTACCACTTCCTCCTTTACTTACCAGCCACAGTAAAACTCATCACATAGGTTTTGTTTCTTCCAGTAGCTACGCAGCGGTATGTTGCAAAGTCGGAGTCGGTAATGTTTTGAATGGTGATCATGGAGTTTGCCTGATCAGAGCAATCCACCAGTGTACGCTCTTTGAAATTTGAACCAAAGCTTTGCTTTCCTGATGAGTTGCACAGAACAATGATATCTACCTGATCTGCTTTAATCCTTTCCCACATCACTTGCTGCACTGAATCTCCAATTTTATAAGGGCAAGTAAAAGTGACATTTCCTCCTGGCTTCGTAAACACGTGATTACTTTGTTTCTCAGATATTTCAAAAATGTCTATGGAAAAACACAAAAAACTGCTTATAATTCATTTAACAGAACTTTAGTATCAACAATATCCATGTGGTGAATATTAATAAAATTGACTTACAGCAGAAAGATATTAAAATCATTTGTAATATTGAAAAATATCATTTATATTTATCTATGATTACATTTTTGTGCACATTCAGACAAAACAGTCTTTATGGAACTGTGAGACTGTGATGACATTGCAAGAAGGCTATTTCTGTGCATTTTGAAGATGTGAATGTTTTATTAACCATTTCAGCAAATATTCAACAGCATAAATTATAGGGCCAGACTAATTAAATCTTTCATAGTCTTGTTCTGCTTTCACACTAATTATAATAAAAAAATGATTTGATGTGACCCCCAGGACATGCATTAATAAATTATATTAAAAGATATTCCAGTCTGTGAGCTACAGTTCTCCCGTTCACAAACTTCACCACTTTCATAAAAAATTCTTAGCCCTTCACGTACTCTACTTGGGAAAAACCTGTCAGGCTGATAGTCAGGATGTGGTATGAAAGAAGATTTCCAAACAAATTCAAGACTTCCACCACATATAAACCATAGATATATTGTATCTTAAATCATGAAATCATAGAATTATCTGTTCTGGAAGAGACCTTTAAGATCATCGAGTCCAACCATAAATATAATACTGCCATGTATATCACTAAACGTGTATATCCCTAAGCACCACATCTACCCGTCTTTCAAATACCTCCAGGGATGGTGATTCCACCACTTCCCTGGGCAGCTAGTTCCAATGTTTGATGATCCATTGGGTGAAGAAATTTTTCCCATTATCCAATCCAAACCTCCCCTGGTGCAACTTGAGGCCGTTGCCCCTTACCCTATCACTTGTTACTTGGGAGAAGAGATCAACCCCCACCTCCTTTCAGGTAGTTGTAGAGAGTGATAAGGTCTCCCCTCAGCCTCCTTTTCTCCAGGCTAAACAACCCCAGTTCCCTCAGCTGCTCCTCATAAGACTTACTCTCTAGACCCCTCACCAGCTTCATTATCCTTCTTTGGACGCAATCCAGTACCTCAATGTCCCTCCTGTAGTGAGGGGCCCAAAACTGAACACAGTATTCGAGGTGCGGGCTCACCCATGCAGAGCAGAGGGGCATAATCACTTCCTCAGTCCTGCTGGCTGCACTATTCCTGATACAAATCAGAATGCTGTTGGTCTTCTTGGCCACCTGGGCACACTGCTGGCTTCTATTCAGCCAGCTGTCAACCAACACCCCCAGGTCCTTTTCTGCTGGGCAGCTTTCCAGCCACTCTTCCCCAAGCCTGTAGCACTGCATGGGGTTGTTATTTTTGATTGGAATTCCCCTGCTCTGAGTTATTATTTTCAGTAATAGAATTCACTGTTTACAAATTAAGAAAAAAAAACTTAAATCTTCACTAGAAAGATTGTCAATGTTTCTGATATTCAGAGCATTCAATAACCACTTGGTTTCTAAAGTCAGCTTTGTAATGCCCATATCTCATAAATTAGGGTTAGCACTGTCATCTTTTCAAAGACTTTAATGTTGAAAAAGATTAGTGATCAGACTAGTTTTCCTACACTGTAAAAGGACTTCATCTTTCAATCTTTTCAATTAGTTTATTTTTTTATTAGATGTCTTTTAGTCAAAAAATGTCACTACTATATTTTTTTATGTGCTTGCATTTATCTATGGCAACAACTGGAAGCAGAGACAAATTGCATTGGAAAAATGACAGTCATTAAATGCACCGAAACCTGATTATAAAAAAAAAAGTTTTAAAATGAAGCTGTAGACAAATTCATGGGATGAAGTGTTTACAGTAGCACTCTGGGTGGAACTGAATACACTGTGGGACTGAACTATATTTAGATCCTCCTTGATATAATATTTTTATCAAAAATCTAGAGCAAAAATTGCTGGTATACTGTATCGCCTGGATGCTGGTAGTGACAGGGTTGTCAAAATCGTAGGTACTGGAGAAATCAATACAGGGTGGCCTAGCTCACCTCCTAAGCTAGGTGCAAAGAATAGTAGGATTTCCTGTAGGCAAACATCTAGGAATAAGTGATTCCATTCATGTTGACAGGACGGAGACCTCATTGTGGAAATCTGTGACTTCTGACACTTGTGCAGTTTCTGTGAAAAAGTGAATGAAAAAGTCTAGCCTGCAATTTTTTATCAATGGAACACAGTACAGAAAAATTATATTGCCTTCGCCTTTGGAGACCAGAAGTATGATTGAAATATTGAAATTCTGAAAGACAAAAGGAACTGTCTAATGAGTTTACCTAAAAAGAAATTAATGAAGAACTTGAAGATCCATGTAGACTGCATTCAAGGAGACAGAAAGTTAGTGAAAGACAAGGACAGAAGAGAGATAAATTCACTAAACCAAACAGAAGGTACAACACAGTGAAGCTAATTAACTCCTTGGACAGCTTGGCAAAGACAGCTAAATTTCTATTACTGAAGACAGCTGCCAAAGCTGGATAATCATTTAAGATATCATGCTAGTTCCAACAAGAATTTACTCATGAAAATCTAAGTATTATTCAAATCAGACTACTATGATGGGACCCTACAGTTACAAAATACGTTCTGTGAAGTGCAGTCCCTCAAAAGTCACTACATTAGAAAAGGTAAATTTTTTTTTTATATCTAGCAGATTCAGATCTGCAGATTCAGATTCAGATCTGCTAGGGAAGAGGAGTAACTGAAAAGGTAATTGAAGCCAATTTTCTCTTGCCCATCATATTCTTACAGGTCAGATTCTTACCTCCTCCCCTTTCTGGTACTTTCCAGACCACTAAGTTCCAGCAACTGCCTGTTTTACAATAAACCACACAATAATAAACCCTGAGAAATCTTGTCTTCTTCACTGTGCAGTCTTCGCTGTCTTCTCTGGCTATGAGCAAGCCCTACTGCTACCCACGCTCTCCTTAGGAGCCTTGAAGTCTCCCTATCTGCGCCTGGGTCCATCCTTGTTGTCCTGTTCATTTCATGCCAATGTTACCCTGAACTCCGTATGTTTCTCCTGTCTAAACACACTTATTAGGGAAATTATGTGTCCAATGATGATACCCCCTACCTTCTAGAGGATTCTCACCTGACCCAAAGGGCAGGAAACAGGACTGTATAGAAAACAGCTTTCTTCCCTGCTGTCCTGCTGTGTGTTTGCTAGAAAAGTATACATTATACATATGGTGAACTAGGAACAATAAGATAAAACATTTTCCACTAAAATCATGAAAATCTCTTCTGTTGTAAAACGTACTAGTTAACTTTGTATGCTGTATTTGACAAACAGCATTTCACAGTTTCCCAGTAACATATAATACTACAACATACTACAGTATACTGTAACAGGTACCTTATAAAGCTAAAGTTGCCTTGTAACTTCGGTGAACGGTTTCCAGGTACAAATCTTGATATATTTGTGGAATTTGATGGTATACACATAATAAATTATACATTAATAGTGAGTACAAACAGCCAAATTACAAGTGAAATTTTTTGAGATTCCCGGCTGCTGTACACTCTATGATAACCACTTTCAAACACAGACATAATGACACATTTCATTTTTTTTGCATTGCATGTGTATTTTACGTGACAGTATGCAGCAACATTTGGGAATTTTCACTCCTGATGAAAGACGTAAATCGCTCCCCTTCTTACAATATGATACCTTGCAAAACTTAAATTATTATGAAAGGCACATACAGTGGAGAATCAGGCCTACATAGTTCTAATTAAATCTTCCAAGTAGACTAAAGTGTTCCAGGCTTTTGTTTTAAGCAATTGTCCCATTTTATTTTGACACTAGTATCAGCATAGTTCTTTCATCCTCCCTCTCCTCAGTTCAATCACTTTCTTTATTTAGCACTTTTTTGAACAGTTTCTTTGCTTTCAGCCTGGTACGCGTGGGATGAGAACCTCCCGCTCTGAGAAATACTTCTACAGGAAACAGGCACACGGCACACCCACATACCTTCACCCACACACACGCACAACCCAAGGTGACACACCATGTGTGAACATTTCAGAAATGCTAAAAAAGAATTTATCATTGCATCTGATAAAGGTAGACTTCCCCTGCCCTCTGCTCATTCCAGCAACTACCACTGCTGCCTGCTCTGTCTCCTGCCATGGCTGTGTCATCTTGCCTCCTGGACGGAAAGTAGGAGGAGGTGACAGCACTCACAGTAGGTGCACTTGCCTCTGCTTAGTAAAGAAGTGCTCTGTATTTGATATCCTCCCCGCATCTCTTTTGGCGTAATGTTATCTCATCATATTTTGCAATCACGCTTTTTTCTATTGGCTTTAGGGCCATAAGACATACAAAGAAGAAAAAATTGTTAGCTTCTGTATTTTTAAAAACATAATCTTTCAATATTTTTCTTGGAAAGCAAATCTCAGAAATACAGAGGTATAAAAGAGTTTAAACCAAGTTCCCAGCATTTAAAGGATCAAGCAACTAAAATGAAATTTTGTGGCAGGGAAATTGTTGAAATAAAAAATCCCTTTTGGAAGGAAAACAAAATAATGGTGTAATCTTCCCTCCCCTTCCCTCCTTGTCACCCCCCCCCAGTCCCTTTTCTACGAACAAGTAGCAGTCAAAATCATATCATGTGAAAGTTCAGTCCCCACTCTTTTCGGCAAAGAGTTTATACTTTTTGGCTCTTGGCATTATTTTAGTCTCGATAGGATTAACTGGTTTTGTTTCTTCAAAGCAAAGTTCCTTAGGTACCTGGACTTATTTTCATCAACTTAATTAATTTTTAAAGTCAGTATCTGTGACATTTTAATTACTGTTTACTACAAGTTTCACCAATCCCAGATTTATAATCTTATACAAGGTGCCAGGTTTCACTCTGAACTATACATAAATGTCACTCATTCCTCTTAAAATCGTATACAAAGGAAACAAAATTCATACTTCTACGTCAGTTCTGGAACTTCAGAAAGGCAAAATCCAGCACAATATAACAAAATGCATTGAAACACTCCTCTGTCTTTGTGTGTTTCTCCAGCTCTGTTGAGGCCTGAAGCTTAGCATAGGTTAGGTACTGGTTTTATAGAAAGAGAGTTACATCAGCTGCTGCAGGCAAGAGCAAGCACTGCTGAGCAACAAACTGGGGGAGTCAAATCCCACCCTCAGCCATCCCAGCAAGCAGACATTTTCCATGTGCTCCCAGGTAGCACAAGGCCAGGACAAGCTTGCATTGCTCAGGCTGACTGTAACAGAGTTGCCTTCAAAGCAGCTACCCTTAGGAAGTAATGCTCTCCATCACAAATAACTAATGACCTTAGCATATTTTTCAAAACTGCAAAGCTAGCTTAGCTCCTCAGCAGAGACAAGTTCCCAGGTCCCACTTGGTTTACTGAAGCTCCACATAAAACCACAATCTTCTTCTTCTGCTTGTAATAAGAAGCGAGAAAATAAATTGCAGATGAAAAGGAGACTTAAAACTTGAAGATGAACTTTCACCAGGGCTTTTCTTTTCATCAAGAAAATCAACTTTCAGATGAGAAAATACTTCAAGACTGACCCCTTCACCCTTCCTGAATAGGCCAAGTATGGAATTACATTTAGCTCCCAAATGAATGTCTTCCAACTGTAATAGCACATACCATGTAATTTTGTTGAGATTCTAAAAAACCAGTTTTGCCCTTTTTTGGACAAGACAGGAGAACATGGATGCATAGCTATTAAAAATGTTCGAACAATAAAGTTCTTAATTTATAATGAACTACTGACACCAGTTCTACAATCAGACTCAGAAACCAATAGTGGTGTGGTGTTTGAAAAGGATTAATTTTTCTAATTGCAACTGTTTGGATCATAAAAGTTAAAATGACAGTATTTATATTCTTATACCTTTAAAACACCCCTTTAAATGTATATTAAGTTATATTGTGACAATTTCTGTACCAATTATTATTTCTGCATGATGTTATAAAAACTTTGCATGCAATTTTAATTTACCTGCCAGGTTCTGTTTGTTTACGCATATTCTGCTACTCTTTGCTGTTATTTTAGTCTTTTAAACTGATCCTTAGTTATCTAGAGTGTAAGAAAAAGGAGAATCCAAAGAGAGGGAGAGAGAGAGTACTGTGCTAATACGAGTGAGAAAATCATCCCCTCTTCAGGTATAAACATTCATGAACTTTCAGCAAAGACAATGTGGTTCTTGGGGAAGAAGTCATCTGATAAAAGCGTATAAACACTGTGCCAGGATTCATCTGCAGGAGAGTCTTGACAATATAAGAGGTCAGAATTTCAAAGTTCCATCCTCTCCAGTAATTTCATCACTTCAGGATGAAGGGAATTTATCAGCCATAGGAGTTCAATGAGCAGAGAGATGGAGTGACACGGGACACCATGCTCAGCCTTCACTTACTGTTAATGATCCACATCATCTGACAGTGGATGAAGAGAAGTGCTATGCTGAGAAACCAGCACATCTGTGCGTGCGTGTGTGCGTGCGTGTGTGTGTGTGTGTGTGCGCGCGCATTTGTGCCTACCTCCTCATACCTTCCATAAGGCTCCTGAGGGTCAGACTTCAGGCAGCACAGAGGATATTATGTTTAAAGCCACAGAGAATAAAAAAGACAAAGGAGAGAGGAGAGGCGAGGAGAGGAGAGGAAAGGAAAGCATATGAAAAATCAGAGTGGCTCCTAAGGGCAACTATTTCAACCAATGTTTCTCAGGAGTGAAAGCCAAGGGTGCCAAGGCAATGGACAGGGTACACACCTGTGCTGCTCAGCAGGATTATAACACCCAAGAGTACAGCATGAGGACATGCTATGGAGTATTGCTGCCCTGCATTTCAGATCCTAGTTAGTACTTTTAATGGAATGTTTTGTAGACTGCAAATACGTTGGAGAAGAAAGAAAGATGCAGTTTATTTCATAATGACTTTGTTATGCAACTTGGTGCCAGGTAAGAAAATGAAAGAAATCAATATATCATCAGTATTTTTTACTGAATGTTTCCATTCCATTTCCTTTTGTCCTTATTAAGTTATAAATTGTATTCCTGTCTGACAGGTCAGTTGAAAAAAATGTTCAACTTTAGAAATATATTAGAATAGAATATATTTCTAACTCAATGTTAGAAATATAAGCATCAGCAAGAAGTTCTGCAGATGGGAAAATTTCAGAACTTAAAATATTAATCACCTCTGAGTGATTAATAAATTTGGAAGTTTAACTATCTAAATCTGTAATTCCTTTTACCCTCTGCTGTTCGCCTACCTCTGTTCATTCCATAACCTAACATGTATTGTCCCAAATAAAATATTATTCAACCTGTGCTAGTCCTTACTCTCTCCTAATTTTGAATATTTTAAAGCTGTCACTGTGCACTTCCCATTTTCCCTTGCATTTGTATCCTGTAATGATTTCCAAATTCCATTAAAACAAAATTTCATCCATCACATTTGCACTTTGAGAAACAAAAAACCAAGTCAAAAAAATCTTGGATCTGGATTCAACTACTGGGTACCACAGCAGTTATGGTTGATACTAGAAATAATATCATACTTTAGTTGACTTTCACAGTGGTTGCTGCAGTGGCATAGAGTTAGGGAATAGTAGCTGAGAAGATGAAGTATTTTTGGCTCATAGAGGTAGGGGAATACTTGCAAAAAAAAATTCTCTTAACCCCCTAGATTCAGCTCCAGGTCAGTTTTGGCTTTCCTAGCCTGTTCATGCTTGAACAGTGACTCAAGGTTCCTTCCAGGTCAACTGCCCTTGCTTCCATCTCATCTATGCTTCCTTTTTACGTTTGAGTTAAGTCAGGAGATTCTTGTTCACCAGTGCAGGTCTTCTGGCATTTTTACTCCATTTCCCGCTTGTCTTGATGGACTGTTGGAGGAGATTTTGCTTGAAAATCTTTTTCCCATCACCCTTGGTATTCTTCCAAGTGGGTCTCCGAGTGAGCCAAATTCTGCTCTTCTGAAGCCTAGATCTTCTTTTTTTGCTTTTGTGACCTTCTCTTGGGATCATGAATGTCACTATGTAGCCAAGGTTGTTCCTTGTTGTTCACAGTCCCAACAAGTTCTTCCTCTCTGTAAGCCTAAGGTTGAACAGAGTGCCTCCTCTCTTCAGCTGCTTAGTCACATAAGTTTTCATTGATGTAGTCCTCCACAGATAACAGGTGGTTGAACTCGCCCATTAGGACCACAGAATGTGAAGTTTCTTCCAGTTGTCTGTTGGAGGTTTCATCTACATCTGGCCTGATTATCCTGATCAGGCAGTCTATAATAGATACCTACTACAGCACCACTTATGTTGGTCTGCCTTCTAATCCTGACCCATGAACTGTCAGCTGGCTCATCATTGATGCCTAGGAAGAACTTCCCACATTCTCACTGCTCTTTCACATAAAGGGCAGCTTTCCTTCCCTACTGTCCCCAACTGTCCTTCCTAAAGAGCCTGTATACAGCCATTGCAGCCCTCCAGTCATGTGAGTCATCTCACCACGTCTTTGTGATCCCTATGAGATCATAGCCCTGCAACCACACATAAAACTGTAGTTCCTTGTTTGTTCCCCACCCTGTGTTTGCTGGTGTAGATATGGTCATCCAGTTATGTTGATTTCCCAGAAAAGTTATGAGAGCTTCCCCACAATATATCTCCTCAGCATTTTCTTATTTGTGTGGACACACTTCAAATGATCATGCTTGTGTCCTGACTTGTTGTTTTCAAGGTGTTTCCTGTCCATCTAATCCCACACCATTTGCTTGTCAACCCAGGCTACTTTCTCTCTCACTTGTAGGTTGTCATCTCATTTTCCTGTTAAAGCTCCCCTCAACAATCTGCTAGCAAGAATGCTTTTTCCCCATATGGTCAGATGGATTCTGTCTCTCCCTAGCAGTCCTTGATCATCAAAAAGAGTCCATGGTGATAAAAGGTAACACCTTGTTGTTGACACTAGCCATGCAACTGGGTATTGGCCCACAGAATATGCCTCCTTTTCCCAGGGCTTTTCCCTTCTTCAGCAGGATCAAGGAGACACCACCTAAGCCAGCCATGTCCTTGACCACTCTCTCCAGCACCGTATAGGCACGCCTGATGTGCTCCAGGTCTCACCTGGACTGATCTTTGGTGTACACGTGGAAAAGTAGCAAGGGTTAGGAGCTGGAGGAATGGGCAAGCCTTGGCAGTCTCTCTGCAGCATCCTAGAGTCTACCCTGGCAAGCAGCAAACCTCCCCAGACAGCAGGTTGGGTCAGCAGATGAACAGAAGAGAAATGAGAGTCATCCCCAAATTATCACACAACAGCAATTCTGTTAATAGCTATCGTATCCAGCTGACATGCAACGCATGTTCATCAAAACAGTGCTCACAGGGAACATATAAAACAACTCTTGTAATTTTATCTCACTTTGGTAAAAACACAGCAGTCCTCATGGGTACTGAACGTCGCAATTTTTTCTGTAACATAGCATATTCTGATACAGACAAAGTGACCAAGAGTACATAACAGCATCATTATTCTTAGTAACTAAGTGGACATTCAAAATGGTAAGGAGTAAAAAGAAAAAAAAGATGGAAAAAAAAGTAAAAAAAATCCCCAATGCGGAATAAAAGGATCTGGATGCTCTGATTGCTAGCCAAATAGAATAAAAAATGTTATCGCATTGTCTGTTTCCAAATGTCAAATTTTCTTAGTTATGTCAACAGATCATATAAAAGACAAAGGAAGCATTATTCTGCTTTATTTAACAATGGTAAGACCTTAGATGGAACACGATGATTCACTCTATGTATCTTATTTTAATAAGGTTATATACAAACTGGAGAAAAATCTAATGAGAACAAGAATGATGAAATTTAGAATCATGAACTAAGGAGAAAAGTTAAAAGAACTGTGTTTTACTACAGCGGGATGACTGAATGCTGGCAACATGAGAGCCTCCCTCTTTTTTCAAAGGAAGGATTACAGTGAATAAACTCAGTATTGAACAAGAGATAACTAGGTTAGCTATAATCAAAGAAAAATCTCCTCATAAGCCTGGTTAAGCGCTAGAATGACTACAGAAGTACATTATGCACACATTTCCAACATGAGAATCGGTCAGAGATGATACAGATATGCTTATCCTGCCTCAGAACACGAGATGGATGAAATGAATTTGGAATGTATCTTCCAGCCTGAGTTTTCCACAGTTCTGTAATTCCTTTTGATCCAAGATTTTCCTTCAGAAAGTAAGAGGATATATTTGCCCCACTCCTATTAGAGCTGGTTTGTGCTTTTTCCCCTGGCCTTTTCTGCTGAAGGGGCATCCAATCCTTAGTTCACCACAGAAGATAGGAAGTAAGAAAAGCAGCATTTAACAGGTCAATAACCACAGCAGAGGTGTGAAAAAGGCAGCATCGCTTGCCTCCATCCTCTTGCTTTCTAATTAGGTGCTGACAATGTGGTTGACACTGTGTAAGATACAGAGATAGCTCTTGCTCTGGGGAGCTCAGAGTCTAAGAGCCGAAGAATGAAGATCCCTCAGGATTAGTTCCTGCTTCCATATGCTTTAAAGGGCTGCTAATTTTTCACTGTAGACCTATGAATCACATTCTAAATTGAGACAGAGATAAATAGAAAGCAAGCTATTTCAGGTGGATAGGGACTTGAAAAAAATCTATGCAATGTGCTGCTTTTGGCAGGCAGAAGAACATTAATATAGAAGTAAGTGCTGAGTGGCATAGATATCATCACACTAGCTAAGAATAGAAAAGCTCTGTCTCTGCTATCACAGAAGAGGTTGATCACTCTGTTTAAAATATGGGAGTACTTCATGGTACATCTGGCATTTAAATACTCTATTAATGAACTTCCATTCTTATTCAGAGTTGCTAGCAAAACATAACCCCTGAGCAAATGGTCCGTTGTCACTGATTGACAGAAACACACATTTATCCATGAATTCAAAAAAAAAAAAAATTAAAATAATGATTTCCAATCGTATAACAGAAAAAAACCCAACCCAACCAATTATGCATCTCTGCGTAATTCATATTAGGGATATAAAAGTCACTATGAACATCAAAATAATAATATACAGAAATTCCTGTTAGAATTCAACAGTTTTGAAAGGCAAATAATCAAACACAGGACAAAAATATTCCAGGTAATTTTAACTACATTTGTTCTTTATGTAAATAAACACAAAACACTTCTCGGCCATACAGGCCAGTTTAGTTTAAGCAGTTTATATATCAAATAATTTGTCACTGCTGAAGGCTTTTGACTTTCTATCTAGATGTGTAGCAAAGTCATAGTATATAGGAGTAGAAAAACATCAGCCCTTAATTCAGGGATTGCTACATTTTGATGCAATGCAACCTAGAGTCTACCCTAAGACTACTAATAAGGCTAAGTGGTTTGGGAGGATGTGTGACACACATAAAGCCAGATGTATTTATCAGTACTCAAGGCAGAAAGAATCAGAGGACAGTTTGTAGTTGCATAGGAACTGCATCACTGCATCAATGTAGTGGTCTGGTAATGTGAAAAGTATTGCACTGAACTGCAACGGACAAAGAAACAACTCATACTTTCATAAGGGCAAGACAGAAAATAGTGAGGTTATCATTATGGGCAATGACAATACAATGCCATAACTAAGTAGTAGTAGTACGTCATGTATCATGTTTATCATGAAAGAAAGAAGGAAAGAACGAGGGAGGGAAGGAAAGAAGGAAGGAAAGAAGGAAGAAAAGACAGAAAGAAAGAAGGAATGACAGAAAGAAAGGAGGGAGGGAGGGAAGAAGGAAGGAAGGAAGGCAGGAAGGAAGGAAGGCAGGAAGGAAGGAAGGCAGGAAGGAAGGAAGGCAGGAAGGAAGGAAGGCAGGAAGGAAGGAAGGCAGGAAGGAAGGAAGGCAGGAAGGAAGGAAGGCAGGAAGGAAGGAAGGCAGGCAAGCTTGCAGAATTCCTGCTGCTTCTTTCCTGTTGTTATATACATGGCTGGTAATTGGCAAAACAACACAGCGAGGTACTGTGTTTTGAGTGGCAACCTGAGATGACAGTTAACCTGCACCTCTGTACACAGCTGCCCAATAGACTGACAGAGTACACTGCTGTCTCAACACTCTTTCACTTGAAAGTAAAATTACAACACCTGCAGCTTCAAATGCTTTCTCTTCCAGGCAGCAAGTGAATGAAATAACATCTTTTTGATGCTCAACAGTTCCTGTGTGATGTCACCAACACTAATGCTTCATCTATTAGTAGTGACTTTCAGCTCCTCACATTTTATACTGCACTCAATATCAGTCTTCAGACTTACATGCTAAGCACCTTATATAAGAAAATACAGATTATCCTTAATCTGTTCATGAATGGTGAAATAAAGCTACTGACTATTCCTACATAATCATTACATATTGTCAAAAAATGTACAAGGAATTTTCTCTGAAAGTAGGAGTTTTGTTTGCTTATTGCAGAAGTAGTTATGACTCATAAAATGTGGGAACATAAGGGTAAAAAAGTCCCTTGAATTCAGTTCTGAAAACTGTTGGATATATGTTCACACTACAGGAAAAAAGAAGCAACAGATTCACCCAGCTGGCAAATATCTTTCTGCGGGATAACTAGAGTATTCTTTGCCAATGTATTCGTTTGTAACCATGGCAGAACATACTCTCAAGTTCTTTGCAATTATGGTACAGAATTTCAGCATTGCATCCACCTGTAAGAAGGTCCTGTAACTACGTAACTTGTGAAGTTTCCAATATAGTATCCCGAGTATTATTGCGTTTCTGTCAGTATGTTTCAGTAGCTGCCAATAAAGGAAGCATGTGAAGTCTGCAAGAATTCTCACCTGTTTCATAGATGTCATATGAAACCTTTAGCCAAAATTTAAGGCAAAATGAACAAAATAGGTCCTAACATTTTTATTATATGTCCTGATATAACCCCAAGACTAACCTGAGACCACGTCTAGTAAAAAAAAAGAAATAAATTGCTAAAATAATTACATCCAAAAAATTATATAAGTGGTGATCTATCACCACTTCTAGGGTCTCCCGTCTGTCAGTGATCCAATGAGCATAGTACACCATGAAAAGACCTCTGTAATGAGAGTTATAACCTCTTCTGTCTCCTGGGATCTCAGATCCTTGTAACAGCTCTGCCATTGCTTATCCAAGATTAATCTTTTTTTGGTTTGGGTTTGGTTTT
Source organism: Chionis minor (assembly GCA_013398295.1). Classification (NCBI taxonomy): domain Eukaryota; kingdom Metazoa; phylum Chordata; class Aves; order Charadriiformes; family Chionidae; genus Chionis; species Chionis minor. Next base: position 203,943 of record VZSF01006135.1, on the reverse strand, counting down.
GTTTTTTTTTAACTTTTTTCCCTGACTGAAAAAGAATTGCATTCACCCCACCCAGACCATGGTGGGGTGAACTGCTCCTCTGAGACAAGAGACTAAACCAAGAGCAGAGTCCTAAATACAGTTTCACTAGCATTATTTTGCCACCTAAGACACTGCAAATCTGTTGTGATCTTTTATTCACTCAATAACATCTTTAATCACATATAAAAGAGTGTAACTACAGTGGAGTTTTTATTTATAAAAAGGCCTTTACTTAGGGATGTTGTCAAAACACTAATAAAATAACCATGCTTAATGCTTTTCAAATACTTGACTTCTCTTTCTGTGTCTTTGTTTACAAAAGCAAGCCATGACCCCTAAACTTTTTTAACTGCTTGATCTTGTAGTGTAAAGGTCTTGTTAGTACTTGAGTTGCGGGATCTAGTGACGTTACTGTAACCGTTAGACACTACTTGAAATATTCACTCATTAAGCATCAGCACTTCAGACTTCAAACTACACAAATGAAAAATGTCAACAAGTCAGAATCATACTAACTTTATTCATTTTGTATTTGTAGTTTTAAAAAATTACACAAAGCACATGGGAAAGCAGAATCAGTGTCATGACCTCTGTTGTTTACCAGGAATGAAGCACTGGAGCAACTTGGAAGAGTTTGAGTGAAGAAACATTCATTGTTTTGCAAACCACCAAAAGATAATCCAAGGTATTTTATCCAAATTTATGTAACTGCCACCAGATATGATTGCCATGTGAAGAACATTTCACCTTATACTTTAATCTAGTTAAGGATCTCCATCATGAGTATAAAGCCGTATGGCATTATTTGCATTTATTCCCACTATTTCCATTCAATGGAAACTCTGAAAGCCAATCGTATATTCTATATATATATATTCTGCTGACAGCTTTCCTTGAGGTATGTGCTGCAGATTACTTAGTGGCTTACTTACCTACTTAATTTGGTGCAGAAATGTCTGTGCGTCCCACAGTAACAGGTCACTTTAGATAAATACTGACAATTTTCAATGCCCTGGTAGTGCAAATTACATTATAAACCAGGCGTCAGTTTTGAATGACACAAAAAATAATATCAACTTAACTTCATCTGTGCCAATTTACCAGAGGAAGTTTAAGTTTCATGTTGAATATTATGTAACCACAAGGTTGCATGCATTTAAAGGCTACAACTTTAGCTTAATCAACTCATCTTTAAAACTAAAACTACAAACTGCAAAGCATTAAACACTATGCAATTCCTTAAAAAAAAAAAAGTGGCTACTAAATATGTGTTGATAACTGTTATAAACAGACTAAATGGATTTTGCAGTGAGTTGTTTTATTTGTCTGGGGTAGTGTAGCTAAATTAATGCTTTTAGAAAAGTAATGTTTATTGGGAATCAATAAATCTTAAATCTGAACCAAAGAAAACAACATAATTGAAAAAAAGTTTTAATTATCTATAAAATGATCTCTCTAGTGTGTTGGCCAGATTTCTTTACAGCAGAGAATACTAGATTCCTTAAAAATCACTTCATTTTCCAGGACCTCAAGAATTTGTGTGTATTAATCCTATAGAACAAGATTCATGTCCAGTGAAATTTTAAGACTAATACTCGGCTTTCTCAAAGGTTTTTCCCTTGTGTAGAATAAAAAAACTTTAAAGATTAACATCAGTGTCCTAATTTTACAAATTGGACAACAAAGAAGAAAAATTACATATCTAGTGTCAGCAGTAAGCTATAATACCAGCTGCATGGTATTGAATTTGAAGTTTACTGTTGATCTAAAAGGAGGATGTAATCCAGGGAGTTTAAAATATTTAGTCCTGATGAAGGTGTTAGTAAAGTGAGATAAAGCCTGACTGATAACAGTACTACTATAACTACTACATAAATAAATACATTCTCTAAACTCAGGTTTTAATAAGGTTTCATTCGCAGTGCGGATTGAAAGAGTAATATTTTGTCTTCATTGGTGATACACTTCATTCTCTTCAGATCAGTGTATATAAAGATCATGTTTATATACATCTTTTGGGAGCTGAACAGGATTGATTGTTCTTGTTCTCAGAAACCTTGGTTCTTGAAATGGAAAAGGATTAATTCCTATTCAATATGATTGTCTCCCTCTGCAGTAGAATTTAATTGATATACTTGAAAAATGGGGGGTTGCTGTTGGTTTAGGTTCGTGTTTTAATGTGCCCAAACCAAGAGAGAAATCCTTACATACTGAGAATATTGAATCCCACATGGTGTGGTTTACAGTGTGCTGAAATCTCTAAGTGGATTGGACTGGAGGGTATCATCCCACAAGAAAGTGAACGCCTTCTTTCTTGCATAATCTCAGATTAACCCTAGCCAGTACATTCAGGAATAAATAGCTGAGAACCTTGGCCAGGAAAAGGACTAAATGTGCTTGCAGATCTCTACTGCACTTGACTTTTAGGATTTTACAGAAAATAAACATAGTGTGTATAAGGGCTCAGCACTGCCAGAACTCAGGTTGGACCAAACCATGTAAGATATCTTGTTTGCCTCTTCCTTTTTGTAAACAGCATCCTGGATTTCCAGATCTTCGTTTATCTGAATGAAATCAAAAATTATGTTTCTAGTGCCTACAGTTGCATTAATACTGTGCACTGAAAGGACTGCCAGAGAAATACAACCTAAGGAGTTAGGACTTCAGTAACGTTATTCCTTACAAAATAAAAGAGACACCAGAGTGAAGAAAACATTCAGAGATGCCACAAAAAGAATCACAGTTAAGGAACTTTGACGTGGACTGCAAGCCAGCCCTGAAGGACCCCACTCAACTCTTACACTAGTAGGACGCTCCCTCTACATGTGAATGACTGAATTGTACGTTTATGCCAATGTGCCACATGGGGAAAATAATTTCAGGTCCAAACTAACTTATCTAGCTAAACAATATGGGGGAGACAGAATAATTTTGTCAAAGCCAGGGTAATAACTTGTGTGTGGCTTAATTTCTGCATTGATGAGCAACGTTTGCTAATAAAATGGTAGCAGAGAGAAAAAGAAAGATTGGGATTCCGGTTTCATCAGTGCCATCAACAAATGTGCTGGCTAAAATGAAGTTTCAAAAACCTTCAGTGGTGAAAGCTGGAACAATATACCTTGAATTTTTGAAGTTTAGGGATCTTATAAAAGAGTCAGGTCCACTGTTTCATGGTACCATTGAAATTACAGAAGTTTAGATAAAATAAGTTTGAAATGAAAACTCAGAAGGATCAGGCTAGGAAATGAACAGCTATTTTTGTCTTCCAGTCTTTCAAATGGTAGGAACTAAATTTTCCTTTCAGCTCATTTTTTCCTAGCTGTGAAATACAATAAAATATTGAATGAAGTCTATTTTCAGTCTGGAGGATGGGAAAGAGGAACAGATTATTTCTACATTCACAATATCAAATCAACAAACCAATAACCAAAACTAGTTCTCTTTTGAAGGCTATTCTGTCATATGCACATAATGATCTTCTAAGGAATGCTATCAGAGAAGCTTGGTAATTTCCACCAGAGTTGTCAGCTGATCCTGGAAAAACACTAGAAAAATGTTTTCTCCTCTTACTCATACAGCTGGAAAGGAAACCAAATTGGATGAGTGGCCAGGCAATTACAGAGCCTTTGAATAGTACATAGGCAGCTACATAGAAAGTACGTGGGCATAACTGGATCTTTTTCTTTCCTTCTTCCCTTTTCCATTTTTAAAAAAGTTGCTTTTTAAAGAAGAGGTCTTTTTTCTTCATTTAAACTTCCCTACTTCCCCTATTTTTGTTGCCACACCATTCCTAAATGGTTATTTTTTCGTGAAAATGCAAGCACGGAATAGCCTTAGGACAAAAAAACCAATTCTAATTTCAGACCAGGAATACCCTCCCTATAGAACATAACAATAAAAATATAGTATCCTCCATAGGTAGTTATGAGGTTCATCTGTGTAATTTCATGGGTAGTTGCAATTTTATCCTCTGAAGACATACTATAGCTTGTTGAAATGCTATGGGAACCTTGTCCCAGTGGAAATATTACCGTTGTAATGACCATTAATACCTGAAGTCTGCCACGTAAATACGTTGCTGCTGTAACATCTCTCCATCTCCTCCAGTTCCCCTCCTTACTTCCCGCTTCTCTTAAAATAACCTTTTGTCAAAGTAATATAATTCTTTTCTGTCATGCTAGTTCTTTTCCCCAAATTACTCCATTTTTGCATGCTATATAATTAGAAGGAAAAATTACAATGCCAGATACTTCCTCAGTTGGCATGGATATTTGTTTTGTATGTATCAGGAGTCTAAAAAACAATGAGAGATTTACTCACCTGGATGAATAATTTCTATTACCTTTTCCCAAATTCCATCTGGGTAAGTTACAATGGAGCAAAAGTAAAGACCAATATCCTCCAAAGTGCTCTTGATGAAGGATAGGGACTTGTCTTCCCTAGAAGCATTTTCAAAATAAATTCTTCCATTGTATTTGTCTTCGATATGTACGCCATAGATTGGATGCAAGACAGCTATATTTTCTTTATGAGTTACATTAAATTTCATCCAGGATGTCTGGATTATCATGGCCTTTTTTGGATATATGCATTCCAGTTTTACCTTCTCAGTAAGTTTTACAGTTGAATCCACAAGCTTTCCTTCCACATTGGCTGAAACACACACAGAAGTTCAGTTTCAGAATCAACATAATTGAAAAATGAAATTATAGAAAAAATCAGAAAGAACTTTGGCAACACTACAAGCAAAACACTGAAGAAAAAGTTCACTAAAAAAATCCCCAAACCCTAGACATTATTATTACTTCTAACTTGGGGATATCATTGAACAGTTAAAATTTCTCTGAACCACACAGTAACAGATTTGTGAATTGTGATCATATCTGTCATGATGCAATAAAAAAAAAGGAAATATGTTAGCTAGGAATAAGAAAGCCACCTTACTTCCACAAAGCTGTAGAAGAGCAATAAAGAGAGCTGCATGGTCCATCTCAAAGAACACTGGAATCAGTGACCACAGTGTGATATGGTTTTCTTCAATAACTGTGCACCGTGTGCCCTTCTCACAGGATGTCTTTACTTTTGAAATATGATAAACATCATGTGCTTTTTACTTTCACATTCTAAGAAACACCAGGTTTGAAGTCTTGCTGCAGCTGCAACAGAGAGAGAAAAAATTCCTATCAAAATCCACCTCAGAATAGTTTGCATCACTAATGAATGTCTAGCAATGTACACGAATAGTATGATAACTGAAGGATCTTTAGGCTTCATCCGCAGAAGCAAACAGAATTTTTCTGTGCCAGGTATCCAAAATCAACTGAATTTCTCTATTTTTCTGACACGGCAGCTCTACATTTATCTATTATTCGGGGAGTATAAAATGTCAAGAGAAGATAAGATGGTTCCTACGTATTAGAGTTCATAATTCTGTGACTAGTTACAGAAAGTAATGTCTTAAGGTCTAAAATTTATTTGTGATAACGTCATGAGCTAGTATTTTGAGATAAAAATTACGCAGCTCGAAAATTCTTTTTCAAAGGTGCAAGAAGCCTGAGTATTCGTGACTCATGTTGAAATTTGTCAAAACAAGCCACACTCTTAGATTTTTTTTGGATTTTTCTCAGAACAACTGCAAGCATTTTTGCACCTCAGCAGGCCGTAGTTTTATGGAGCTGCTTAAAATTGGAACAACATGATTGACTTGAAGTTAAAACTAAGCTTGAATCGACTGGCTAAAGTTCTTAAATGAAGAAACAAATGCAATTTGAACCTAAGCTGACAACAGAGATTAATATTTTAGGTGAGTAATAGCCTGCACAAGTTGAGCAGGACTTAGCATTAGATGTGTTTAAGACTCCTCTCACAGCACGACAACTTGTGTGTAAACCGAAATCTGTATATATATATCTATATTAAACTAGGCATGTTTTAGGATAGTGCAATATTTTGAATGTTTTCAATTATTTCATTTTGCCACTTCCTTGTTAGATCTGTAGTGCTGCGTTGTTGCAGTTGCACTTATTTCTACCCTACCTTGTTTGTATTCACAAAGTACACCTAGATAGTCAGTAACCCATGTGATGCTGAGTATAAAAATCTAAACAGAAGAGAATTGAGTTGAAGACCGAGTCTTGTTTTATTTACATTACAAAGTTATCCTTTCAAAGAGATCAAAAGATTAACTTGCATTAAGTTTGTCTCAGGAAACAGACTATTGCTGATAAGAAAAGCAGGAAATGGGAAGCTTCAGAAATTAAACTGCAGATTTTGTATTGGAAAAGAAAAGATCTTGTGACTTGGAGAGGTCCAGTTCCTGCATGCCATGTGGTACAGCAGCCTTTAAACCAGCTACACAGGACCTATGTGGTTCCCACATTTAAATCCTGAACTTCAGTCGTAAATAAGGCAAAGTATCTCTCTAGCTTGAAATACTATTCTTTGTGTCATACTACATATGTATATAGTAGTTTACAGATGAATCATGTTCTACAAAATGCAAAGTCAAATGAAAAAGACAAATATATGTTAATTTTTTTTACTATTGTTATTACAAATGAAATTTTTTACACATCTGTTTTCTTTAATTAAAGCTAAGATAAAGTACTCAGGAAGTCTCCAAAATAAAGACATATTCCCTTAAATGAAAATTATTCTTTACTCACCTGTTTATAAATATAAATTTCTATTTTATTGCTCTGAATTTCATGCTCATTTCTCTCCATCTGGCATTGAAAGAAAAATAGACGTCAAGAAACTAATGTCCAGCCCCTCATGACAACTAAGTATTGATGGTATAATACATCATGTAAAGACATTTTTTCTCTGTACAACAGATGCAGTGACTACAAATGTCCAGGATTCTTGGTCAGCTAGTCCCAAGGACAGGGTCCCTTGTCATACCTGCTAAAAAAAGAGCAGCCTGTAACCAGAGCTTTACTGGGTCTCCCTCTAAAGGCTGCAGTACAAGTCCCCTCCAGACACCAATAGAAGTCCCCTCTAGACACCGGGGGAACATGCCTGCAAGGCACAAATCAGAAAGCTGTAGGCACTGTGAAAGCTGAATGGCATAATTTGCGAGGAGACACACACTTAAAGTATCATATTTTTACAGGGGATGTAACCTATAAAAAGAGAAATACACACCATCTCCACCCTTGCCTCCTGGGCAGTGGATGTATCAGAGCTGGTGGTGTAAGGCAAGGTCCATTGTGCAGCCCCCTCCCTTCCAGCCTCTCCTCGTACCTCCTCTGTACCTCTAATCTCTTTTTCTTCCTACCTCACCAGCACAGAAAGGCTGGAAAATCCATATATCTCTGGTCATCTGTGGATAAGAGACTCACAGCAGCGGCACATCTCATGGTCACTCCATCACTTGAGCAGTTCCTTGGGCTCTGCCTTTCTGGTTCTCTGGCCTCCGTTCCCCAGAGCCTGGCTCTTCTTTCCCAGTAATCACACTTTCTCTCCATCCTCTGAACCCCAAAGCAAAGGAAAGAAAGGCTCACAAAAACAAACAAGCTGTATTTAACTAATCGTTGGCTAAATGCCATTTACAGTTTGGCAACAAAAGCAGCACAGTGGAATTTTTCAGCTGAATGTACAACTGTAGGATGTGGTTTAAAAGAAAAAGGCTAGAAAGAAAGAGAAAGAGCAAAAAAGATTGTGCAGTAAACACAATGGAGATCTACAGCTCGGATTTTAAACATGACTTGAACATACATCTTCAGTAACCCTGGGTGAGTCATTTCATTTCCTGGTGCATTAATTTCCCAAACTTCAATACATAGATAATATGTAATGAATGCTGCTGTTTCAAAGCATGTCGAAATAATCTCTGTAATGAGTTTTTTAATGGAAATTGCTATAAAACTGTGAAGAATAAGACATACATATGGGGCCAGCACAGTATGTTAATACCCTTTTTAATGATTCATTAGTATTTAAGATTTAACAGATAGGCCTATAGCAATAGTGCAGAAAGAGAAGCAAATCTATGTGTTGGCTGCTGCCACCACCAGAAAAAAAAAGGCCTTGAATGTGGTAGTGCCATGAAGCAGGAGACAGCTAAAAAGGAGACAATCCCAGGTACCACTTTTTTTACTTACAAACATGACCAACTGGAAAATGATCATGGCAAAGAGGTTCTTTAGTTTCAGTGAATCTCCAGTGAAGACAATGAAGCAAACGGGGTTTTAGATATTTTGCACTTGGTGCAAGCATCCCTGTAGATTAGATCTAACCCTGTAGAAGCCAGGTTAACCAACCCAGAACAGTTCGGTAACAAGTGATGTAACTCCCTATTTCTCTATGGATGAGGGTCCACCTGTTGCCAGTCTGCTACCGTCAAAGAAAATACCTCTTTTTCTATTCACCATTCTGTGTTTCTTTAAGCAGGATAGCTGAGTGGTACAGCCAGATAAAGGCACAATAATTCAATTTGCTTTTTCCTATTTTGCATCTAATCTAACTGAACCAATAAGCCCCCCAAATTGGATTAATCTATAAGCGTGCCTGATTTAGTAACATAATGGATAGGATTCTTCAGTATGTATTCATTAACCTCAGAGGAGAAGTTAACTTAAAGCCAGATATTCCTTCAAAGGGAAAGAAAAAAGTTTTGAATTAAATACAATCATATTTTGGGCATATATCGGTAAAGATGATTCAGAGAGGGGAAAAAAAAAAATCTAAAAGGCCTTCCCAAATGCAAGAAAAGTATAGAAAATATAATCTACATACTCAAGTTCTCAATCATTTTTAATTGTTAAAAATACTGTCCTCCAAGTGAATACATTATATAAATTATAGTTCTATAGTGAAATGATTTGACTCAAAAAAAAATTAGTCTTTGTAAGCGGATATGTATTCAGGAATATTTAGATAAAAAATCCTGTTTCTACATTTCTGGAACTGGAAAATTATTTACATTTTTGGAACCAGACCACTAACTGGATATTCATCCTAACATAACACTGAACACCTAAATGGGTCAGGAAGCTAAAGACTGTTGGTGACAAAAACCACAGCTGTAATATGGAGGCTAAATAACGCTATGTGTTGAGGTATAGGAAGAGTGTTTTCACAGCTTTTTCCAGGGAGATTATTCATGGCTAATGGATACCATCTGAACATAGACAAGCTATGTTTAGGGATGAAGTAAGCTAAAGGTAAGATGTACTAGTGCTATAAAGATCTGATTGTCTTGTCTTGAGGTAAAACAGAACCAATTTTCTGGTCAGTAATTTCACTTTGCAGCTAAGCCTCTTCTAACTAACTGAACTCTCTAAAACTCTCTGAAATTAATAGCATATTGTGGAGACACTGTTCATTCTCAGAACGATAAAACCTGTAATTTATGCCAAGGAATGGTAAGCAGAGAGGCTCTTGCTTATACTTATTGCTATAACAACCAAGGTCAGCTAATTTTGTTATTTACCCCATTGGAGGGTTGGAAGCGGAAAAGCATAGAGGTGTCGCACCTGCAGGGAAGAGCAGACAGGACAGGTGACCCAAAACTGACCATCAGGGTATTCCATCCCATCTGACTCATGCTCAGTATAAAAGCTGCGGGGGGTCAGACTTCTGTCTTCAATGGCCGGTGTCTCAGGAGGACTCTGTCTGTTCATCTGCCCCCATCTGTGACTTTCCCCATGCCTGTCGGTGTCATGATCATTATTCTGGGAGCTTGATACTGTTTTGTATATGTCTTTATATATTTCATATTTATATTTTCATATTTATATATTTCATTGTTTTATTTCTATTATTTTATTATTATTTTAATTAGTTTAGTTTGCTTCTAAACTCAAAAGTCTTTTTCTCTCTCTCTCTCCTCTCCTTGGAGATAGAGGTAGGGGAGAGTATCTGTCATTCATCTCAGTGGCCAGTCCGGCCCAAACCCCAACACCGATTAAGGAAGTGAAAGAAACACCACTGCTGAACAAAATTTGAACACCATAAAGCACTACTGCTGCCGACTCTTAAGCAAAAGGTGTGTTGGTAGGAGATAAGGTTTGGGGTATTTTTTAAGCTCACTATGTAAGTAACATTCCTTTGTCATGTTCATAGCCGGAGAGTCTGCGTTTAAGGGGGAAATCCTTAAAGCAGCCATTCAAAGTACTCCTCTGTCCATTTAAATAAAACAAAAGTGGAAAACATGACAAAAAAAGTGAACTGAAGATAATTATGAAAACAATGAAAAAAGCCAAGTTGAACTACTTAAAAAAAGAGAGCTAAAACCTCCCAAAAAAATATCCAGGTTATGTATTTGGTTTATATTTTTATTTATGTGATTGTTTAATGATAAAAGCTATCACTATTCCTTTTTCTTCTATCTAAATCTTTCCTGTTCTGTGATCTTGACTGCAAATGTCTGCCACTGATTAGGTCAATAAGGTATCAATAACATTTTTAAAAATATTTTATAAATTCTTCTACTTTTTTAAAAGGAAAATAGTACTGGATTTCTGTTCACATTTTTTTGATAATTACTCTATGCATTTTCATCCAGTAATAACATGGAAGACAGTACTTGAAAGACATGAAAGAAACTAATTCACAAAGGAAAGTAGTAAATTACATTTCAGTCTCAAAGAATACAACGTACTAATACTGTGCAGTTGACTATGCTTATTTCTTTCAGCTTAGTTCTTGTTCCTGTTGAAGTTTTTGATTTTACTAGCTTTCAAAAAGTGATATTATTTGCAGAAACCTGAAAGTTTCATTTTAATGACAGAAAAATTAAAGCAAAAAAGCTTCAAGCTTCTCACGCAAATCCATTATTGGGACAGGAAATGGATCTTTCCATTTCAGAGCACAGTCATTATAATACACCTGTCATTTTTTCCTGAACTATCCTTTTCCTGGTTCAGCTCTACTTTTTATGTCCATCATGTTGGTAAAAAAACCCTGTTAAAAGTCAGTTAACAAAACAAGTGTTGCTGGATTTTTTCTTTTGGTGGCAGAGTCTTACAGAGCTGTTTCCTAAACAATACCGTCAAATACAGCCTGGATCTGAAAACTTCCTGCAGAGGCAGTTCACTTAAGGTTGAGGCTATCCTTAATTATAAGATGTTGCTGTCTCAGATGTATTTCCAAGAAAGATCTGTAACTTTTATATGACAAAGAAGCTTATGACTTTTAAAATGGCCTTCAAAATCGAGGGAGAAAGCTAGAAAGCAAACAATGCATCTTTTGTATTTTTTGTTGATGCATCTGTGACCTGACACAGTTTACCTTTCTAACAAAGAAAGCTATCTCATGTGTATTCTTTTTCTTAAGTCCTTTTGGTGCTCCTTTATTGGGAAAAAGATTGGTAAACAGCAAGGTGATGGTTAATAATTTTCTGTTAATGCAACTCTTTCAAACAGCTGATGCTATCTAAAAACTCCCTCCTACACACAAAAAAACCCAGAAATCCAAAACCAAAGGAAATCACCCCAAACACCAAACACCAAACCCGAATATCCTCAAGTTAGTAGTGATGATGCATAAAAGCAGAAAATCAGATAATTGCTTTGTTAGCTATTTCCAGCTTGATGAGTTCTGCATATTGCTTTTTCTGTTGTTTTGTTGGGGGGTGTGTGTGTGTGTGTGTGTGTGTGTGTGTGAGGGGGGTGTTTGTTTTTTTGTTTGTTTTTAAAAATGGAGAGGTTGGCATTGGTCAACAGTTGGTTGGTGTGAGAGGCTGGTGGTGGCCAGTCTTTCCCTTGACCCACTGCTGAGATGAGCTGGGTACAGTCAGGTATTGAGATGGAGGTGGGGCAGGAAGCCATGTGCTGGCTGGAGTAGTTGGGAGCAGATGGGATGGGATCCCAAAGCAGACAAGACCCACAGGCTCAGTGTCAGGCTGCCCTTACAGACATGGTGGTGGCTGCAGGGGGCTGCTCACCCAGGTGGAGCGGAGAGGCTTTTCGGCAGAACCAGAAGAGAGACCTGCTCCCTTGAGGATGCAGGGTTTGGGGGAAAATTTATTTCAAACTCTCTTATTTAGTCTGCCACATGTATCAGATTTGAGATCTGTCTTTTTAAACAGTTACCTTGCTCTGTTTCATTACTTGTGTTCTAAAGAAAAGCAGCCAAGGACACCCAGGTTGTACCTTGGTATAGTGGCATCAGGGAAAGCAGCGGTACTTTTTATTCAAAGGTCCTGCTGAGTTGATGGTCCTTTACACGGAAAAGGTTGTATTGAGATTTCCAGATAACTACCTTGGCACCAAAGCATGGTCACTTCTTTTCCTCTTTTTGGTCTTTGACTTGTTTTAAATGTTCCAAGTGGTACCAACCCAACCATTCAAACTGCCCCTCAAAAGGAGCATGCTCCAGAACATGCAAGCAATCTCTTCCTCTACAAGTACACTCCTTAAAGGTTTTCAAAATAGTATACAAAAAATACTTGCTAGTAAACTTTTGAATGAATAATGGACAAATCTCTCCCCTCCCTAGGGGGAAAATTACCTTAGAGATGGGGATTAAGAAGGACAAAGAAATTATGGAAAAACAACTACCTCTTACCAAATATTCACATATGTAATGAAATGAAAGAAACAATAAATGAAAGAAACAATAAATTAAAATTCTGTTCTATTGTAATGAATTTAGTTAATCTATTGGGTTTGAATTTTCTTTTTTTTTTTTTTAACCTCTACACCTCCATATACTGACACACAGCAATTCCTCAGGTAAAAATCCCCTTCTCACTAAAACCTAGAACAAATGTTTCTTGAGCATGCTGTTGCTTTACAGAAGTTCATGTACTTGGGCAAAGCCCAACATAACAGTAGAGTTTTTTCAAGAAAGGTATCACGGCCAATAAAGTAATGGAACCAAGGAATATCTGCTGCAATCATTTGTTTTAGTAGAAATAGCATCATTGCACCATAAACTCCTGCCTGATGTGCTACAACATATTACATGTTTTATGCTAATATAGTTCTAAGGAAATCAATGATATTTATGCTGACATAAAGCAGCAGTGAGTCGTATTCTCAATTAGTCTCTTCAGTTTGAGAAAGAATATCTGAGATTTTTCTTTACTGTCTGAAATTCATAATTCAGCCTGCAACCATGTTCATGGATTTCTAAGAACCTGAAAGTTTAATTACATCTGTAGGGCTTCAGAGCACCCATTACAGTATCACCACAAGTTATTTTATGAGGATTTATTTTTTTAATTTAATTGTGACTGCATAGATCTTGTATTTCATTAATGTGTCTGTAACAAAAGGCACTGGTCTTTGGCAGATTTTAAAAAAATTATGTGTGTGATCTATAGAAATCATAGAATGCCTATAAAGTAGCATACCTGCTCAAAAGAGGCTTATCAGCTAACGTAGCATAACATATTAACTCTGCTATCAATTGAAAATGCTATGCTTTTATTTTTATGCTTGGGTTCAATTCCACTTACTTGAAATCATGTGTGAAGCCCCTGCCAGTTTGAAATATAACCCATTTTCAACCATCCAAGGTTAAAAATTGCAGATATTTATTTTCTTATAATTATGTCTATTTTTAATTGAAATGTTGTTTCTTTTTTGTTAATATGAAAGAGATTTTATTAAAAGGTAGTGATCTGAGTATATGATGTGCAAATGCTCAAAGGCTTACCAGAATAATGTGAAACATTACCCAGGCAGGAATTTAAGCAGATAATCCGAGGCAAACCTTGCTAGAATAATTTTTAACAGTTGGTTGACTGAATTTGGGTTCTTTGGAAATAACCAGAGACGTTGGTTTTGCTGGCACTTCATTCTTAGAGCACTAAATGACAGGGCTCCTCACACACACACTGGACTGTCACACATAAAACTTCAGGTTTCGAGGTATTCAAGCTAATAGCCTGGGTCAAGACCGCCAAGGTCAAAATTGTATTTATCATCTTCCTTGCAGTAGTGTTTACATCCATTACAAACTATATTTATTTTGCGATGGGAAACCTGGATATATGGCATTAGTATTTTTTTTATTATTATTTTTCAAAGCATAAAATGAAAGCTGTGTTTTGTCCCTGGATTCCTGGGATTGAGATCTTTGTGTGCTGTTTTTTGTTGTTTCTGTTGTAGATGATGGCAAATGATATTTCCTAGATACTATGTTTTGGTCTCAATGGACAGGGAGTTTTTTTCACAACTGAATCAACTGTATTTTCTACTAAGCCTGAGGTGAATACATATGTGTCCCCCTTTCATTTAAGTAGAAGTTCTATTGCTTCAAAAAACATATATACAACGTAATATACAGAATGTGGCAGCTGACTTAATTCATCAAACATTGAATAAATTCTTCTGAGAACAAAGATAGGAATTTCCTGTCATTCTGATATAAGTCATTCTTTGTATAGGACGGGTAGCATCAAAAGCACTTTAAATAGTTCTCAGTCTGCTTTTCTGAAAAGACTTTGACAGTGTTAATTACTTCTGCTAACAGACATTTCTGACACTTACATGACCTTCTGCTGCATTTGAAAAAGGCTGTCCTGTTTAGTGTACTGATACATCTAATGAAAACCCTGGGAAATGAAAAGAAACAAAATGAAGCAAAGTAAAACTTATCACTGTTAGCTACCAAGTAAGGCATTTCCAGTGACTTCACCAAAACACAGATTTTACTTCTTCTGGGGGGGACTTCTGTACAATGAAATTAACTCCTTTTGAATGTAGCAATAACATGCACTGATTGCAAGAGAGAACAGAAGCACAAAACTCTACTCACTGCTTCGTAAGGCAGCCAGCCTGGCTTCACAGATGGGCGAGCTGGTCACGTTTTGTCCGGGAGAGAAGCTGGTGGTGGGCTTGCACACCATTTCGCTTTCTGCTGGTCAGCATCTGATTATCTGTAATTCTAAAATAGGCTGTGCTAGTTCCTGTGAAATCAAAAGAAAAGATAGAAAAATTCTAACTAAGCTCAAAAAGAACTACTATTAGAGTGTAGGAGAGTGGCAGAATGAGGACACTTTAAGGAGAAGAAATATAGAACTTCCAAAGCAGATCATTGTACATTCACTTTATTTTCTATGGAAAAAATGCTGTGCTTGAAACTTGTACCTTTAGTCTGGCATGGTTAGAGTATAATGCCAACGCTCTTGGACAGGTACATTTGTACCAACACATAATCTTGTTTATGCATTTCTTATGGTTTCATTCACATATGAGAAGGTGAATATGCACATGGAAGTCAACTTTATGTAGTATGTTTGTAAGACAGTTACTAATAATACCATTACACTGGTATAAAAAAAGCCGACCTTATAGTACTGTAGCAATGTTAGTATAAAAAGATCCCACGTTAGAGTGGTTGGCACAAAATCTGTTGACTGATTATTAAGTGCTTTGATTGCAATCCATAGGCAAGGTTCAACAAAAGTTCCTACAACTGCAGCAATCAAAACTGCCTTTTATAGGTTATTGCTAAGCACAGAGAAAAAAAAAGAAAAGAAAAAAAAATAAAGATCAAGCAAATGAAATTCAAACATACAATGATGGCACAGATAGCTCCTGTTTTCACAAGTGTTTATAGCTGTGATCCTTTCAATTTATTTACTACAATATCAGGCTATTTTACCTGTTAGGCCATTTCTTTTTTTCTCTCTCTCTCTCTCTCTTTTTTTTGTAACATACAGTTTCAGTTAGAGTTCAAACCTTTGGTTTAGCACTTGTCCCCTATCTCTCTTTCCCGTTGACCGTTTCACCTCTAACTGAAAATAAAATTATGCCAACATGTTGGGGATAAAAAACACATAATATTTTAAACAGTCATATGAAAAAGTGCATAGGCTGTTAAGGATCTTTATTCTGGTACATTATTGCAAATACATTCCCAGCACTGGATAAGGAGATTTATTGCCATTAATAGATGTTTCAGTTCAGAGGCAGAATAAAATAATCCACCCTGAAGAGCTACATTCTGGGTGATTACATTTTGACCTCAATTCCTACTATGTTCCCTAGTCAATTTGTCCATACAATAACATTTTGCCTGCTGGGATCCAGTCCAACATCACCTAAAGTTAGATTTTTCTATTGATTTTTATGGTCTTTGGCTTCTTAAAATCAGTTGCTGTTACATCTGTAACAATTTTTTTTCCATGCTCATTGTTTTGTCATGAAACATATTTAAAGCCATACTGGATAAACCCCCAGATGTTAAACTGTATGTTTAACCACATACAGGCTCTGAATAACACCAATGGAAGAATACAGACCCTTACAATCTATTGCTCTGCTACAATTTGTTCTCGTTTTTATTCTTACAGGATGCAAACTTCCTGCCACTAAGAAAGCTTTAAAAAGAAAATTCAAAGGCATTTTTCCGACTCTGACTCTGGCCTCAGTTTTTCTGCCATTTAAAACTGTATAAAAATAGTTGGTTTATTCAAATTGGGGGGGAGGGGAAGTACCATTTTGATGTATGATAAATGCAATAAATGGAAACTATGCAACAGCATATTACTGTCAACAAACACCTGAAGTGAGCGGAAAGAATTTTCTCCTATAAATGTTAAATTTATTTAAAAAAAGGAAGGAAAGATTTTCAGAAACCATCATTAGCTTTACACTGAACATCTCAGGGCACTTGCAAGTAATTCTTGTTATTGTGACTTCTGTTCGGTTGCTGACTTTACCCACACCCAGCACATGGTGCAGACGGTGCAGGAGGGGAGCGCCCAGATGCGGAGGCAAGCGCAGGCTTTGTAACGCCCCAAAACCTCAGACCCCTCCCCACTGGCTGCTCCAGCTTCTAGCAACCTCCTGCTGAATGGCTCCACTCCTCGTGTATTAATACACGTTTTAGTAGAGATGCTTCGTAAACCTTTAGTTATTGCATAGAAATTTTGGACAACATAAGACTTTTCACTCAAGTGTAGCATTTTTATTAGGTCAGAAAGCAGTGTGCAGGCAAATTTAAAATTATTTTTTAAATTTATTTTTAGTGCTGAAAACTGTACGTTTTGCAGTCATGAAACAACCACACCAAAGGGTCTAAGGAACAGTTTCATGAGGTGTGGATTAAGAGCAGCTGATGTCTTAATTTACACAAACAGATTAAAAGCCACACCAAAAGTTTCAGAAGAACTCTGAGTTCCAATGACAGCTTTTACCTGCAGGAGAAGCTCGTGTTGGCCTTTGAAACTTCAAGGTTGTTTGCCATTTATGAAAAACTTTCAAACTGTAGAGAATCTAATCACAAAGGCACCAGAGCACACATGTAGCCTCAGGATTCACCAAATTCAGCAAGGCTCTGGAATTCAGATAAAGTAGCTTTAATTGGAAGTAACTCAAAGTTTTTATTCAGGTGCTGTTATTCAGCTCTGGAAGACACCTGGCTGGAAAAATGTCCTGATGGGCAAGAAAAACTCCAGCTGAGAAGGAGTGAGTCACACTCCAGCTGCCACAGCAGTGGGAAAAGGAGCCTCTGGAAATCCTCAGTTACAGAGAGTCCTGGAATGACAACCGAGAGGAAAGACAATTTTCACAGATTCTGATTTGGTGAAATCCACTTTTGAAGTAGAAGCAGTTTGTGCTTTTCTACAACACCTTAAATTTGGATTTATGTGATAAGTACTGCTATTCTGGTGCTAGCATGTTGGTTGCTGTTGACTCAGTTCAGAGTGCATCTTTCTCAGCTCACCTAGATGTTGACAACTGTATTCTCTCATGAGAGCTTTTGAAGAGTTTTTTTCATTTTGTTTCGGTGGGGTTTTTTTGGGTTTTTTCTCAATACTGTTCAGGTTTTGGTTATCGTTTGCTTTAATGATTAATTAACCACACTAAGTGGTCTCTGAAGTCAGTAGCAGCCCTTGATGCAGACCTAGCACAGGACATTAAACTGAGGAGACATTATCTTCTTGTTAACCTCAGTTAGCAGACCTCATCTAAATTAGCTAGGAAGTTTTTAGTAACACACACTTATTAGTCCTGGATCTAAAACGAGGACACAAGCGATCCTTTAACTTCTGGTGTGTGTAAGTTACTGGGCCACAGGCAGCGTGGCCGTCCCCTCTCTCTCCCATTCTGCTTTGTCACCCTGAAGCTCCACATTGCTACATGGGGTTACTGAAAGAACAAGAATAGAAGACATTTAGTTCTAAAAAGCCTTTCTTGCTGCTGCTGCTCTCATATGTATTTCAACTCCAGGTCAGTTTTCTGGAAATATTGTCAATTAGGAAGCATTTCTAAAACTGCCTTTTTAAAGAGAGATAGGCAACAACAGTGAAAAGTTACAAGTAATACTTATTCTAGTGAACAAAATCTTGTGTTACCTACACGAACTGCTGGGAATTGCCCGCCTGTATTCTGATAGCTTTAAATGCTTCAAACATTCAACTCACCAGCAGTGTTTCTTGTGTCTTGCTACCCTACACTTCACATTGGTTTTAGAAGCACTTTTCCTATGGAAAAATCCCCTCAAATTTTACCTGCCAGTAAGAAGCAAGAGCTCTTACAGAAAGTGCATATGGATAAGTTCAGATCTACTCTTTATTGGCCATGGAACCTGCTGCAACTTAATCAGTCCTGCCCAGCTGATTGAGGAATTCATTTTGCACTCACACACTAAAGACTTTTTTTCCCCCCCCGAAGTTTACTATGAGTCTTTTCACTTTTAGAAAAAGGGGGGGTTTTGTCCTTACTTCTTTTTGTGCTGTTCTTAGCAAATATTAGGTCAAAGAAAATGCTACAATTTTATTTTTAAACACTAAGTTAGCTATAAATTATTTTACAGAAAGCAGTCATGCATGCATGTTTTGGGGTTGCTAACCGCAGGCTTATCAAGACAGAGTATCAACTTTGATACTAACAGTCAGAAATCCCCTTATAAAGTGATTCTTTTACAATGGCCAGCATTAATTGTAAAAGGAAGCGCAGAAGATTTTCTTGACCCTCTTCCAAAAATTCTGTCCAGCTGAACCTGTATTGCGCTAAAATGGTTCACAAATCAAAGAGAAAAACAATCAGCTTCTACTTATCCTTGTCAGAAGTGGACCAAGGCTATATTAAGGCATGCCTAAAGCAGCTTTTCCCTCATTTTGAAAAAGAAGAATCAAGCAAATTGGAACTTGGTTGCAGTTTTTCCTTCTTATCAATAAAGTTAGAAGCTGCATTAAATCAGAACTTTCCTACTCTAAAGTGCATTAGTAGGCTTTGGCCAGTGTGTCCTGTTAGGAGATGTGGGTGAGGGTAGTCTGTCCTGTCATTTTGACGTTAGGCTCAACTCTACATCCTCATGGCTTGCAAACACAGCTCTCAGCCAGGCAAGCTTTTAGCTGGTTCTTTGCCAGCACAACTTGACTGTGAAGTAGCTATCGAGTTTTGGGGTTATTACTTATTTCCATTCTGAAATTGTTGTGGGTTTGGTTTTTTTTTTCCATCATATAACTTAAAGTCTCACAACATCCAAGTAAATAAAATATCACAAAAAAGGTGATAAAAGACTGTCTAACCAGTTGCATCAGATTCTGCATTGGAAACATTTTGTTAACTACAAAAAGCTTATTAAACAAGTATTACAACATAAACAAAGAAATCTTGCTTGCAGGCTAAAGCACGGCATGCAGTGATACATTTTGGGCAAAGTACTTCGAACATCACACCATTGTTAATACGCATAATCTCGTGTTAATAAACTGTCTTTGCTTGTGACAGATATTTGTCACAACTATTTAATGTGATAATTTCTTTCACTAGATTTGCAAACGAAAGGAGCAAGGTTGGCAAAGTTTTCTGGTTTTTTTGCAGCGGCATATCTCTGACAGTTTGAAAATATCAAAAGGGGATTGTATGCATCACCCATTCTTTGTAAAACCACAAACTAACAGATACCTGCTAGCTTCTTGAAAATCATCAGCTGCATTTTGTAGCAAGAATTACTGTTAACCTCTGAGATTTCAAGAAAATCACATGAATGTTGGTCTTATGTTAGGGAAAGTAAATAAACAACAGATACTGTTTAGAAAAAATAAGGAGCAATAAAAAATTGTAATAATCATGCACTTTTCAATAAAACAATATTGAAATGCATTTGGTTCTATGATTTAATTTTAAAAATCAACATATTTCAAACTACTTTGATAATAATGGCTGATAATTTAAATGGCTTAATTTTTATATTGAGAATTAGAGATGCCACATCAAATTCAAGATTCACATATTTAAATTTCTGTCCAAAAGAATTTGTATTTTTACACCCTTAATCATGCATTATTAGATCTAAACTATTGATAATGGTGTGTCAGTAATCCAAAACAAATGAAAGGAGGCAGAATAAAAGCAGAAAAACACTAGGATTAAAGTAAATCAAAATTTATTAGAATTCTCTGAAAAAGCATAAACATCTTAAAATATGTAAAAATAAGCCATAATTATTATTAATATTAATCAATAATCTGAGTCTCCTGAGATTTCTTTATAAAGTAGATTATTTTCAGCTGAAGTGGAAAGGAAATGTAAAAGTTTTGTGAAACCAAAAATGAGCTGGTTTCCAAACAGATCCATCATGCATTTATTAAAAACCCTTCTAACCCCCAACTGTCTCCCAACAATCCAATTTTGAATTGAATTATATAATCATATGCAGTATTGATTTCTATTAAAACTACATTTCTGTGTGCGCAAAGATTTGCACACATATACTACACACTAAAGACCAGGATCTAAAAATGTAAAACTTCATAGTCCTGTTGGCAAGTGATCAAGAAGCTGGAATGAGGACATTACATCCAGACTGATCATTCAGAATTGGTCCATGTGTTTATAAAGAATGAGTAGATTTGTGAAACTGAGCACATTTGTTTGTTGTAAATCCAGTACAGGCTGACACTTTCCATTTTGGATGCAGGAAAGCACATACTGTGAGAATTTCCTCTTCCGGTGAAAGTGGGACCAGTTTTCATGCTGGTCTTTTCTTGAAAAATTTGTGGTGGCTGAGACAGGGTTGGCAGGGGAAACATGCAGCTGAATACCAAACTGAGTTGTAAAACCCTACTGTTAATCTTCAACACCCAAAACAGAAGTTATAAAAAGAAGTTGTGCCCAAGAGTAGCTGGCACTGAGGCTGGAGGGCACAGACTGACCTTCAGTCCATGAGGCCAAACCCTTCTGAGTTACACAACAGGAGACTAACAAGCTCTTGGGAATGCCCAAGGACCACACAGAACTGCTGAAAGAGGTCAGGTAACCACCAAAAACCGAGGAGGAGATGACAAATGAAGAACACACATATTCTACAGCGTGACCCAGAAGCCAAAAGATGAGCTAAAAAGGATTGAGGTGCTGTGAAATTATACTTGCCACAACTGTCTGTCTGTCTTCTGAAGTAATGGTAGTATGACTGCTCTCACAGCAGTGGAGCTGTAAATGATTACTCTAGGAGGCCACCTTGGGGAAAGGTTTGAAAGGATTTTTTTTTTTCCTCTTCTCCAACCAGGAGAAACCTCAAGTGAACTGTAGAGTGGCCCTCAACTCCCTAGAGGATAGCAATCTTCAGGTGTCTGCTAACCAATTATTTTTTTTGCCCTAAAAGAGAGTAAAACACTTCTCTGAAGGACAATCAGATTTGAGAAGCTGTCACGGTAGCTTCTACTTTACTGTGAAGGGAAATCCTTATATCAAGCTGTGCCAGACTCTCAATATAGAAAAATTCCCCTCCCCAGCCTGGCCAGTACGGCTCCATCATTCCACTGGAGCCAGAAGCCTGTAATTTGCAAGTTTGATATGGAGAGTAACTGATGAAAAACTCCACCAGGGGCTGTGTAGTTGCTATGACTGAGTGAGTAGAATCCATAGTTCTAAATTACTGGAAAAGCAAAAAATAGTGCCTCTCAAATTATATTTTTTCCTGAGAATGTTCAAGTAGGCTTGAAAATCTATTGCTCAAAGGTTTGAAA
This sequence comes from Chionis minor, assembly GCA_013398295.1. NCBI lineage: Eukaryota > Metazoa > Chordata > Aves > Charadriiformes > Chionidae > Chionis > Chionis minor. The sequence goes on along the minus strand of VZSF01006135.1, from coordinate 182,042 downwards.
AATTCATCAGCAAGTCATGACTTAAGGTCTCAATTTGCATGAACACACACACAATCATAACTAAATGACTTAAGTTTAATCCACAATTTTTTACCACTCAGGCAAAAATTATTTCTTTGAAAGTTTTGAACATACAAGAGATGACACATTAGTCTTGAAACATCTGAAAGCCTCATTTGTAGTGGATTCTATGTACATACCTCTTTTGAATTTAAAGTAATTTCTTTCTTGATTACAAACTTATTGTAAAAGATAAAGCAACCAGGTAAGAGCGTAATACATCTGCAGTTAGCAGAAATGGTAATTGTGTTTCAAGAGACTCCTAGTTTGCATGGCCATGCTTTTTATCAGAGAAACTAGATGTGTGATGAATATTACCTTTTAAATTCTGCAGTCTATTCAGGTAATCCATCTCCACTTTAATTGCACTTTCTCCGCTGTAGGATAAGAAACGATTTTGCAGCTCTTAAAATTTGAAAGTATTTTAGCATTTAATTTTCTTTGCAAACCAAACAGAGTAAATACCACGTTCTTGAAAACAGATGTATCTTCAAAATTCTGAAATTCATTTTAACTGTAAATGAGGTCTCAATATTTAAATTTTCTTTCATGAAAGCTATTAAGACTGAAGGTTAATGTGAGGCTAATTGTGCTAGTCTAAGTGCCAGTGAACAGAAATTATAGGGTCATTTATGTTTTATAGCTCACCTTTTTATTAACATGCAGGGAGAAGACAGGACGCAGTCGCTGTATCTCCCCAATTTCTGAGGAAAAAAGTGTTAAACAGAGTGCTTGTCCTTTAAATAAATAAACAAATAAATATTTTCCTCTTTCCTTAATCTCGAAGGAAAAAAATTTTAACTATTCTGTGAAGGCTTTGTACACAAAGCCAATACAGAGATTTGATGTACACGCCCTTTGGGGCTAAAAATTGTTTTGATTTTCCCAAGGAGCAACACCAAACAGAAGCATTTACTCATGCCATCGCTACAGTTGCTTCCCACAATTGTAAAATGTTGCAAAATACTGAGAAAATAGCAGTTAGATCTATCCTAATTTTGGGACAAACACAGTACTTGCACTAAGGGTTGCTGTAACAACAAACATTAACAATTTACCTGGATTTTTCAATATGAATAATCTCAAGAGTTTATACAACTCAGTAAAACAGAAACATTAAATTGAAAACATGCATCTGGTTCTTCTCTGTCCTTATTGTCTTGTATTTGCCTTTAATGAAGTCATTCAACTATTCAGCCCTACTTCACCTCACTAGACCCATGTGTATTTACTTTTTGAAAGAGCTCATGCCACCCTTCCATTGGAATTAATTTGGCATTGAACGCTCTCATTTTCTGCGTCTCTGGAAAAGAAAGCAAGCTGGCAAACAATCTGCATTTTGACTTACAACCTGATTTATGAGAGAAATCATCGAGGCTGGTAAGCTGAAACATGAGACTCTGAAGAGAATCGGCACTTGCTTGTCCAAGGGGGAAGAAAACCCCAGCAAGGCCATCCAGCCATGGCTGACTTGCAGAGCTGTCTGCTGCGGGGTGTTCTCTAGCCTTGCAGCTTACTCTTCTGCAACACTATGGGATGACCATGACAGCATTTAACAACCACTTTGCAAGTTACAATAATTGTGCAATGTATCCAGTGGAAAGAATCAGGTTCTGGTGGTCTATCCTTGCTTTTTTATTTGGTGGAGGAGTGGGAGGTTAGCTGGTAATTTTATTTATAGTAATGATTTAATCCAGCCACTATAAGCACCACACTCATGTCAACTGAATAATACCAAGTCACATATTATTTATAAGCAACACTAAATAAACAAATAAAAATCCCCTCTGTCAGTGGAAAATGCTTTCATCACCCGGTTAGGAAGAAAAGGCTAATTACAGGTAAACATGGCCTTGCTGCAACTCTTTGAGAGGTGTTACCTGAGTTTTGCTTTCTATTTTGCTTTCTTAGATTGGATATTAGGAAAAAATTCTTCACAGAAAGGGTTGTCAGGCATTGGAACAGACAGCCCCGGAAAGTGGTTGTCACCATCCCTGGAAGTTTTTAAGACGTGTAAATGTGGTTCTGAGGGACATGGTTTAGAGGTAACTTGGCAGTGCTAGGTTAACAGTTGGACTTTATGATCTTAAAGGTCTCTTCCAACCATAGCTTCTATGATTCCATTTGCTCACTTTTATTTGTCCCTGCCATAACACAACACTGTATGCGTTGAGGGAAATTTAAACACCCTGCTAGGTATTTCAGAAGCATGTTCAGTAAGACTGTCGTGTTTACTCATCAATGCTTATATACTTTTCTCTCAAACTTATTTAGCACAGAATACTGAAAAACTTATGACAATAGTTACATAGGAGCAATTCAAAGAAAACACAGTCCTGGATAACAGTGTGCAGCTCCTTACTTCAAGGAAAAAATTGAAGTGCTTATAAATTGGAAACCAACACATTGTGTCTCAATTATTTTCTACAATGTTGTAACTAGAACTGATGCACATACCTCATATCCTATATATAAATGCCACCCCTACCATCAGTGATTGAGAGGTCCTTTTCAATTGTTAGCATCTTTAAAAAAAATGCAGCGGTTTGAACTTAAAATTCCTTCAAAACTAAAACACACAGGTTGCTGTTCTATACCTAATAGGTATAACACCCCACGACTGCCAGCATTTTTAGCTCTTGAATTTAAGTATGCACTGTGCACATCTGCAACATTAAGATTACAATCCACTGACAACAAATGCTGATCTCAATTTAAAAAAATCTTTATTAAGACCAATCCAAAATAGCAATTCTAATACTTTACAGTAACAATTTCAATGCATAATTTAACAAAATTACTGATTTTTCACATCCTTTTCCTCTGTAGATTCCTTCTTCTGTGTACATACTTTACATAGTAGCATCATTATAATTTCCCATTGGGATTACTGTACAAATAGTTTGAACCACATTTAGTGCAGTGTTTGATTCAAAGTGATGAACTCCTTCCTCAAAGGCTTCATAAATTTCTTCCATAGCATGTATGCGGCTGCCACAAATCTATGAATTAGAAGTGTCTTTAAATTTCAGGTTACCATTGAATATGCTGCCCCATTTCAACATGAGAAGTCATCTGACGATCATTAAGAATCAAGAAGCTGCACTATATTCTCTAAGCATTTTAAATAGTAGGCATGTAGCTCATTTTCCTCTGGCTGTGGAGTAGCTAAAAGGAAGAAAAAACCCAAGATTTGAACTTCTAGTTGATTCTTACAAAGATCACATCAAATGCCTTGCTAGAATTCATGCTATTTTATGATCTTAACCTCTACATTACAGGTAGCAAATCAGGTACTAATACTTTATATTGCAAAGTCTGAGGGTTTTGTTTGTGGTATTTTTTTAAAGGCTAGCTTTTTTTTAACAGCTTCCTAAGCCCCCACTTAGTTGTAACAAATGAAGTGAAAACTGCCTTCTGATAATTGTTACAGGGAGGAACTTTAAAAAAAAAAAAACAACAGATGGTGAAAAATTCCCCCGTTAAACTCAGAAGAGTAATCTGCCATTTTAGCCCAATCATTAATGTAAAGTGATCAAAGCTTTAATACGGTAGGATACTTCAGAGTCTTAATGCAGGAAAACATAGATGACAACTTCAAGATTGTAAACTGTAATAATTAGTTGCATAAAATCCTTCATACTCAATATTTTGATATTAAATGTTTATTGAATTAAAAATCAATCTTTCAGTCTAGGACTTCATGTTCTAAATTCATAGATAAATAAATAGGGATCAAAGCTACAAGGCGCTAATCTGCAAAAGATGCGTATTTCTACCTTGTTGATTCAACATAATATTTTGAAAAGTCTCTTATCAGTGGCAGTTATGCTACAAAGAACAATACAAACTTATCTGTTTATTAACACACTGTCAGTATATGAAATGTTGCATTATGTTATGTTTAACGGTTGACCATAAAGGATGAGTGTATGAGTGTGAAACAAAATGTTGACAAAAATCAACGTGTTTGGGTGCCTGTACAGAAGACTTATCATGAGATGTTCTAGCAAAAAGACATCTCTTAAGATACTGACAAACAATGTTGAATGTAGACAGAAATTTTGTGGCAATTGTGTTGTGCACAACACTATTGGAACTCAATAATATAAGCCCCCCATTTGATAAACCTATTTGAGTACATCTATACAGCAATTAAAATCAGTAGGAGCACTCATTTGTTTCAAATGAAACATTTGCAGATTTTTGCAGGATCATAGTCTTGATGTGACTACCAACCAATAAATCCATTATTAGCTACTGAAACTCCAGCTACAGACCAGCGTTAGAACATCTTTCAAAATTAATGTTCTTCAGCTGAAGATAGCAACCTGTCATATAAAAGCTATTCAAACAATAGTTACTTTCAGTTACTGGAGCAAAAACCTCAAGCTTTCAGAAAGTCAGCTAACTCATGATACAACATTTTAAGACTGGCACAATGATCTGTTCTGATGCTTTCTCTGTGTGGCTGAAAACAGCGAGGTCGAGCACTGTTAAGCTAAATGAACAATTTTTCTTATCACTGAATTTAAGAAATAACACAGAAGTGTACTGTGCAAAGAAAGCATTTTGCTGCAAGCACCACCAGACCTATTCTTACAAACTAACCTTAGCAATTACCCGAGTTCTTATTTATAATTTGTTAACCAAGAGGCATTTTTCTGTATTTATAAGATGCCTAGCCATAAAGCATATAACTACGCATGATTTTAGAGACACAAATATCCTTTAAAAAACTTGCAGCGTAACAAAAACTTATTGTGATGATATAAATTGAAATGTATTAATGATCTACCTGACAGAAATAGAGAATTGGCATTAGTTGGAACTTAGACTTACTTTTCTTCACTAAAGAATAAGCCTCATCTATTCTTCTCCTTATGGATGGATTCTTCAAAGTCACTTTTGCCTGTAGCACACACAAACACACAAGTTACAATGACTTGAGTTTCTTCCCCACATGTTCACACTTTAATAGAAAAGTTTAGAAAGTGAGAATAATTCAGCAGAACATGAGATGCAGGAGTTTTAGAATTAGCATATGACTGTATCATCATACAGATTGCATTTATACAAGCAGTCACAAAATCACAGAGGGCAAGCTGCTTCCTTACCATGTTGTTTAACCTCCTAGCCTGAACAGCTATGTGATTAAAATAATAGAATTGAGCTGCTGCTGTAAACTTTATTTTTATTTACTTAAAGGTTACTGTATTGTTTACAGCACAACAAAATTAACATTACAATTTTTTTGAAGTATTTCTCAATTACTAACCTTCTGATAGTTGTGAAGCAAAGCCCAAAGCGAAGCTGCTCCTATTCTCTGAACAGCACAACTATCACTTTCCAAACAGGCACACAGTACTGCAATCGCTTTATCTAATGAGAAAAATGAAAGAAAAACTCATCTAGAAAACATCATCAAAAGCACAAACATATTTACAAGTCTCAGTGTTTTAATCTTTGGAGTACATTTACTTCTATGACAAGTATTGGTACAACAGAGGAATTAAAGAAACTTTATTATCACATTAATTACATCTAAATATGCTCACGAAGTTGGCAGACTACATTGAAAGAAGTGTTAAAAAGAATATACAAACCAAAACCAAGCAATGCTAAAAAAATAAGCCATCAGTAATAAAACATGCATGTTATGTACAGCCATCAGCTATGCATAGGGACTAAGCCATGAAACTGTTTCACTGTCTCACAATAAATCTTGATTTTTTTAAAAACTATTTATTTGCTTTTCCTTTTGCTATGTATTCTTATTTTAATTGCTTTTCTGCCATAATATATATATTCTATAATTACTTCTACAAAAATAATTTTTATGAAAATACTTTTCTAAATAACAATGTTGAATTCTTGGTCAGTAACCTGATTGCAATGAAAATACGGTATTCTGGAAAAGACAATATTCTCAGGGTAAAGTAGCTCGTATACCCTTTAAATACTTACCATTAGCTAATATCTTTGGTTTATTAGTTGGACTAAAACATATGTTATGTAGAACAAGAAGTGCTAGATGTTGGCTGCTCTTGTGTTTGTAGTTACACATTTGCACGATCTGGTCTAAAAAACCATTTATCTTCATGATCATCTGCTGTCCATCCTCTCCAAAAGATATGTTCAGTAGCAGCTTTAGCCAAAGAGTACACACATTACCAGGATTTTTATGACTTCCTTTTGGTAATGAAAGAGACAAAAAGTTCTGTAGGAAGTTACTCTGTCAGAAGGAAGAAAAAGGATGTCAGAATTTATAGTATTCCACGGTTTGTTCACTGTTGTTTGACCTTCCAATCTGCATACTTGACCAAAAACTAGTACTAATGTTTCATTTACATATTTCAGGGAACCCCTTATTAATGAAGCATTTTTGAAAGAATTACATATGAAAAAAATCTACATCTCGGTTAAAAAGTTAATATGGTAAAATATTTTCTTCTGTAATAAATTTTGCAGTCTAGATACATAAAAGTTGACCCAACATAATATATTTCTTTAAACGCTAATTGCCACCATTACATGAGCTTTTTGCTTTGCACTTAGCATTTCTGCCCCAAAATAAGCTAGAAGCAATTTAACTCAATCAATACACTACTGAACTAACATATTCTTGATTCCTTTGCTTATTATTGCTTGCATTATTAGCAAATGTTACAGGTATTATAGAATATCATGAGCTGGAAGGGACCCATAAGGATCTACAGTACTGCTCCTGCCCCTTCACTGGCAGCCATAGTAACATCCTCTCTTTTTGTAAGCTTTAGAAAAAAAAAAAAGATCTGTGTATTGATATGGCATACACTACTGCTTCCCAATCACAGAGTTTGCCTCCACTTTAGGGAGATCCTGAGCAGGTAAAAATCTATTCCCTTCTTGCAAGCGGAAGATATTCTATCATAACATTCCTATGATGAAAAACATCCTTGACTAAATATTCCCAACCTCACTGACCCTCGAAAACTCATACAGGCATCTGGTCAAAAGCAAACAATCCAGTATATCAACTCACTGAGATTTTCTTCAGATGAATATAATATTGATAACTTAATTTTGACAGATGGAATTAGTAATTCCTCATTGCTCAGGAGAATGAAGACTAAGTACTATCACACTAGAAGATAATTCTGAAGGCAGCAAAAGCCAAAGCAACTCACAGAACAGAACAGCTACCATAGAAAAGATCTCAAACTCCTCATTTCTATCAAAACATTTGAGTATCAACAATTTTGGAACTGTATGACCAGACTTTACATAATTAGCACAACAAAACTATCATATTTCCCTCTGCCTTTTCCAACAGGTAATTAGGTCCAAGCACAGAACATTGTTAATATAAATTGAAATAAATTGTTCTAATTATTAAACTAGTATAAAAGCTGCTGAAAACAAGCACACTTTTTATAAGTTTCTGTTGTAACTTCACCACTAGAGATGATTTTCTATATGGTTTGACTCCTTGTCTCAAGGTTGTGAATTTTTTTAAGTAATCAAAGTTAAATTTGAAAAAGATTTTTCAAAGAACATTTGGTAAAATAGAGCAAGGATAATTCAATATACAAATTAAAAAGGGAAAAGACAGTACTTACATTTAAATAGTAAGAACAGATTTCTACCTAACAGCCAATTACTGACATGTAGGGCATCTTCTCTAAAACTATAATTTTTATAAAGATTATGTTTCACACAGTATACCTAATGATTTATATAAATGTTTAATTTCTTGTTTACTCACAGGCAGTTTTTTCTATTGTATGCTCATTTTCATGATCCACTAGTAGTTGCTATCAATATATATAGGTATTAAAATTTTTACACCCCACTGAAACTGAGAGGTTATAAAAAGCTCTAGCAAACGTTGTGGATTTCTACATGCGGTTTCTGTCCAGACTGTGAATACAACCAAATTACACACTGCATTTAGGTAACAGTAACACAACTAACTGAGAAGACACAATGATTTTGACTCCCACAGAAGTATCTCTCTATGACCACAGGAAACTACATATTGAAATGTGAGGGTTTATTAAAAAGAAAAGTGTATCCATCACTGTGCTAAAATCAAGAATATTATTTACTTACCTTTTGAATAATGCCTTTACAGTCATGAGACAGAGCAAGGTTAGAAAGAAGGCAAAAGACCACCTGCTGAATTGGGCTGTTATCGTTTGACACTTGGGAAGCCAATTTCAGGATGTAATGCATTAATGAATTGCCAGCTGCACTTCGTGCAGATGGAAGTGACGACTGTCCACCACTGGCCCAACAAAGTGAAGTACAACCTTAAAGAAATGAAACCTTTATAATAAGAGAAATGCATGTATACTTTTAAAAAATAAATGTATAGAAAGCACAGTCTAACAGCTCATAAACTGAGACAGGACTTTTGAAAGAATTGTGGGTTTTAATCCTTTGAACCACACTGAAGTCAATGGGACATGCTTTAAATAGGGAGGTGCTGAATGTAGCAGTTTACTGGAATAGGTGTTTACTGTTCTGTTGTTCTAGAATCTAAGAGGTGATTCTGCTGTTAAAGAGAAGCCATTGCTCCATCTCAGAAACTCTCCTTAAAAACTGGAATATTGTATCTAAGGCATTACACAATTATTTGGCATCAGAATCTGAAAGGACCCTCTGAAAATGGTTCAGAGTAAGAGGTCTCTACATCTGAAAGGTTTAGTGAGTTTCTTAAAATATTTTTCTGACACATAAAAGCACTGTATGCACCTGTCATTACCTTCTACCACAACAGCATGCAAAATCCTATGCTGCAGAGCTACAAGCTCAAATTAATACATTGGCAGGGAACAACTAAGTTACCAATATGACATCTGTGCACAAATATGCATATATACCTTTTTAGTGGCATTTGCCATCTGCAACAATGGCTAACGTCTTACATGGCAAAGTAAATAAAAATGAGACAGTTTCTAACAGGGACAAACATCTACATGCATTTCTTTGTCTGACTACACTAAGGGGAAGTGGTTAACCAGTTCAGAGTAGGCAAGTTTGCGTCACCTCATAAGCCAACTACTCTGAACAGAAAGAAAAAACACAATTAATCTAGAACCACTTACCCTTATTAGCACAGAAAATAAAAATGCAGAAACAAGAAGGAGCATGAGAACTTCAGCTTGATTTCAAGTACATCACAGGACATTACATTTTAGTTTTATATCCTGTGGTTGACTAATACATATTTGACCTTTCTTCAGTCCACATTAAAAAAAATAAGTCTTTACAAAAAAAAGCATCACAAGCTCATTTAGGTCTGGAGACATTAACTTAAAGAGAGGGTAAAAAAAGCTCAGAGACTGTTCAGTTAATATATTTTAACAATACTAACTCTTTTATGGTATCTTGACAGGAAGGAATCAACAAATACTTACATGTCTCTTCAAGTCATTAGCAAATCATTATCTGAGTCAATAACCAAGATATGGAATGAGACAAATTCATACTAAAAAAAGGGAACAGGCTACAAGCACTAGGCATAATTACTTATCAATGGAAATAAAGCATTTCCTCAAATGAAGAAGAGAATACTTATGAAAAATATACTCTAGTCAAACACAAGCTGCTGATCCTAACGCATAAATAAATGGAAGAAATTTAATACAGAATTAGACTATTGAGTATTTCAAAAGCAGAATGTTCTCAATAAGGGCTGAAGTACAACCTGTACACGGTACTGATACGCTGTTCTCCGTGAGAGAATTCCTAGAGCAGTATTTCTACAGTATACTATTCAATTTGGCAGGACTTTCAGTGTAACCTTCAAGCATAATGGTTTGAATTAAATGCTATTTAATCCTTTAATACAATTGTACTCTTGCTAAATCCAACAGACTGAAACAGGATCTGAACAAAAGTCTTGAAGGTATTAAAATCAACACTCTTGATAGACTTTGATGGACCAGTGCTTTTATACTTTCTTCTTATGGTAGTAATGAACATTCTTTTCCTTTTATTACGCTTTTCTGTCTTAATTATTGTGGTTAAATATTTTGATGAATTACCTCATAGACTGACTCATACCTGCAGGATAGTTTGCAGTGTAGACGCAAAGCATATGCAGGGCTATTTGCATTGAGGAGTCATCTGTTAAGAACCACGGCCATAATGAATGCAGAACAGGAACAAGATGACCTTTGAGTGCTGCCATCTACAAGAACGAGAGGGTTATTTGTTTGGGTTTTTTGTTTTTCAGAAAGGGAAAGTAAAAAAAGAGAGAGGAACAAGGAGAGGAAACTACTGTCCAAAATATGAAGCGTATCTCTTATGCACCTTTCTTGTGGCCCCACACTTTTCTCCACATCCATTTTTCATATTATAAGCTTTGAAAATTGGAATTATTGATTTAAGCAAAGCAGAAGTAGGTATAAAGGATGATAACCATCTGAAACCTTTGGGAGATAATGTTTCAATATGAACATTGAGTTCCTAATGAATGTATGAAATATTTTTAGGTGGTGGGAATAATAATGAAATTTGAAGTATGTCTTGCCATTAATATCAAGCTTTAATTTAGCCAGCTTGAAAATAATTTTGAAGTAGAAAAAATATATGATCTTCATTCATTAACTGAATGTGCTCACATTATTTCAGTACAGGAATACTTACTTTGCATTCTTCATTTTGAAAAAGGCAGTTTCTGAGGAGCTGCATAGAACACCTTAACTGCTTGATAAGGTTATCCTCCTATTCAGAGAAAAATATTTGAAAATCATCAACATAAGACCAGAATGAATTTTATACAAGCAGGAAAGATTTCAAAGGAGAGGTGCAAATCTCAAGCATCAACATTTGGGTCACATCTCTTCAGCAGTTTCCTTCTGATCTCAAGTATGACTCATTTCAGCTAGTTTTAAGGATATACACTAAAGACATTTATACCAAGTTCCTTGGAGTCATTCTTATATCCTTGTATCTCTTTACAACTCACAAGATACTATTTCTAGGGGCACTGATCTGGACAAATGCAGAGACTTGTAATGTAGAGCTCCATTTCTCTTATAACTAATGAAGAATGGGTGGGAACATTTTCTGGGTATTTATTCCATCCTAAAGCAGACATATAAAACAAGTCAAATGAATCATTCCCTAGAAGTACCTATTTTTCTTGGTTGGGTGAAAACAAGGATAAACTAGCTCTGTCTTGCAGATCTCTACATTTGGTCAGACTGATCCATCCTTATATTCACAGTGTCTTAGTTCCCTACCCTTAAGAATAGAAATAGTTTCCAACCTGATAAGAATATTACAAGGATAAATACAGACCTTTGGACAGTGAGGTACTATACTGATATTCATGGACACAAGTAAACAAACTAACAAACAACTCTATCTTCATGATAGCACTGTGACACTAAAAGACTAACGATAGCTGACCTAACTTTTATAAGGTTGGCATACTAAACCACCTCTAGAGATGATCAAATTCCAATAAGCTTGCCCACCACAGGAGACTATTTTTGTTTTATCAAGCATAAAGGAACAAAAATATAAAATAGGATTCATGCTTAATCTCAGACAAGGTGAAGCAACAATGCTTGCTTATAAATCATATCATGTACAGTTGATAACATTTAGAGATGAAATAAAAGTCCATCTCAAAAGTTAATGAAAGTCAGGTGTAATAGATCAAAAAGTCATCATTACAAATGCATTTTATGACTTGTCTCAGTTTTAGCTGAGATGTTCCTTCAAGAACTTCAATATGTATTAATTTAATAAATACAAACAGCACTAAATCCCATAAAATGCCACAAGCTACAGCTTATACTTAACATGTAAGCTTCTAAAAGGCTGAAAAAATTATAGATTGTGTTAATGGCACTGTTTTAATCTATTTATTTACTTTAGGATATCTTGATTTTTACTAAGATCTTATTTTGAGGGTTGTTTTTTTCTTTTTCAAAAGCTTGGCTATTTGTAAATACTTTTCATGCCCTTGATTAGCATCACAGTAATTATTGTGAAAAAAAAAAGAAATACCAGGTAAAATACTTCAGTTGCCCTGAGAATGAAGCTAGGTCAAACGCATTTTTCCCAACAGTTAAATGAAAGAGCAAAAGAAAAGAAGCTCTGATAACTTCATTTCGACTGCTGTGCCTTGAAGTGGGCTAAGGGGTAGTTTTGTGAACAATCAGCTAAATCTGGCTATGAAATCAATGTCTCAGCTTCCCTCACATGAAACTAAATTGCTTGTCATTATACACCACATATCATAAACAGCATGCTTACATATAATGTAGCAACCTACAGTCCCAGCTCGGCAGGGAAGTCTTCCACAAAATCTTTTGCAAATCTCTTTCAAAGAATTCTTGATTAAAGATAAACAGTCTTTCTGACCTCTCTCGGAGGTTCCTTTCCTTCAATTTCTTTCAAGCTTTAAATTCCTTCTACATTTCGCAGAGGAACAAATGTCCCCAGCTTCCCCCCTTCTCAATCGAAGAAATATAAAGAACCAGCTGACTTCAATCTTACTGGACATATCCAGGGCCAGACACCTTTCAGCCTCCACCCCTTGGAGAAGGGATAATAAATGTGTTTAGGGGATCTTAAAAAAAATTTTGCAGTTTTCAAATATCAGGGTGAAACTCAAATTCTCTTAGGAGCTCACTGTTATAGAACATAGTTCCGCACTCTCACAAATCAAGGTTAATGTCTGTTTGTGCCAGTGCCTCAGAAAAAAATACTATTGAGCTTAAACAACACAGAAATATCCTGCATGAAGATGTTTTCTTCGATTTCTGCTTTATGTGGGAGCGGACAAGATATCAAACTTGACAGCAGAGACTATTGTCTATTTTAATAATTCTTAGATGAAAGTGGTAGAAAACAAGATTTCAACAATTATGAAACTGTTGTATGATGGTGAGAAATAATCTGTGTCTAGATGTGATACGGAAGAGCTGGATAATGTGAGAGTCTGGAACAACTGGAAGGGAGGTTAAAAAAAGGCTAAGCAAGGAAATTGTCAGAGAAGAAACTGGGAGTACAGGTTTGGAAGAAGCACAAGTATGAGGTAGAAAAACCCAAAACACTCTGACAAGAATTTAAAGCCAGGGACAGTTGAGTCTGATAAGAGACCAAGATGTCCAGGCCAATTATGCAGGAGGACAGAAAAAGAGTTAGAATTGGAAGCCATATAATATGAGAAGGTAGAGAACTGAAAACTATGACTTACATGCAGACTGGAACTGGTTTTGGGGTGGGAGGGAGACCGGTACAAGAACAGGGGAAAAAAAAAGCTAGCCCTGGTTGAAAGATATTGAGAAAGAAAACTTGAGAAACAAAAAAATAATTATTTTTGAAACAAGATGAGAAAAATAAGCCGGATTGGATAGCACCATGAAGTCGAGGCTGAAAGTCCAAATATGAAACTCTTAGATACTGTTGTAGGTTAAATAAATATCATAAATTGTGAGCACTGACAGGTGACCAATGGATGAACATGTATGTGTGTTAACATTTGAAACTCAACTTTTGAACTCTCAATCAGAAGCCTGTTAGCTACTGGCTTCAGCCAGAATGGGCTAGTTGCTAATTCTGATAATCTGGACTAAAAGTGGGAAGCCCTCAATGCTCCAATTAACGAAAAGACATGAGACAGAACCACTAATTTAGAGGCTGATCACGTGTTGTACTTTGCACATAGATTATTTAGACTAGGTAAACAGGAGCTCAGAGTTCTGGAAAGAAAAGCTGATGGCAAAAATATAGATTCCTGAAAAGAAACGGTCTCTGAAAGAAATGGGCCCAAAAGGAACAATGTGAAGATCCGGGCTGGAGGAACAATCCTGCAAGCAGGAGAAGAACCTAGAGACCAGAGAGATACATGGAGAAAAACACCAGCACATGCCCAGGAGCTTCAGCCCGTAACGCCCAAGTAATTAAGCAGCTACAAAGCATGAACTGATGTGATTTTTTGCCTGACTTTCCTGAACCAGCCATCATCTCCGTGCTGAAAAAGGATGTTGAGACCTAGTGAACATAACTCTGTGTGGGACAGTGAGCATGAGAGATAATCAAGTTGGCAAAAGCTCTAAAAATCAATGAATTTTAAAGAAGCCCCAGTATCCAGATCCACTACAAGTTGTCATTTACCCTGCCTCACCTGTGACAGATAACAACAGTATCTGACTCAAGGGGAAAAAAAACCCAAACAAAACCAACAAAAAAGAATTAGGAAGTGCCTTATTATATCAGTCTTTTGGTTTCTATAGTTACCTTTTTTTTCTGTGCTTTCCCAGGCTTTAGGGCATCCAAATTCAGCTGTGCATTAATATGCTTCATGTTTTCTATACAGCTGCCTATCAGATCAACTGGAAGACAAAAAATATCAACATTTAGAAGTTCATTCACAATAAAAATATTTTATGAAACATAAAAGTCTTTCCTGCAATGATCTTGATTACTGTTACCCTCCTGAACTGAGATTTATGGAATCAGATGTCCAGATTCTGAATTCAATATACATTGTTGTCTTCTTGATGTCAGGAAGTAACTAACAGTCCCCAAGATGGAGTACGTCCAGTTGAATGATCTTGAGAAGCAAGAATACATTTGAGTCCTCTTACAACAGAGTGAGTGGAATGCCCACAGGAAGGACTGATAAGATGAAGAGGGGAAGATGATTTGGGAGGAAGAGGACAGCAACTCGTAACTCTTCAGGATATCTTCAATGAAGCTGCCTAGAAGTTTGAAGCTTCCAGAGGTTAGGGCATGCATTCATGTTACCCAACTCTTCCTTAACAGCAGCAGTTTTGCTGCATCTGGGGTGAGAAAAAGGAAAGCAAACATTCAGGTGACTCGAAGTGCAAAATGTTGAGTTAGGCTCTTTTCTTAGGATCTAGAGTGCTTAATTTATTAGAAGATCATGGAGTGACTACATGCATGGACAAGGGAAGAGATATGGAAGCTGTCTATATGGACTTCTGTAAGGCCTTTGACATGGTCCCCCACAACAGTTTTCTCTCTAAACTGGAGAGATACAGATTTGATGGGTGGACTGTTCGATGGATGAGGAATTGGCTGGATGCTCACATCCAGAGGGTAGTGGTCAACGGCTCAGTTTCCAGATGGAGACTGGTGACAAGTGATGTCCTTCAGGGGTCCATACTGGGACTGGTACTGTTTGATATCTCCACCGAGAGACATAGACAGTAATGTTGAGTACACTCACAGCAAGTTTGGTGACAACACCAAGCTGAGTGGTGTGGTTGATATGCCTGAGGGATGGGATGCCATCCAGAGGGACCTGGACAAGCTCAAGAAGTTGGCCCACATGAACCTCATGAGGTTTAACAAGGCCAACTGCAGGGTCAATGTGCACTCGCATCCCAGAAGGCCAATCGTATCCTGGGCTGCATCAAAAGAATCATGGCCAGCAGGTCAAGGGAGGTGACTCTGATACTCTACCTCGCTCTGGTGAGACCCCACCTGGAATACTGCCTGCAGCTCTGGAGCTCACAGTGCAGAAAAGACATGGACCTGTTGAAGCGAGTCCAGAGGAGGGCCACAATAATGATCAGAGGGATGAAACACTTCACCTATGAGGACAGGCTGAGAGAGTAGGGGTTCAGCCTGGAAAGACCTTGTTGCAGTCTTTCAATACTTAAAAGGGGGCTTACAAGAATGATGGAGACAAACTTCTTAACAGGGCCTGTGGTGTTAGGATAAAGGATAATGGTTTTAAATTAAAAGAGTGTAGACTTAGACTAGATACAAGGAAGAAATTTTTACAGTGAGAGGCGTGAAACATTGCAACAGGTTGTCCAGAGAGGTAGAAGATGCCCCATCCCAGGAAACATTCAAGGTCAGGTTGGACAGGGCTCTGAGCAACCTCATCTGGTTAAATATGTCCCCACTCACTACAGGGGGCTTGGACTAGATGATCTGTAAAAGTCCCTTCCAACACAAACTATTCTATGATTCTATGATCATAGGCTCACAGAATAATTCAAGTTGGAAAAGGTGGCCTCCAGAGGTCATATAGTCCAACCTTCTGCTCAAACTAGAATCAGCTATAAGATCAGGCAAGGTTGACCTGAGGTCTTATCCAGATGGGTCTTGAAAATGTCCAAAGACGGAGACTGCACAGTATGTCCAGCCACTGCTTGACTGCCTTCAAATGGGAAATGTTTGTTTACAGTCCCTCTGACTCATGTTTCAATTTATGCTCACTCTCTCTCTTCCTCCTACACCTTGTACTACTGTGAAAAATCTGGCTCTGTCATCTTCAAAATCTCATAGTTACAAGAAGGCTGCTATTAGGTCCTCCCAAAATCTTCTTTTTGCCAAGTTGAACACAGCCAGTTCCCTCAGCCTCTCCTCTAACAACGGGTGGACACAACCACCTTGAGGGCCCTCTGCTGAACTTGCTCCAGTTTGTTGATGTCTTTCTTACTGGGCCAAAACTGGATGTATTATTCCAGATTTGGTCTAACAAGTGCTAAGTAAATGAAATATAGTAGTTTCCCCTCAATCTACAGGCTGTGTTCCTGTTGATACAGCCCACAATGCTGTTAGTTTTCTTACATTCAGCTTGCTGCCTACCGAGACCTCAAGGTCCTTTTCAGGTCCCCAGTTAGCCTGTACTGCTATAAGGGGTTTGTCCTTTCCAGGTGCAGGACTTCGCATTTATATCTTAAAAAGTATCTTTAAGAGCCAAAAAGCTGTTAGAGCTACAGATATCTTCATGACATTGATTTGAACTCCAGAACTCCTCTAAGATTTGTGTTGCATCACAGCAAGGATGACTTGAAAGCTGCTCTAGCACAGAACGTGATGCAATTCATACACTGGTAGTTCCTTCACAGGAAGTCAGGTCTTGGATGATCTAGTGGGTCATCAACAGAAGAAGAACCCCGACTGAAGCAAGGGCTGAGTAGACCACCAACACACTATGAAAGAGCGGAAAGTAGGTATATAGTATAGGATTTGAAGTGCGGAGTTTTCTGCCGCTGTTGGGATCAAACATGGAGCAGATGTATCTAGGCTATCTATTTCAGGGTAGTGTAGGTTTAAAGGACCAAACAAATCAACAGAGAGATGCAAGTAATGAGCAAGAATCCAAGACAAAATGCACTTGGGCAGACCAGCAGGTATTACATGCATGATACGTAAGTAAGGCAAATTAACCAGTCTCCCCTGTGTTCTAGTGGGCACAAAAACCTTTGATCAGAGTTTTTTTACTTTTGTTTTACCATTGTAAAGTGAAAACCTTAGGCACGAAAGATGTTACACTGTAAGGGGAGAAGGTCCTACTTAAGCTGTAAAGTGGGAAGAAAGAAACAAAGAGGCAGGGGAGAACAAAGCTGAGAAAAATGTCTCTTCTTGTATAGTTACAGCCAGAACCGAGAACAGAGGGCATACTTTCACTTACAAACCTGTATTAGCATAGTGTGAAACAAGAAATGGAAGATATTGCCAGTGCAAAATCTCCAATTTTGACATGGATGAACATGCCACCAGCAGTAAAAGCTCACAGGTGTCTTCTCGGTCTAACACAGACCTGTTATTTCATCACAAATTTTTAAACTGGCTAAAACATACTATATTATCTGTAGCTGAAATTTTTAATTATTAATAAGCTTTCTCTGTAAAAAATGCCACTGAAAACTAGGTCTTTTGTTTTCACAAGAAACTTTATGGTTTAAAAAATATGTAAGACACCTGCAATCATCTGATTCCTAAATCATTTAACACACATTTTGAAATGCTCACCTTCCAAAGCACATTTCTGGGCGTTTTTACTGACAGCTAACAGAGACAGCAATGCATTTGTAGCAACTTCTTTCAGCACGTCCTTTGAAGATTTTCTTTCACAGACCTATAAATAATGCAATTTCATTACTGAAATGAAAAACTGACCATATTAAAAATTAGTATTCATATCTATATCATAGTCTATATTTTCATTTGGATGGTTCATCACCATATTCCTACCCAGAGTTCTCCCTCTCTATATTCACATTTATAATCAGCCTATGTTATTTTTTCATTATTTTTTTTACTAATTAAAAAAACCAAACAATTTTTGCTCCTAAGCCCACTCCTTTTTTTCTTATTCTACTTTCCTAAAGCCTAGATTCCCAGTCCTGGTATTCCAGACCCTTCCTAATATTCAGGCTTGTTGTCGCAGACAATTTACTGATGTGTCTTTAGTGCAATCTCACTTTCCTTCAACACAACAAGAGATATTAAATATCGGTGAAATTCTTTAGAATAAAACCATAATTGACACAAAAATAGTTTAGATCGTCTTCCAACTAGAGAAAAATGGTAGTTTGTCTTATTTTTGTGAAGGCCCTGTAAGCATCACCATATTTCTACTAACCTAAATACAAACTCATGTAACAAGATAACCGAAAGACAGGGAGTTGTCCATGCTTTATATATTATCCATTAGAAAATTTTGTCCATCTTGTAATTTTCCCTAAAATATTATTCCAGTGCTGACATCCAATACAATGGAGAATGGTATGCATTGTAAGCAGAAGAATATAGTAAAATAAAAACTGTTTCTGGATAGAAAAGCATATTTTAAAGTCAGACAAAAATACAGCATCATAAAAAAAACTTAATACTTTGGACAGAAATCTCATGAGTACTTACTTAGCCACAGGACCTCACAGATTATACACCTCTACATACATCACATATCACCTTTTATTGCCTTTAGTCTTCCATCTAGTAATTGCCTAACAAATTTTTTGAATTTTAATATTCAATAAAATATCAGTGTATGCTCTAGGGTTATCATTTATTGAAGTGTTCAGTGTAACCAGGACTGAAAAGGTCAAGGGATGAAGACTATTAAGTTAATAACTTAAAAAAACCAAAACCCAAACCTCATTGATAAGGACAACTGACACCAAATTAAAGCACCAAAGCATGCCCTGGGCCCTGCATTTATAGCTACCAAAAAAAATTTTCAGGTTTAGAGTATAACTGGTTTTATTAGATCCCAAGTGAAATCTCAAAGCTATCAGCTTTGATAGCTTTGAACACAAGAATGTTCTAAGTAAATTAACTATTTTTCTGCACTGATAGGTGGTGAGTTTTTTCAAATTAAATTTAGATGTTTTAGTTAAAAATATAAAGAGTTTAAAGTTTAAACTTGATGCTAATTTAAACAAGACCAGAAAAAACAAAATGTTGAGTTCCTTCAATCCTGCATAACCTAAGATGCAGATTTTGTGATTTATCCACTCAAAGGCTTTTTGCCCTATTAAAAGTTGCTAGCTGTTTTTGTTTTTTCTTAGTACTTAAGAATATTTTAGTAATTAAAAACATATTTCACTCTCAATCTCTTGGGTATTTTCCTTTAATTGAGTATTATGTGGCTGATTAGAAATGATGAAATAATTAAGGTGAGTTATCCTATATTTGTATCTTTTAAAAAAGTTTTAATTTCATTTATTTCCTAAATCTTATCTTAAAAACTAGCAAAATTTCATTTTTCCTTGAAGTATGCTCCTTTATGCATTTGCCTTACTTTACAAGGAAGTGCAGTTTCTAATAAAAAAGAAATTTATGTCAATCATAAGGAACACTTAAATAATTATTAATTAATTATTAACTACTTGTTGGATGGAAAAAACCCTATGCAAATTTGTAATTCCTTCTGCCAGCAGATTTTATAGATTTAAACTGCTACTATTAAAGCTTTAAAATGAGAATGGATAGTTTTAATTCTTGTTTGAAATTACGATGTATAATAAATTTAAGATGTCCCATAAACCTAGAGCAGATCTAGCTGTGTTAGTCTGCACCTACTGTAAGTTAACTGAAGGGGAGATCACAGCCTTTCTAAAACATTGTAAACTTTGTATCTAGAAAAAAAAGGTAAGTCTAAATTTAAGATTTTATGGATGGATTGTGGTTTCCTTATTACTTTTACTTCTGATCTTGAAAACTTTAACCCCTGTAGATATGTTTACGTACACACAAGCACCAAAGCCTTTCAAAGTCAGCATGTGTATTTACCAGATTGGTTGGATGCAATAACGCATGCTAATTTAGGACCTGGTCTGCTAATATTCATACCTGCAGACCAGTTCCTAAGTTAGCATTTCCCACTGCATGTCACCTATTCTGTAGATTTTATGTTAAGATGATTAACGGAGATGACAGATTGAAAATTCTCTCTCACAGCCTTTTCTATGTGAGTCAATTATTTGCCTGAGTGCTTCTCTTGAACAAAGGTCATATTTAAAACTTTTGGGTTGTTTTTCTTTTGCTTGTTTTTGGTTTGGGGTTTTTAATAGCTTATTTTACATCCTATGGGATCCTCTTTTAACTGCCTCTCAATGACCACTGGGTGGGGTGAGTGGGGGGAAGTAAATAAATATACATACTTTGCTCTAAAAAATTGAAGCTGTTTCCTTCCTAATTCTGTTATATTTTTGGGGGATCATAGCAGCTATATCCCTTTCATGTATTATAAAGCCCCAGACAGAATAGGTTATATTTGAGCTCTTTTATGAACAAAATGTAATGTTCATCTATAGCTCTGAACAGTTAAAGAGCAAGTTGAAAATTGATATCTCTTACAATACTCAAACTATGTTACATGTCTGATGTACTTTCATTGCCCTGGCTGCAGTTAATTCTTCATTGCATAGAATTTTTCTGTTATCACTAAGAATTATCTCTTTTTGCTGGCAAAGACTGATGATCAGCCATGTATACTTGTACGAAAACCGAGGAACGGGACTTACAACACAACATATCTTTGACATACTTTCATGCAATTGCATTTTTTGTGCCAGAGCCAAGTTCAGTTTTAGGCACATACATAAGCATTAAATACAAAAAATGAGGAGGATATTAAGCAAATTACGGGATTTTAATGAAGCACCCTTGTTTTGCTGTCAGAGTCTGAAAATCATATCCTTGCAGGAAATCTCTATGCACTGTAATTATGTGAAATAAGTTGCCAAAGAGAGAGTGAATTCTAGTTTTAGTGGCCGAGACAGTGACACCAAGAAAGATCCTCTTCCGAAGTTTCTCCTCCCTAAGATACCAGGTTCTCAGTGGACAGAATACTATGCCCCAATAAATGCTACAGAGCCACAGTGGTGTAATACAGCAGCAAAGGAACATGAGTTATGTGACAGATGTTAGCTATATCAGAACAAGTCTTGGTAGGAGTGAGGTTATTCTACAAGAATTCAGCAACCAATAGTAAGACAGGAGATGAAATGGTACTAAGACAGCATTATCTTGGCCACAACATTCAGAAGTACTAATACATGTTGGGGGAAAAAAAAATTAAAATCATAGAATGGTTTAGGTTGGAAGGGACCTTAAAAATCATGTAGTTCCAAGCCCCCTGCCATGGGCAGGGACACCTCCTGCTAGACCTAGTTGCTCAAGGCCCCATCCATCCTGGCCTTGAACATTTCCAGGGATGAGGCGTCCACAGCTTCACTGAGCAACCTGTTTTAGTGTCTCACCACCCTCAGAGTAAAGAATTTCTACCTTCTTTCAGTTTAAAACCATTATCCCTCATCCTACAATCCCTGATAAAGAGTCCTTCCCCATCTTTCCTATAGGCCCCCTTTAGGTACTGGAACACTGTGAGAATAAATAAATAAACAAACATTTAAATAATATTAATTAGTTAAATAAATAATGTTTTATATAGCAAAACAGTACTAAATAATGGCAAGACACTGACTCCAGAACATCAGAAATCATAAGCTACATTACGTTATATGAAATGTACATCTTTCAGACAAACACTGTACTTCAAATGATGGATCACTATTATTGTTACAGTAACAAACTGCACATAATTAAAGAAGGACAACGAATATATAAATAAAAACCAATTTGTGAGGGAAAATAAACCAGACACAAATTTCACATAGAACTTTTCTTATTACTAAGTAATGGAAGATATTTTAACAGTCTGTAAGTAAGTGAAGGATGTAAATATAAAGGAGGTAAAAGAATCATTTAGGACAGTATATAAAAGTATAAATAAGAATAATGAGATTACATTAGGAAAGACAAAACATCCAGAATATGTATCTAGAGAAAAACATCTTGCTATCAATATATATTTTATGTTGGGCAACAAGTTCCTAAAGAATTAGTGAAAATACAGTACCTGGCCAGTTTAAAACTAGTTTGGAGAATACATTAATACATACTCCTTAAGCGTAACAACACTGATCTTAACCTAAAAGGGAATGACCTAGAAGGCTTCATGATTGCTTTTGGTTCACAATTTTTACAGAGGCAGCTGTTAAGAACAATAATGCTGTCATTTACAATGGGGATAACTACATCTCAAACCTTAAAATTCTTATTCCATGTTTCAAAAAGCAAGAAAACAAAAGAGGTGTATGAGTATTTGGCCAAACATATTCTATGTATCATCTTCTCTACATGAGATTTCATACCATGCTGTTGCAGCATAGTTGCATCGCAAGACAACTCCTAGAGGCTGCTTCTTTGCAACTGCTCCAGCTTATTATATGAATTTCAAAAATCAGCATAATAGATGTCTCAAATTGAAGATGTCTTGGTTCATAACTGGAAACTGATTTTTCATTAGGTTCCTTTTTAAAAAAAATGCAAAAATACATCCTGGAATCACATTGTCAGATTTTAAATACCTGAATAATTAATGCAGTAAGTTGAGTTACTGACACGTGGCATCCTTCAACACAATCCAGAAAACAGCTAATAGTTGGGTTCTCACATATACTCTGTTTATCTTGGAGCTGTCTTCTTCCTTCCTCATTCAAAAGGATAGTGAGGAACTGTAAACTAGCCATATATAAAGCAGGATATGTGGCTGACAGATGAACACAATCACAAATGGTATCTGAAAGGTTAAACAGAAAACCAAAAATGTTTATATTTCGTTTTCAATAAAGCTTAAGCGCTTCAAAATGCAGAAAGACTTATCAAAGGAAGTGCATGAGTCAAGAAGCAGTTATACCTGTGCACTGCACAAAAAATTCTACAAATTCTATGTATGTGATAAGCCTTTAAAAATCTATGAAGGAAAAATTTGCGTTTTATAGGTTTGAATGAATTAATTACTCCGCATTTGTTTGACTATAAAACAAAAAAAGCACTTTCCATTTACTAAATCATTCATTTGTTCTACAGTTTTCTGAACTCTCCTCTCTTTATTCAACAGCTGCCATTATAATACCAACAGTACCCATCAGCTGCTTTATGTGCAATTGGATTTGGATTCACCAGATCAATTAACATGCACCTGGCTGAAATCACAAGCTTGAATCGACTATGCTTGTACTTCAGTATTGAGACATGTCAGAGAATCTTGGTGACCTAGAGCCCTGACTAACTAGGCAAGTAACTAATGAAGGAATAATTAAAAAAAACAAACAATACCCCCCCCGCATAATAATCTTGAATTCCTATAGCTCTTATCTCCCCTCAAAACTTGACTTTTCTCTTATATAAGATATAAAAAAACCCCAAACCTATGTGAGGAAAAAAATGCAGTGCTAATGGATCATTTCAGGCTGTACTCACAGGTGCCACATTTGGTTAAGGTTTACAACTAGTATCACTAAGCCATATATGCAAACAAAACCTGTGAATTTATGTGGCAGTTCAGGAGTTAGTCTGATTATATAAGAAAGAGTTGTAAAAATTCAATTAAGGGAAAAAGTCAGCCAAACTCTGGACACATTTTGGTTTCATTCTGGATATGCCATTGGTAATTACTTAATAGCATCTATACATGGATGCCCCTGTTTTCTATTTGTTTATTTTATTAGTTGCTATGTTAAAACTCATCCAGGAATAGTTATTACCAATTATTGCTGTACAATGATTTGCAAGGGCTGCTGTCACAACTGGAAAAGATATTTGGCCACTCTTCCACAATAATGTAGCTAGAAGGTTGAAAAAGTCTACCCATGTTTCATGAAGTACAGATGTTAACTCGGTATCTGCAAAGACAATATAGAAAAAATCAAACCATTTACACATGTGCACAAACCTGGATAGCTGAGCCTGACAATAATTGTCAATTTATATGAAGGTGGTATGTACATGAAGACCTGCCTCTGTCTGGCTATACTGGAAACAAAGTACTTTTACCTAACCCATCTTTGGAGCGAATGGTGAGAATTGTGAAGGTATTTTGCAAGAGAGGTTTCAACAGTTCATCTTGGATTACAAGCTGAAAGTCCACCAACAAACATGATTTCAGAAGCTTGGACACAGACGACAAGTACTGAAGTAGTAATAACACCTGTTAAATATTTTAAAAGAAGACATGAAATAAATCTATATATTTGCACCTTCCACATTTTTTAATTTAAATACATTACCTCATCTGATTCATAATATTTTGGATTAATATATACCACTTAAAAGAAATAGGCTATAAATTAAAAATTATTCTCCTAATTTTTAACGTAGAAGATGAAACAGAATTCCTAGTCTGGAAACACACGTGTGAAAACAATTTTCTAGTAACAAAGAATAAAGTTCCTTGTGAGAAAGTCATGACTCATTATGGATACAGCATCATATTCTCTGGAAGCTCACAAAGGAAAACATAAATATGGTCATTAGTATTGACAAATATACGTGTATTTCCTGGAAAGAGAAGCTCAACTTGAAGCTTTAGGGGAAAAAGAATCCTGACATTTCTTTATTCTCACAAGATTTCTGCAGAAACATTTTCTTAATAACCTGGGTATGTTTCTTCAAAGTAAATCTGAACACAGAGCAGAAGCTTCAAAATGGTGCTGTGCCATGAACATAGTATGCTCTACATGTTATATATACAGAGTTAAATTTGATACAAAAGTATTTGCATTGTCAGTAACCCCACACACTTCATGTAAATCAAAATTAGTTGAGAGCTATGTAAGTGTCTGCAGAATTGGAGACAAAGCAAAGTAGCCAGGTATGTTGCAGAAAAAAATATGAAATGTGTCAGTAACTGCATCTGGCTTGTATATTAATACCATACAAAGAAATTCTATTACACCATTTCTGTAACTGTTAAACATCTGTTTTCAGTTTCAGTTTGATGATTGTAAGTATAGTTCTAACAAAGTAATGGTCATGTTGAATATATCATGGTTTGTTTTCTCTTAAACCTTGTCAAAAGCACAAATTCATATAAATGTAGCAGTGTGTCTGGACTACGTTAATGAATCTAGATTATGCAAACATAATTAATTTCATAATTTAAAAAAATTTGAAAGTAAAATACTCCTCTAACCTGAGCTTTTACATCTTCTATATGACGTGGATGACCCAGAGGAGCTTTCAGTTCCAAGATATATCTCTCAACCAGATTAGCACTTACAAGACTAAAATACAATAAAGTAAGTTGGTTAGAAATATACTTAAATAATTAAACATTCTACTAACTTAACATTCCATAGAAGAGGACATTTTAAATAAACAGAGTAAAAATAAATTATGAAGCACTCTTTCTTAAAATAGTGGGTTTAGCAGTATGTCTAGTGCAACAGCAACTATAGTAGCAGTAAGTCGTTTCAAAATAGTTAGACTATTATAAATTCCAATAGCTGTTACTGCACTGGTAAAAATTGTTTGTTTATATTTGATTGCTTATTTTCTTTCCTGTAGAAGAATAAACAGCTCTGTAATAATATAAACTGTATTCAAACAAGGGTTGGGGTTTTTTTTTCCATTAACTGCAGTATGAAGAGCAACTTCAAAAGCTCTTGAAAACCTTAAAAAGAACTGAACTAATTTTCAAGCTTCACTTCAGGACTTCCAAACACTTTCTATAGATGAAAGAATTTGTTACAATGCAAGTGGAAACATGAAATACAATCTGTAGTCTATTTTGAAGAGGCTACTTCTTTAAAAAAGAAACAAAACACTGGAGTGTTTTGTACAATACTTTCTCAAAACTCACAAGCATTATTCTTATACTTTCTTTTAGTGTTAACAGTCCATGGCTCATCCTCAAAATATTGCATACAAGTCAAAGAAGCGAATCATAGAATAAACTGAAATGATCTGCAACTCTGAATATATGACTATATCATGTACTGTTCTATGACAGAAAAAAAAAATAAGTTACCCCCCCAAAAAGGATGACTAAATTGCTATCTAGACAACAACCTAACGCATTACCAGAGGAACACAGTAGTCCTGTAGAAGACAGACACCACAAATCAAATCACCAATGTGACTACCTTTTCTGAGAAAAAAAGAAATAATTCAAATTCTTTTATTTTGTTGATAGTATTATTAAAAAAGAGGCATTTTTGAACACTTCAGAAGCAAGAAGTGATCAGTATTTAACAGTTTTGGTAAGAAACACTGGTAGATCTCATTTCAAACTTTTCCTCTGTTGCTACAGCTTGTTTGTAGTTCAGCAGTTATTGATCTCATACCTGCTGAGTGTTGTTAGCAAATGTGCTTGTTGAAGAGCAATTCCAGTATCTTCTGGTGTGACAACCAGCAGATTGTGCAAAAGGCTGCAAACAGCTGACAAAAGGGCGGGTGTGACTACAGCACGCTGTTTAGACAGAGTAGCAGACATGGGACAATCATGTTGACTTGGAGATTCTGTTGTGGTTGTATCACTTTGACCTAGAATGGTTTTAGTAAAGAAAGAAAAGAAAAAACCCACAAAAGATTAATTAGAGCAGTTACATAAAACAAATTGCTTTTTCTTTTTCACAAAATGTCCAAGTTGCCTCCACATTTAAAACAGTATACTCTGGAACAAGAAAAAAATCCAAGAAATCAAATACAGGAAAGGCATTATTTAAAATAGTTCTGAAATACAATGTTCCTTCTATGAGGCACTAGTAATTGTTAAAGATAAACAGTAAATTTGGAAAGAGATAAATTTCATTTCTTAACAGAAAAATATTTTATATTTGCAGTTACATCTCTATACACATCATTTAAATTTTTTTTACATTATATACATTTTAATCTTTCCACATATAAGAGTTATATGTACAGCTGTTTGTGTCTGCTCATGCATGTATGTATATGACAGTTTTACCAAAACTGAATGTTTTGAAAGGATGACTGAATGACAGGAATAGAACCTTAGTCTTGAGTTACATTCCAGGCTGTATCAACCATTTTCACTTATTTCTGTCAAATGTATTTCACTTTATTTCATTTTAAAGGAAGTATTTCATGTTTGTCTTCCAAAACAACTACTAGAAGTGGCAATGATCATTGTTCCACCAATATGCAAGCTTTATATGTATGTAAAAATACTGGAATATGGGCAGGCAAATACATTGTATTTATCATTACGCACACAAGCTCGAAGTTTGACTTACCTTGTGCGATAAGCCGATCAACTACAGTTTCAGGAATAAAACTGGTTGAATTTGTTGGGACTATTGCCTGAAGTTCATTAACACTCCCCAGTGACGGTGATACAGACCGAATCTAGAAAGCCATAAGGGAAACTAGTTGATTCCAGCTTTTATAGAGCAGGTTTTTACTTACATTTTGCTTGAAGAATGGGGGGTAGTAGGCAAAGAAACCACCAAAACCACCAAACCCACAAAACAAAAAACAATATTAAAATTACTGTTCAAAACCAACTGGATTAAATTTTGCTTACTATATGTAGTATAGTATATGTGTGTATATATATGTATACATAAAAATTATAAGCGTCGAATAATTGAAACTATTGAAAGGTGTGCAATATGAGCAGCCTGAAACATTTCAGTTAAAAACTGATCAATGCCCATGTTACTGGAAGTTCCTCCTCTTCATCCTTCTTTTTCATCCATATAATTGACTCAATCTCCATTTGGACTAAGATAGAAAGGCATTACTAAAGCATTTAAACTCAAATTTTTCATGGACTATTTGCTCTACTAAGAACTTCAGCACTTGCCCAGGACATGCTCAGATAAAAATATCACAAGCGTATTAGTCATCAGCCAAAGTTGAAGTTCCAGCCTCTTTCCAACTCTGGGTACTTCTCTTAACCTTAGTCCTGTGATCCTTACATGTATTCATTTCATGGTGAAGATATGAGGTATTTACATGGCAGTAGATAATTTTACTGTCTACTAATTTTACTACCATACTTCTATCAATTCTACATTACCTACCATATTATTAATTTTGCATGCTTTCAAAAGTTCTTAATGCTGTTGCTACTGTGCTTAAAATCACAAGGTTGAGATCAGAAGACCTAGAGTCTCTAGCTTAATAATATGCCTTATGACATGACAAGACCTGTGACCTGTTTCAGAGTATGGGATAAGCATCTCTCATGTCAGGGCACTTTTTCACTTCTGTTTTTTGTCTTCTAGCCGGACAATTCACATCTGAAATTTCTTGTGAGACTGCCACTATACAGTGTAAAGAATCTATAACATTGGGGAATCCAATGAAATCCTGAGACAGTCACAGCTCGAAGAAGGATATTATTAGTGAGCTTTCTAAGGATGACTGAAATGTTTCAAAGGTTTTCTTTTTAAAGTTTTATTACAATAGCAGTTGGATTTTTTTTACCTAAGGAAAAAATCAAAAGTGACTTAGTTGACAAAAAGGGTGGAGGGAAGGAGATCAGATTACTCCTTTCCTAGCTATTTTACCCTTGCAGTTAGGTCACTGCTTTCTAGGTTTGGCTTTAATTTACTTAGCAGCATTTTGAGTGACAGAAGCTCTCTAGTCTTTTCCCATCCCCTAGAAGGTTTAACCCCACCTCCCATCACTTAGGCTTCTATAAGCACGTATTTGAGACCAGTGTCCCTGCCTGAGCTAAAGGTTGCCACCTCCATAATGTAACTCCCTTCTCGCCCTTATTTTTACTACTGTCCTTCCCAGACTTGAATCTTTCTCCTCAAGCATGCTCAGTTGTTCCCCAAAAAAGCCATAAGGTTACTGTAATACAGAAGACAAGCTATTGTAAGATTTGGGGTGCATGTCAGAAAGCCAGGATTCACTTATAGCTTGGGTCACAAACTCTAGGATGTGCTTGGCTAAATGCTTTCCTTGTTAGCAAAATGCAGTACCAAATAGTACCAACCAAATGAAATTCAAATTCTGTTTAGATTATACAAATAAAACCCATATTTGCCAAGTGAAGAAGTAATTATTTAAAGTTTCATGCTTGCTGATTTAAATAATTGTTAAAATACATTTTTTAATATTAGATCGAATCAATCCATCTTGACACATGGTAAATTCTGCTTCTATTCAGCACTATACTTCAATTCCAACCATTCTAATAAATGACCAAAAACATAATTTTTTCTTAAAAAGTACAAACCCAAAATGCAACTTCTAACAGTCCATATGGCTCTGCTGCAACAAGTAGAGCCCTAAAAAGAATTATTACTATGCTGAGAGTCATCTTAAAGACATTATTATTAATTTATACAAGCTTTCGCATATTAGTTAATATCTTCTACATTGCACAACAATTCTTTCTCCATCTTCTAAAACTGTCTAAACACTTTTGGCAAAGAAATAAAAATAAGGCCTTAGATATGTAAAAAAAAAAATCAATAAAGGTTTTATCTGGCTAGAAAACTATCAGCTTCCTGCACTGATGGAACATTTATTGGTAATTGCTTCACAGTGGGACATGGGTTAAACCCAGAAATTTTCTGCTATCTTAACAGAAAACATACAGTAACACAATGAAGTTGTTTCCACAACGCTCTGCCTTCCAGGAAAGAAAAGATATTACTGCTTTTATAAATCACCTTTGATAAGGATGAACTGGAGGTCTGAGGCATCGTATCTAGTAAAGGATATTTACTACTGCCACCATATTCTTTCTGGGAGCAATGAAGCATTCTGTTGCTTAACAGTGAAACAACAGGCTTTGGAAGGGGGTTTGAGGAAAAGAAAGGGTTGTGTGTGGGGGAAGATGATGACTGCAGATAGAACTAATACAAAAGAACAGAAAAATTGTTTGAATGGAAGTATAGGAGAAATGTGAGGGTTTTGCTGTTTATCTACTAGATATGAATAAAAGGTCTTTTCTTAACCTCTAGTATAAAAATCCCTCTGGCATTGCTTTAATAGGCTTGCAGTGATTAATTCTATTCAGTTCCCTTTTCAAAGGTTTAAATCACTTAACTGTATAGCACTCTGGTAACCATGGCTCCAGAAAATAAAGCACACATTTTTACAAAATAGCAAGATTTCACAGAGAAGAATGGCCATGACTTAAAGCTATCTGGGAACTGTCTGTAGATCTTTAACATGCACCATTTTTAGCTCAAGTTTTTAAATAACTGCTCATTTTGCTGTCCTGGGCACAGAACAGGCCTAGTGTATTTATGCAGTGTGAAGCAAATTGGTACCTCCATACTGACTGGTGTTCTCAATCATACGTAATAAACACTAACCAAACATGTTGGTTAACATAAGAATAAGGATTTGTTCTCTGTAATGATAACCTGAGTTTATGTTTAAACTATGATTTCTATAAAAGACAAAGATTTTTAATCTTCTCAGAATTGGACTTTTAGTAGTATCCACATTCCAGTTTACAGAAAAATAAAGATAAATTTAACAAGAATCTGTAACCACTGAGATCTTAAAGACACTAAATACATAAGAGTAGTGCATATGAGTTAACAGAGCACAGACAATCCACCTCTGCAAGGTCTTTTACATGACCTTGAATCATTGATTTCACTCCCACGTCGCCATTCTTTACTTTATAAAAAGGGCAAAATTGTACTTATAGCTTCTGCAAGAATTCTGACAGACTGTTTTACATACTGAAGTAAAAGAATAATTTGTTATTAATGTACTTGCTTTTTTATCTTCTCATTTTTACTTTCTGCAAATTAGGAGAAGTATTCATGGATGAGGAAAAAAAAGATGAAGCCAAAAGGTAACTTAGATACTATTTTCAGTTAGGGTTATATGAAACCTGTGTGAAATCAGCTTTTGATAGCAGATAGCCCAATTAAAGTATTGATTGCATGAAATCTGAAAGCAGAGAAAACTAATAGTGTCTTTTCCTTCTTGTCAAAACTGTTTTAAAATATTTAAAAAAAATCCAGCAGACCTTTTCTCTTCACAGAAAAGAAATTTATACAATGCAGTAAAAATACATCACTTTTGCTTCTAAAGATCTTCAGGATGTGGCTCACTGAAGCAAAAAGCAGTTTCAGTTTCCTAGGCTGACATTCATCAAATGACTGGATACGGACATATTCAGAGAACTTTTTTTGGTGTTATTGAAATATCAGAAAAGAGCTTTCAATAGAAACAATTCTACTTGGTTTGATAGCTGATAACTCTCAATTGTTTGTGGCTTTTGTCATCAAATCTGTACCATATGCACACACACAATTTTTTTTTCCCTTCACTAAGACCTGCAGGCTCCCTTTATCTATGAAGGCGAAAGCGTGCCATCTAGTGGGCTTGAAATAACTCCATCTTCCTGGTACAACCAATATATAGTATTTAGAGACAAACTCCTACAAACTTTTGGTAATGACTTCGTAAAAGTATTTCTTTTTCTCATGCATCAAAATGGAAAGCTTTAGGCCAAACTTTAGGAATATAAGTTCTGTGAAGTTATATAGGAATACACTGAAATTCCCTGATTTCACAACAAGTTTGAGTTTTAAAAAGTATTTCCAAACTTTACTAGACAGACACTTAATAGTCATTAATTGCCCTCTGAGTACAGTTTGTATTTAGCCTCAGTTCCCTTCCTCTATCTTTCTTCTGCTAATTAATACTGGCACTGGAACATCCGACCTCTGCATCTTTCCTTCCAGTTTGGAAACTTACCATCTGTCACATTAGCACTGGTATTTCTTTAAACATAAGAAACTTAGTTAATAAAAACAAGTGTTTACATCTGCTAAAAAGATCCATAAAGGACAAATAGAAATTAAATTAACTTCTATACATGACAACCAAAGTTTTTGTGTGAAATCTTCATAGGTATCAGGGGAAGAAGGAAAACCAAACAAAACAAAAACCAAACTTGAATAAAACTGTCTATCATTAGCTGTAAGAGCATAATCTTAGGAAATATGAAGTCTACAACATCTGGAAGACTGATACAAATGAGTGTATCTTAGTATTACACTGTGCTTTCCACTTTAAATAACTCATGCTAAACTATGATGCCACATATAAATAAAAATACATTCATTTGATCTAGTAGATTCCAAATTATTTTTTCCCTTTTTCAAGCTACTGAAGCTGAAGCAATTTCATGTAATGAACTCTTCAACTCTTCGTAAGAGCTCAAGCACAACTTTAAGTAGATTAGACACTTAACTCTGAGAAGAATTGCTGAAATTTAACTTTTTCCTCAAGTAACACAAACACAAAAAGATGAAATCTGTTCAACTTTTATTCCTATAAGAAATTGGCGCTCAATTTCTTCAGTAAAAAGCAATTTGGAAACAATTGCTTTTAATCAATGTGAGATTCTTATGTAAATGGTTCATTAAGCAGTATTCATGTTAGCATCTACTTCCTGATTTACATGCACTTTCATTCATTTTAGTTCCGAATATTCAAATTTGAATATTTGTGTTTAAAATAACCATAAGGGTTTTAGGGGGGTTGTTTTGTTTTAGATAAATAAAAATCAAATCCATTAATAAAATTTCTGAAAAAGAGAAATTTTAGATTAAAATTGGAGTATACTTCCCCCTCAATTATTAAAAACATGACAGAAAACAGTAACAGTACTAGAGAGCAATACATTTATAATAGAGAGTAAAAACAGTAAGGAAAAATTATAATTGTGAAATAGTTTGAGGAAAAATTTCAGTACTGGCTTTTCTGTTTTTATTTTTATCACGATTCACAGCAAAACTGGGCATAACAATTTAAGTCTATAAAATAAGATCGTATCTTGTTGTGCTTTATCAGTCTTTGTCATATCAGCATATCTGTTTAACAGAAAAGAAACTTCTGAGCTATGGTATTACAATTTCCATAGTACATTAGATCGTTATTCATAAACTGAAAATTTTTGAAGAAAATATAAAAGTGTAAAAATGGATTTCAGTGCAACACACCAGAGTTTTCTTGGAGTTATGCTGCAGTCTTTGAAAATGTATGATTTTTATCAGGAAATTAATGAATGTTATAAAAAGCTTCCTCCACAGCCTGATCTGATATTGCAAATCTATGCTGGAACAGAAAGAATATATTTCAATTTCTCTTCCTTTGCATTTGCCATCTTGAAAGAGGGTGTATGTTTACAGCCTTTCACTCCAGTAATCATCCTAGCCAGAAACAAAGTTTTTGAGCAGCCACCTGCTTTCTCATATTTTTCATGTCTATTTTGGGTCTTGCAAACACTTGTGCCACTTCTATATTTTACAAAAGGAATTTCAGAATTTAGAGTTTATTATGACACAGAATAAAATTTTAACCCAGTTTACCTTTGTGGTTTTGATTAATCCAGCTCTGTAGCTGTCTAGTCTAAATACAGGTTCACTCTGAAAGGCCAGTTTGGATAAAAACAGCAGAAGTAACATCTAGACATGGAGATGACTGCATTTCGTCAATAAAGCCAATTACAAAGTAATCTGTAGAGAATGCGTCTTGCTATGAGAAGCTACAGAATTCAGCACTGCCTTATGCATTTAACTAGTCAAGGTAAGCTATTTCATTTATCTTTGCTTAGGCAAATAACCATAACAGTTTTATTTAGCATACTAAAGCTCCTTCAGAGTACATGTCAATTTAGTTTCAGCTTTTTAATTTTCAGTTTCATTTCAGGGGGTTTTTTTAGCATTTGTAAGAGTGCTAATTTTCTTCAAAGCATTTCATGAATAACTTCATATTTAAAACACATAGATTACTCTGCAATTTACCATAGTTTCAGATGTTGACTGAGAATGTGAAGTTTGGCTTTGACTGGATGGAGCCTTCCAGAGATTAAGAGAATCATCAAAATCTGTAGGAAAAACAAAGAACAAAACCCATAGGAATAAAAATCAAAATTGAACAAACAAAAATGGGCTTTTTTCATTACTACAAGATCAGCAGAGAGCATAACAAGCTTTTTAAATAGTTGTTTCAGTGAAACAGAACAGTAGTCAACCATAGTTATCCTTCTGAAGATCTCAGAATACAAGTTTTCACACATTGCACCTATGAATTCTAATCCAGCAAATCCCTTGAATAAACAGAAAGTAATGAAATACATTTTTCATTTGCAACATAAAATAGTCTGGAAAAAGCTACACTTGGGTCAAATTGCAGTAGCATAGCCTTTAGTCATTTGAAATAGTTCAGATTTACTGTTATTTAAAATGTAATAGGATAAAAGTATTGAAGATACTGGGTCTCGCAGCACAAACTTAATGAGCAGATGTCCTCGTCTTTGAAAAACTTCAGTTCACATTTTAAGAGGAGTAGTTTCAAAATAACCCATATTCATAAATGTAATGAAGGCAGAATTACTTTGTAAAACTGTTTCAGAATAAAAAGTGCCAAAATCTTTATAGTGCAAACCTGTCAATAGGTTTGAGGCTTCTATATATAGAGAAAAGAAAACAAAGAATAATGCACTAGATTACACAGATTCTGAGTGCAAAACCCACAAAAGTAGAAGTCAGACATATCTCATCTAATCACTAAACTGAGATAACTGATTTTATTTTTAATGTAACTCTGCAGATGAGTTCTTTTTATATTCCTGAAAAATGCAAGGAAAAAATGACCAAAATATTTTCAGGAAGATAAACCAAAGAGGGATCTTCTGTTAAGAGATGACAAGGGACCTATTAAAAAGCAGAAACAGGTCATTATAGACAAACAACAATTCTGAACATATGAATGAAGGACTTGCAAGTCTTTCAAGCACTACAGTCTTAGAGATGGAGCAAACATTGTCCTGTGTTCCCTTTTTTAAATAAACAGAAATTTTGTTTCTTGTTCCTGAAATATGCTAGGTGATTCTTCCTCCATATTTCAAAAATGCTAGAAAAACATTTTTTGGCTTTACTTTTCAATGACCTGATAAAACTTCTCAGCTGTTTGCTGCTACAGTCCTGGAGTTTGAGTTACTTTTAGATGTGATATTGCATCAGCTAACAGAACTACCAAGAGGTACAAATAAGAGGACCATGGGAGGAGTGAAATGTGTCAGACTGAAAAAAATATACTTATAGATAAATAAAGGAGACAAAGAAGAAATTGAGGATTTTATGGATGGAATTTTATATACCGCTGAGGTACTTCTGATAATTGAGTTAACCAAGAATATTTCTTTTCCTTGAGTCTGTCATGTCATAACTTAGTAGGGGAAATGCATTCCTCTTCTGTTCAGGCTTCTGCAAAATAAGTTTAACAGAAGCGCACCTACAAGAACTGTTTAAATCTGTAGCCTTAAAAGATGGAAACATAGAAACACAGGCACAGAAAAAAAGAGAGAGAAACTGAAAAGAATGAACTTAATCATTTTCAATCCCTTGAGCAGTTTTGCTCAAGGGCTAATTGAGCTCTCTGAAAAAAATTCCTAGCTTTCTAAACTTAAGTTCATAATACATAATTGGACAAGAATGTGTGTTTCCACAATGCATATTAGTAAGACTTAGAAATACTGTTCAGAAAATGAAACAGTAACACAAAAGTTAGATTTGAGATACTTCAAAGTGATATATATTCAAGTGAAGAAAACCCCAAATCAATCCAATCTGAGCACTAAATTTGATCAGTCTATGAATTCAATTGTAACTGTCTTAGAATGCAGCTAACTCCAGCATATTAGAGTCCGCTTCTACTTAGGGATCTTTGAAGGTGAACACATCAAGAAACAGAAGCAGCAGTCTTAGAAACAGTCCATGTATTTCTTTTTCCTAAACTTTCATTGTGCTGGTCTGTCATAAAAAAAAAAATCACAATTCTGAGGGTGGTGAGGCACTCAAATACGTTGCCCAGAGAAGCTGTGGATGCCTCATCCTTGGAAGTGTTCAAAGTCAGGTTGGATGGGGCTTTGAGCAACCTGGTCTAGTGGAAGGTGTCCCTGCCCATGGCAGGGTGTTTGGAACTAGATGACCTTTAAGGTCCCTTCCAACTCTAACCATTCTATGCTTCTAACTATTATAAGTATTTCACACCCAATATTTTGCAAGAAAATGTATTGCAGAACCAATTAAATCTTTTCCATATGTAACTTTTTGAAGATGTAAGAACAGCTCAGACCTTTTTCTCAGATATCTTAAACTAGTGACTTACCTGTTCTTAGATCCTTAGAGCAATATTTTGACTTAACATATTAAGGTTCATGGTTTATAAGTTCAAGTTCAGTTCCATTTTTAGTATTAATTACTTGACATAAGTTACTCAAAACTAAGTTATTTAGGCAGATTTAAAATACTACAAGATTACATTAACATCACTTACCAGTTATACCACCTTTCTCTATAATGAGGTTGTCTTCCTTGGAAGAATTCAAACCAAACATGTAACATCCTAGGTAACAGTGCTTCACCATCTGATTCACATGTTCATAGAATTGGCAGTGATACAAAAGGGCCTTAAGTGCAGGTTTTCCTATCTGAGAGAGGCCAGAATCCTCATCATGTACACAGGGACCCTGAAAACATGAAATTCATAAAGATTATTTCTTTAAAGGAATCTTTTACATAAAATAAACTGTCAAAAAGCCCCCAAATTAAGCCTAATAGTGTCTATGTGTGTATACACATAGCTGGTTTACAGAGTGTAACTAATAGATTTCAAAAATCAAATGTAGTTTTTAAGGCTGAGCTAAATCATAATATTTTACAAGAACTCTAATATTTAGCAAAACAGAAGTAGCTGTTTACCTCCTGAGAAATTTGTTAACAGTTAAGTAGAAAGTCACAGAAAGCTATAACTGGATGGTTTTAATACAGTGTATGTATCAGGAGACTTCACAATTTTCATTTCTCATTTAATTCTACTTACGGGTCTCAATTAATGCAAAAGTTTTCTTCAGAAAAAGAGCATACTCGTACTAAGAGTAAGTATCCTGAAAAAGTCATTCTGTTCTGAAGCATACTGCCATTATACTACACCTTTCCATGTCAATCTGCTATGATAAAAGATTTATTTAGAAAACAAAACATAAAAAGAAAGAAGTTCTCTTTGAAGAATGGTTTTCAGTCATTTCTTTTTAAATACTGACTTCAGGGAAAATTTTCTAAAGAAGTGGATTTACACCTGAAAAGAAAGACTTCGTAGTCTTATTTCAAATAAAGAGTTTGATTTGACTGCCTTTGTTACAGTATTTCTCTAGTGTTTTCTACAGTAATAGAACACACCAAGACGTTTCAATAA
Organism: Chionis minor; assembly: GCA_013398295.1. Taxonomy (NCBI): domain Eukaryota; kingdom Metazoa; phylum Chordata; class Aves; order Charadriiformes; family Chionidae; genus Chionis; species Chionis minor. The sequence continues at coordinate 144,695 of VZSF01006135.1, read as the reverse complement.
GCTACAACATAACCTGTTTTACACCGGCCATGAAAATTAGAAGTGTTAATTGGCAAAAGAACCCAGACTGAGAAAAATTCAAACCAATTACATTCTACAAGGCAGTTTTAGGAGGCATACTGCAGTACTTCAAAAAGAAACTTGCTAGAATTATGGAAAGAAAATTTGTCAGTGCTAATTAGAAACTTTCTTTGGCAGTCAGGAAAGAGCAGACATAGATCAACCGCAAGTAAGCAATTTAAAAAACACTACTTGTCCCCAAGAGGCTCTAGATCTCCCCCAACCCCTCAATTTATACTTAATATAAGCTTATGTTTCAAGAAAACAAAACAAAACCAAAAACTAGATCAAGTAGAAGCAGTAAAACTATTTTGTGTTATGGGGTAAGTTATAACCTAAGTTTTGGATGGCTGCTGCTCATTCTTTTTGGTTTCTATAACATATAAGCAGACTAACTTCACTATTTGCCTTTTATACCAATTAATGGAGAATCAGATATGACAAACAATTTGAAGAATGTAGTATTTCATGTAAGCTGTTTACAATGGATTCTAAAACTGTACTCATACACTGTGAACAATATACTTAGACTGCATCAACTATGACAATTAATACTTTGCAAATTTTATTAGGTTTTGTCAAAATTTTACTATCCAGAGCAGTCTTTGCCAGTTTACAAAAAAATCCCCAAACAAACAACAACAAAAAAACTCCTATGCCAGACACTATTGTACAACAGGGGCCCTGAAAGAGTTATGCATCAATTGCAATTCATAAAGTGCTCTGAATTCAGCAATCTTCATACAACACAGTATGTTGCAGTCTTAGAATACTTTACACAGGTTGACTTTACTCATGACAGAAAATTTCTTAAGCAGATCTGGATAACAGCAACACGATAGACAGTCTTGTGAAGATACTGCTCTACAAACTATTAACAGTCTTTTCTTTTCCAGCCCTATTTGCCTAAGGGATAAAATGATAATGTTCTACTTTGGCTATGGCATGTTATTCCTACTATTGAATCAGATCCACTTAATAGCTCTCCTTTGAATTTCCTTCCATTAAGGTCAACAGACAAACCATCTTGTTCAGGGCAAGGGAAAAAAGTAACTCTGAAATACAGAATTTGATCCTGGTGGTATCTTACAATTTTAATTGGTTTTATTCTCAACAGTTTTAATTTACCAGTTACCATAAACTGTTGTTTGATAATATCTTTCAGCATGAACACTTAAGTGAAGAGCAATTTCCATTACATTGCACTTAAGAATCACATTGACTCAAAGCTTATATTAATTGCACTGGAATTCATCCAGAATTCTACAACTGGATTTAGTTTTTGTCACCTCCCCATAGTCATTGAAATGTTTAAAAAAAGACTAAAGAGCAACATTTAATAGAGTTTATATCGATGTTACAAGTTACAATGGCTGCCCCTTGTAAATACCCTACTAACAATTCTTTAAATTCAGATTGATAAAATGTAAGCAGTAAGAATGAAACAAGGTCCAGATTGTTAAGATTACTTGAACACCTTGCTTTATGATCAGATGTATAGGAAATATAAGACATACCATAAAATGCAGCTCTATAAGAAATAGCATAATTGATTTTTGGTGCAGCTGAATCATAGGTAAGTTATCCTAGTAAAACAGGAGGAATGTCTTGCAGCACTAATTTGATCTTTTGCAGAAAATAGATAAAACAGAACATGGCTGCATCTGCAAATTTCTTCAAAAAAGAACACATGCTGCTCTCATAGGTACAATAGATAGGATCTCGCATACTTGAAGGAGCAAGATGGACAGAAAGAACAGGCTCCAAGGTCACAAAAACTTGAAAAACAGGGAACTAAGATCCAAAGATCTTTATGTACAACGAACCAGACTTGCTCTAAGTAACATAAGGTGACCCTCTCAAGATCAGAACTGGTAAATCTCTGGGGATAAGTTTGCATAAATATCTGATGAGAGAAAGTAAAGGAAGAGACTCTTCTTATTGGTATCCAGTGACAGCACAAAAGGCAATAGGCAAAAAATTGAAATACAGGAAATTCTATTTCAACTTAAGAAAAAAACTTGTCCCCTGTAAGGGTAGTCAAACATTAGAACAAGTTGCCCAGAGAGGTTGTGGAGTCTCCATCCTCAGAATGGTTATATATTTAAGAAGCCCTTAAATTTACTTAAGCAACAAACTACTTCATCGTTCTTTGGAAGGGGTTGTTTCTCATCATTTACATATTTCTTTCAAAACATTTTATAAACATCACATTCTCAGAATTTCTCCTTCCTCATACCCCTCAACTCATGTTGCATTCCAAGTGCAGGCAAAACAAATGACTAATTTATATCCTAAGATGTTAATGATACTATGTAAGTAAGCAAGTTTCCTAGGACCCCAAAGATATTACATTCATGAAATGCAACATATACAAACTAACTTTAGTTCTTTCATTGAGCCTGCTGGAAGTTTGAAAGAAGTTTGTCCATTCATATATTTCTCGTTCCAAAATGTCACTTTAGACAGATAATTTTTGAAGTTAATCTTTTATAGGTATACTAATGTAAGCTTTTATATCAAATAATGTCTCTCTATGACACTATGACCTTTCTCAAATGTAATAGTCACTCACTTGCCAAATACAGTCTTTTACATCTTCTGTAGGGATTGGAATCACAAGAAGATTTTGTAGAACAAAAGCAGCCTGAAAGAAATGAAAGTATCAATATCTAGCCCCCACACTTTAAAAAAACTACATCAGATTGAAATGCACAGTCTACATATCATTCCATTGCTTTAGACATATGTTGAAACACAAAAAATGTTCATATTGATGTTGGGGAAAAAAAATAAGGACATAACCTAAAACCCCTCAAACTTCACCTATGACAGATGTCATTAGGGAATGGCACAAGAGAAAGCTGGTAAGAAAAAAAGACAAGGAAGAGACAGAATAGAAATCACTAGGAAACAAATATATTTTTTTATTAAATGCTTTCATTGCTGTTCCAGTACAGTCAATCCTGTTGAATAAGCATTACATAACAAGAAGTTCTGGAAATCTCTGAACAGGAAAACCCAGGTAACTGTTTATGACCCTTCACTCTATTGTCCTCTTTGTTTTTTTTTTTATTATTTATTCGTTATAAAATAAATGGGACAATGTGGCAGACACATTGGGACACACAGACACATATGTTCCAAATATTTCCTTTCTAAATATGTGGCACATGTGTTTTTCTAGTTTATATTACACACATTTCACATGTATATGTAGTGGATTGAAACTTTTTTATATTTTGTCAATCTTTTGTCAGTAATTTGATCCTTAAGAGACTACTAAAATGATTTGGAAGTTAAATAAAACAATGAAGTGCACATTCTCAAAAGTATTTTGCACAGATAAATTCTAAATATTACTTTGGAATATGTAATTAGTTGAGCACCAGAGCTGGGAAGAAAGTAACCCACTGTTTGTCACAGTTCTTTCTTAGTCATTGGAAAACAAGAAAACCTTACAACTGGAGTTGATAGAAAGTTGTAAAAACTCGTACACAGTTTAAATATAGTAATGTATAGCTCTCTGTGCTGTTCTACCAAACTTTCAGTTTAGTGCCTGGGCTAATTAGATTATTTCATGTCTGCAATGAAGAGATATTTACTACAGATTAGCTGATGAGTTCATACCAAAGTATTCATAAATGGAATGAAACCCTTAAAATCTGGGCTAAGCTGTTATGCTTCAGCAACCTATTTGTCTGCCTGAGTAAGCCTTAGGAGTTTTTATTAGTTCACTTATATTGTTTAGATTGTTTCTGTTTTTACACCAGTCATCTGTATTTGTTGCTTCTTGAGTAATTCTAAATAAGAAGGTAAACATTTACTTTACTTAGGTAGTATTTAACTGACAAAGCAGCAGATGTAGCATGACATCAGAGATTAGATACATAAATAAAGATTAAAAAAAAATTCTCTTCTCCTTAATGAAAAAAACCCCAACTTGACAATAGAAAACAGCAGAACACAAGACACATACCTCCCTGCGTACCATGCTACATTCAGATTGGTCCAGAAGGATGTTTATCACTGTTCCCCACAGCCCTCCTGAAATGTTCTGGCAACTTTCCGCTAAAGCAATACATCCTGTTTCAAGAGATGTAAGAGCTGATCCTATTCCAAGCGCTGTAAATCTGACCTAGTGCATACAAGCCCAACACAAAGTGATATTTCTTACAGTAATTAGAAACACATTTTTAAACTCAGTAAATTGTATCAACTGAATCTGGAGCTTAAGGGAATTAATTTAAGTAGTAACAACCTATATTTCTGTGGCCCTATACTCATAATCACAACTATGTGTATGTAAAAATGACAGAATTAATAAAACAGATTTTTGAATACTTAAAATTTTAAGACAATCTTCAATATTCTTCACATTTTACCACTTCAAAATAGTTCCATTTCACAAACTCATAATTTAATTAATATATTTTTGCATCAAATACATTTGCTTTAAATCTGTAGTTCATGTAAATGGTTCTGCTTTGCAGCTAAGAAACAGCTATGTCAATGCAAGCTGCCTATGAATCATTATCAGGAGTGACTAATGAAAGCACAGAAGACAGAAGATGTGGGTAAGGATTTCTCAGATGTTTATATGAAAACATTCTCTCTAACTTTATTACCGTTATTTACGGTGTAGTCAGTAACATTTTAAATAATGTAAAACAGTACTTTCAATATTAAATAAATTAATGAAACAAGAGTTTTGCAAATACTTAAGGGTCAAAATAAGATATCAACTTAACATTGCATTAACTAACCTCAGGGTCTCTATCGACCCATAAAGGAACCAGCCACGCCAGACCTAGCTGAGAAGCAACTTGTTCTTCACTGTTATCACAAGGCAAAGACCAAAGAGATATCCAGTCCTGGTTAAAAAACAGAAAATAAATTAGTAAGTTATTTTACAACTCTTCCAATGCCATGCCATTCTACCAACTGCCTGAACTACCAATTACATACTAGAGCACTTTAAATGCACACAACATTAATATTTCAGGAAAAATATTTTGATTCTGTCTCTGTAAACACATATTTAACCTGCTGGCTTCACCTACTGAACAAAATTAAGGTTGTGTTGTCTTCATGGAATTAGGACAGCAGTGCTAAAAAGAGATGAAATATTTTACTTGAAATACTTGGATAGTTACTTCGAGTCAAAATTTACTCCTTACATTTTTTATTTTTGCTAGTTATTAACATTATCTGCCTTTCTCTCATATTATACATGCGCAGAAAACTATCGAATAAGAACGTCATTATTTCTTTGATCATAATTCATTCTTTTTCTTCATGCACCTGCCACGTGATTAGTTACACAGACTACCACATACTACTTAGCTGCAGATCCCATGAAATCATACTTGACTTTGCAAATTAATTTCTTTAGTTCAGATTTTAAAAAGAAGGCCACATACCTACAAAATGCTTTGCTTAACCATGGCACTGCATGAACAATGTATGAAGCTCAGAATGAATGATGATACCTAAAGTTTTATGTATGTGTCTTCTGACCATTTCAGTCCTGTATACTTTTATGCAACAGCTGACTGCTCTTTCATTTGTAGCAGTGTATTTTCCATGGATCTTCTCAATACAGACAATATTAATTACAGAAAGCACAGTATTTCACAATTATTGAATTTGGGGAGGGAGGGCATTAACATAAAAGGAAATACAAAACACAGGTCAGAAAAGTAAGACTAATGAAATGATATCACAGACAACAAACAGAACATTGCAGCAGTTCTATTACACTCTAAGGACATGCTCTATTTCTCTTGTACTCCTGCAAACACCCATAAGTAGCTTCTGTCCATCAGTATGAGCTAAGGGCTCTTATGTTTGACTTAACAAGGTGGTTCTTCTAATAGTGTAGAATGATACTGGTTCATAATACTGCCAGCGAGCAAAAAATTACTTGCGCTAACTAATTTTAATTTCAAGGCATTAGACTGTGCATTTTAAGTTTGCATTAATTAATTTTCTTTTTTTAATCAGTTATCCAGTGTACCTCTTGTATAACACTCCTTGCACGGAGAAAGAAGGCTAGTTTTCTATTTCTCTTTCCATAAGATTTGACACTAAAATACATGATAGTAATCAACAGCCAAGATTTAAAATTTGAGATTATAAATTATTAGTAGTCAAGACTGTAACACTGTTGTACACACAAATTATGATTTATAGCTGCAAAAAATACCACTGAACATATGCTACCATACATATTATTCTATGAGAGTGATACATTTTAAAAAGTTCACTCCTTCATCCACGCATTTATGACCTAACTCTTTGGAGGCTGCAGTCTTCCTGCAGTGTACTTAATACTCTGTCCCCCTGCAATTTTAATAAACTTCGTCATCACTTTGGATCTTGAAGGAGGAGTACAGAACTGAAGAAACAGACATCTGGAATTTGTAGAAGCAGGTATACTGCTATTTCTAGTTACACATTTACTTGATCATATTGAAAGGTATTCACTTGTGGCTATCTCAGATATTAACAAGAGTGGATATTAATTTTCCAAAATGATTACACTAAACCCTTGAATTTGCTTTAACCGCTTCAGGATGAAGGCCATTTTTTCTGAACTCTCAAAAATTTAGCTCTCAAAATACACACATGGACACAAAGCACAGATACAAATTTTGCCAGTAAGTAATGATGGCTCCTTTTATAAGTGAGGCAATAATTCTTTCATGTATACACACATGAAAGAATATACACATGTATGTGTAAACATGTTAAGCCTTTTATCTATACAAGAGTGAAGAAATAATGCTGTTATAAATTCTTAAGTTTATCCACCCTACATAAAATCCTTACTTCTCATTTTTAATAAGAAAATTATACCTTATTCTGATAGAAAGTCTTTTTAAATCCACAGAATTACCTGCAGAATTATTTCAGTAAGGTTAGAAACGAATCTTCAGCTTTCTTGTATACTACATTCTATTAATTTATCTAACATTATATACCAAATGAGATTACCCGATTATTTTTTTTTAAATTTTTACTGTCTGCTGCAATTTAAGACATCTTCCCCCACCACATATGAAAAATCCATTGTTTCACTTTAGCAGTTAAAATATATCTGTGCATAGCCCTCACAAATGACAAGATAAAGACAACTGTAATGCACTCACCATATCCCTGGCTTGGGCCATCATTTCATGAGATAAGTGAAGCAAGCAAAGAACTGTGCTTTTTGTAACACCTTTTCCCATGAAGGACATAGCATTTCCTCCCCATTCCACATAAAACGATGAGATAACCTAGGGATTGGGGTACAAGTTCATGGTAGCTTTACTGTAAGCAGTATACAGGTAGAGTACGAACTGTCCTACACGCTACTAAATTGTAATTTAAACTCATGAAAAGATGACAGTGTTAGCTGAATTTTAAGAATTTATTTATTTATGAGTTATTCCATCAAATGATGGTTTTCTATATGGTTAAACCTCTGAAGTTCAATGTTTATTTGCTTCTTGAAATGAAGAATGCAGTGAAGCTTAATCATAAGCACAATGTCGAATAAAAACCTGAAAATTTGTTTTTGACTAAAACGGTCCATTTATTGTACCCAGTTTTTTATGCTATGTTTAGAATTAAAAATATAATTTCTTTTTAGAATTCTGTGTTCAAGAAAAAGGGTCATTTATGTCTTTTATTGTGATTTGAATTGGAATAAATGTATCAGCTTTCTAATGAACAGAAACAAAGATCACTGGCTCATAATGTAAAGTAAACTGTCTCTGATCAAATATGTAATGACGTGTTAAAATATAAAGCATGCTGCTTTTACCAGAACATGCCCCAAGATATTTTTTAAAAAATTATGATCTTAAGACTTACACTTCTAGATATATTTTTCTCCCCAAAGCATGGCAATTTAAACTTCTCCATTTTTGATGCTGTTCTTTCTTTTGATGCAGTGTCCTACTCTACAGGAATTCCTTTCAAACTCCCTTTCTCTGTTCCCCCCAAAACCCCCTATATTTACTTTCATATTTAGGTCGAGTAGGACTGAATAGTTCTTCTGCACACAGAGCTCACGTATCACCAGTTGATTTCATTCCATAACATTTATTATGATTATGTTCAGTAATAATCTTTCTTTCACATTACATCTATAACCTTGGTGCCATTTTTAGTCTAGATTTCAAATTGCAGAACTCATCCAATCAAATTGTTCCAAAATGTTTATTTCTGCTCAAGAACTCTTGTCAAGACTTCCCCCTAAAAGACTTTATCTTTTTTTCATGACAAATGTTATCATCAGTATAAAACCTTTCCTAACACTTATCTTGTTGCTAATCATATCATTCAGAATCATAAACTAATTAAAACTACTTTAAGACCTTTTCAAGCCTCTGCCAGTGCACCAAATGGATTTTAGTATGTGAAACTACAAAGAAAACCTCTAGATATACCTACCTTACACCAGATCTATGCCTTTCCTACAGTTTTAAGACAACCGGAGTTTTCAAAAGACGTCATTTTAGGAGCAAAAACTAATTACATATCACATCCATGGGCTTTGCAAGTAAATAATATCACTCAAAACCAGAATGAAATTTTGTCTTCCCAACAACTGAAGCATCTTGAATTACCTCTTTTCTACTTTCTCAGTATTAATAACATGCCTAATGAGTTCCTGTTCCCCTGGAACCCCTTTCACACAGATTTTGCCTGTGGGAAAATCTTAGATTCTTCCTCTTAGCGTTTCAGTTTAAAAAAAAACAAAAAACCCCCAAAAAACCCAAACCAACAAAAAACCAACACGCACAAAACTCCAAACAAACACACCAAAACCCGCACACATCTATTTTTCATCTTGCTTAAACTATAGCCACTTTATATTACCTCTTAAATAAGGGATGAAGATAAAACAATACAACCTATCATCATAAGTACAGATAGCAGAAAAAAGCATCTTTTCCACGTCTATTCCTAGTGATGATATTCACTAAAAGTACATCCTAAAAATTATGGTGTCATTACTTACGCAGCTCTTTAGAAGCATTCAAACCAAATGCTAAATTAAAACATAAGCTACTTACCTCAAGAAGACCTGTTAAGTATTTCTTACAAATTGTGACAGGTTCAGCTGCAGCAGAGTAGGTACTCCAGTCCGGAAGTGCAGTAACATGAACCATTCCTCGTAATGTTCTCTCCAGTGAAGGAAGTCCGTAAAAATGCGGTGCATCTGTTAACCTTAAGCATTGCAGCAGCTTCAGAGCCAGTTCAGTTCTGAAAGAGCCAGCAAGTTCCAAGCCCTCTCTGGTTTAATTGTAAACAAAAACCAAAAACCAACAAAAAAAAAGAACTGTCAACATGAAGCTATTACAATAAATCATTTTACCAGAGGCTAATGCCTTATTCTTCTTACTGTTAGTTTATGAGTCTCAGCATCTCAATTAGTTACTACTGCCCTACGCACAGAAAAACAAGGAATTAAATTTAGCATTTCTGGCTTCACCCAGGTTCTTAAAGCATAATATTGCACCCAGTTATAACAGGGCTGCTTAACCAAAATAGGACAAATTAGATATAATTACTAAGGACCATGTTAAATAAAGAGTGAGAGGAAAAAGATGATGGATAACATAACAAGAAGAGTGGCAAAGCCTAGTAGCTACACTTATGTTTGGTCTGGTTCAAGAGATCTTTAAAAATATTTCTGCAAAATATCATCAATCTAGAATTCAGGTAGATAGAAGATACAAGAGTGTGAGATATAAATTAGCAGGGATTTCTATAATCCTCTCTTTTCCAGCTGTCAAAATTTTTAGAGAATGAATAACTGTGTGGGAAGAATGAAGAAGGTAACATTTTGGAAGTATCTTTACAAACAATTATGTTGTGGTGCTTACATAAACAAATGTTACCTTAAGCTGTAATTTTAGTATCTTTTAGAATACACCTGGACAGAGAGATGTAGTGTGGGAAGTTATGCTAGAAACTCAGAGGAAAAAAGCCTAATAGAATTCTGGTCTGTTTTCTTGATGGCCAGAAAAAGACTGGGACTTTGTGCTGAAGGTAGCTGTCCTAAATAATCCCTCATGTGCACTGATAAACTGTATTAGGCTAAAAAGGAGCTCAATGAAAACAAAAATTAGTTGATATTTCAATGTTTTACTTTGCTATAAACAAATGCTATGAAGTCAACCAAGTTATCATTTACTTGTGCAAATTTCCAGCAGTGAAAAAGAAACCACTCATCTTCTCCCTGCAGTTTAATTATAATTTGCTGAAGAAGTGACCACTATTACATACTCTTTCTAGTTTCCCAATTAATTTCCTAATTTTACTGTGAAAAGCTCTATCTAACACTGATCTTCACTTCAGGAGGACTACGTTCCATTTTTACAGTTTTAAAATTCACTGAATCATGATGTAATTGTATTCAAATTCTGACCAAGATACAGCTGGAGTAGGTATTATGATCCCTCATCAGAATTACACGGGCAGGTCCATTTATACTGTACCTGTCAGTCACTGACATGGAACAAAATAACAATGTGTTAAAAAGACGAATGAGTTCTTTATCCAGTTGCTGCCTGACAGCAGTCTGTATTTCATCTATTTCGTCCTGCACTTGGGATTCTGATCGCACCAGGAGGCCCAAAAGGGATTTTGGCTTCTAAAAGAAAAGAAGAAAAATACAGTCTTATAATGCATTTTTTAAATCCTACTTTAATACCCATACTAAAGCCATTTTTCTGTTGAGAGCTTGCAAATTACACACAGTATAAATCACTAATTCCATGATCATTTTACTAAGAAGTTTTCTGTAAAAAGCACAGTAAAAAAATTCCTATAATTACCAGTTACTTGAATCTACTAAACATCATAAAAGAATCTACTGTTGAGGCCTTTAAAGTCTCCTGGCATTAAGCCATGATACAGTGTATTTTGAAGCATGAAAGAGAAGTCAAAGTTACATATAGCAATAACCTGTAATAAAAAAAATCGATCACAAAACCAGAAAACACATAGTAGAAATATTAGTTCAAGATATATCTTGCAAGCCTCGGTTGCCTGAAAGACTTAAGATAATTTAATGTAAAGATTTTATATTAATATATTGAATGGGCTGTGCTTACAAAATTTTATAGGATCCCCAGTTAGCCATATAAATTCGAGTGTGTGTATATATATAAAAATAATTGAAAATAAGTCTCCTAGAATTTTTTTCCTAAATGTTTAGATTGTATTTTAAAATGGGGAAATGCAAGTGCGTGCAAACTTTTATGATATCCCTTGCAAAACCATAAATGATCTTGCATGTGGGCAGTACGTCCTTGCTTTGTGAAGAACAGTACTTTGCAGATTTCTGAAACTGCTGCCATTACTTTTATTTGACATTTAGCTATGTTTTCTATATAGCAAGATAGAATTATTATATTTTGATAAATATAGTAAGAGTTTATACTGCGTTATGTTCATTTCCTATTTGTTTTGATACTTTCCAATTTTACACATCTTAAATGAACGGTATTGGGTAGAACGAATCTCTCAAGTAGAAAGCAGAAGTGTCTAGAAAAACTGAAAAGAAAAAAATTACATTCTGTCAATATTATACAAGCATTTTAACTACAGCAACTGAAATGTACGATCATATAATATCTGCCTCATGCTTATAAAAATATTTTACCTGGACATATTATGACCATTTAAAATCAAAACTGAAGTCAAACACACTGAAAGCAAAAATTTGTCCTAACTTTCAATTCTTGCTCTTAATGCAAGACAGATAATGTTCCTTTGTATCTCTTTGCCAAGCAGAAGGTTTCAACACAGCTGTATGGAACCTCATCCTTTAAGGCATACAGATAACATGTATGTAGTTCTGTAGCTAAGCGTACATTATACAGCTGTATATGTATGCACCTACATATGTACATATAGTTACATAGTTAATCATAACACATAAGTACATATAGTTATAAGTACATACAGAGCTAACTATAGTTTTATGGCACTATACAACCCTATTACCATGGTTAACTACACCAGAGCAAGGCGCACACACAGGTAGATGTCGGCTTTTGGCAAATATATTTGCATTTAGAGAAACAATTTGTATAACAAGTAAAGAAGTAAATTTACTCTTGTTCAAAGGTAACTTCCCCAAACATTAAAACCATAGTACTGACCAAAGTAGCAGAAAGTAATACCACAACATCTTTTACAGTCTACAGCTAGCTTCTCAGGTATAGTCTTACATTTTTAAGCAATGATTTCAGGATCCACTTTAGATGGTCCAATTCCAAACTTGATCTCTGCTCTTTAAGCAATTTGTTTAAAAATCTTAAGACATCTACTAAAAGCTTCTCATCCTCCACAGAAGCTGGAAGCACTTGCAGAAACCTGCAATGCAAACAAAAACATTTACTTTCATGCTTGTAACGTATTAAAAGAGTTTAAGATATCAGTGTAATAGGACTGAAGTCACCTGCAAGTGTGGAATTACAGAGTAAATATGTATATTACATATAGAAAAAATTAATATGATTAAGTTATAAGTTATACATATTAAATTACATATATTTAAATACTTTTACATAAAATATTGACTACATTAAATTATTATACTTATATACTATTATACATTTATTGTGCATTATTACAATATAAAATTGTTATGTACATTAAAAAGTGTATTTACACCTAGTAAACATGGAATTGCATATAGTAAAAGGTAGAAAAACCTGAACAGGGCCAGAGACAGGAAAGACAAAAGGTAATTGGCTATTAAATACTAGCAATTAATAACAAAAGCAAAGCCTACTTATGCTTTTTAAATAATCATTATTTTAAATATGGGATTGTCATTTTTTGCCAGTTTTGTGTATGTAAATTACAGAATCACATAATCATTGAGGTTGGAAGGGACCTCTGGAGATCACCTAGTCCATCCCCCCTGCTCATGCTGATCACTGAAATACAGTGCTATGTGTTTGCCCACCTCCCTCCTCTCAGGATCCTGAGCTCTACCACCTCATGGTCACTGCAACCAAAGCTGCCTTAGACCTTCACATTCCTAATGAGACCTTGCTTGTTTGTGAGAATGAATGAGGTCCAGCACAGCACCTCTACCTGTTGGCTCCTGTCACTTGTATCAGGAAGTTGTCACTGATTCTCTCCAGGAACCTCCTGGACTACTTATGTCCTGGCGGTGTTGCCCCTCCAGCAGACAGAGGGAACAACTTGTATATATCAGAATCAGAGATGCACGGACAATCAGTTCCATAAATTCGAAAATATGAAAACTAAGACATTTACAATTGAAGCATCATAATCTTTAATGGATTTCTGTAGACAGTATGCTTACCTGTTTATTGCTTTTTGCCAAGCAAAGCTCTTCAAAGTGGTTCCACAAGACTCAGAACTGCATTTTAATGCAAGTCTGTCATTCAGAATGTAAAAGCTAAGCCTAGTGAGAGCAGCCCTAACATCCCTGTGGGATACTGCTTGAATGATTGAATTAAGACAATCCTGTAGTCCATACTTTATGTGAGTTATTCTGAATATAAGAATGTCTTCTGAGGATAGCTTTAGGGAGTCTAAAAATCTGAAGAGGCATAAGAGAAAAAATGATTAACAGCAAGTATCTTTACAAACTATTTCAGTGAGTGGTGATTCCTTCCCTTCCTGATTCAACTGAAAAAATAAAACATAAATCACCTTAAAAATTTATTTTTGTTAACCAATCCTTTCTCCTTCTCCCCTGCCTCCTTCCAAAAAAAAAAAAACCACAAAGAAATCAACCTTTCAACAATAACAAGTAACCCCGCCTCATTTAAATCCTGAGATGTTTGGGTTCCTTTGGAAAAATGGTACCTCACAAAAAGTTACTTGAAAGGTGCGATTCACATTGTTTGTACTGAACTTTTCCTCCATGCTATTGTAAATGTTGGCCACTCAGACTATGACATTTTCCTATTTTCTTCTTAAGAGATTGTTTTGTTTTTGCATGACAGAACTTAAGATGAAAATGATTTATCAAATCAACAGCTGCAAAGTTTTCAATGGCTCAAAACCACACTGTTTACTAATAAAACTTCTAGGACCCCTTAAAGGACACAAGCAAAAACTGAAAAAACCATCAAGATGGGCAGAGCTATAGATACAAGCATTTCAGTCCTGTTAAAACAAGAATCTTCTAAGACATTAAGTTCTGTATACAAAATAGTCATAAAGAGAGACAGGATGCTTAACCAAGAGCTAACCAAAGGATGTAAAGGGCATTTTCTTCGTTAGCTACTGTAATTCTTAGTATTACCATGACAAAGAATAATTATTTGAAATGTAAATCCCCAAGGAAACAGAGAAAGTCAGCCATGTAACTGTAAAGGCAACAAAAGACAGCTCCCTAAAAAACCCCACCATGACCACAAGAAAAACAGCCACAGAGCCCATTTTAAATTGTTTGAAATTAGTCTGATCATCAATAAAAATTGGATCAAGCTCCAGACTTCATATATAAATGCAATTTAGGTAAAACATTAGCTGTGACAATACATCTACAGCCTCTTGGGATATGATCCTTTACGTTTAAAAAGACAGCATTCTCAAACCAGTAAAAACTTGAACTGCTGTTTGAAGTTGAAAGCCTGTTTAAACTTGATGGAATGCTACTTTAATAGAAATATATTGGGATTTAAAATGAAGATAGAACAACTCACATTTCTGCTTCCTTCTCATAATCTATCAGTTGCAATAGGTTTTCAGTCCCATGGTACCACGACAGATTCCAAGCCATCTTAAGCATATCTGACACAGGTTTCATAGTCAAGCACTCAGAAGACAATGGCACCACAACAGTATTAGGGCTAACTACATGATGAGCAGTGATCCTGACTGGGAGATGATACCTACAAAAGAAATAATAAATAAATTAAAAGTGACTTTTGTTTGGTTGGGGGTTTTTTGTTTGTTTTTTGGTTGTTTTGTTTTTTTTAAATTCAATGCTCTACTAGAGCAAGAGCAAGCTTTTACATTTGCAAATAAAGTTTTTGAAACTCTTTCAGAAAACAAAAACTTGGAGAAAAAACTCCATGTTTAATAACACAGAGAACTTTGCATTTAACATCAAAGATTTCCCTTAATTCTCCTACCTCCATAATTTAGGAATGACAGCAAATGGAAAGAAGCAAAGTCAACTGAAAAAAACACAACCACCAAGCCAAACAAAACACAACAAAAAAAACACACCAAGCCAAAACCAAACCACCCACACATACCTTCTAACAACAGCAACAGGTAAACTGAAGGGAGGTAAACCAGTATCATTAATGGTTATGCCATCAGCCCTGCAAAAGATTAAGTTATAGCTATTATTCCCTGTTTTGAGCTTCAATTTTCTACTAATGTTACTATTTCTTTATTATTCAGATATAGCTGTATTTTTTCCTCCAGCTAGCTCTTTAGTAATCCACTGATGAATAATATGCATTAATAAATGTTTCTTTACGATTATGCAATATTTAGTTCTTAGCCCACACAAATACAGAATGCTTGTTGTAGATCTAGCCCATATTAAAATGAAATTAAAGATAACACACCAAAGCAGATGCTTGTTTCCTTTTTTCTCTTAAAGAAAAAATACACATTATAATTCTTTTCAGTATATTTCACATGTGTGAATTCTAAAAATGTATTTTTTCTAAAGTATATGCAAATTTCAAATAATAAAATATCATAAGGTGTTTTAAGAACAACAGGTCTGCTTAAAAGCCAAAGCAAACAGGAGAATAATTTTAAGTTTTACAAACCACACCTACTACTAAGTATTTGTTTTGTGTAGTTTCCAATCAGGATTTTTTGACTGAATCCTGATTGAAATTTAGTGAAGTAAACTTAAAATAACACTGATGTACAAAGTATTTATACTGCAAAATTATGCCATGTAGACCTATGCTGCAGGAAATCCAAATATTGAAACAATTTGTTTGGCCTATAAATATGCAATTTTGGATATATAAAAGTTTGGGTCATAATTTGTTTGGTTATATATAAACTTATTTTCATTTAAACTTTAAATTTTTACTAGAGAATATGCCATTAAATAACTTTTTCCATACCATGTTTCTGTTCTTGCTACTTCATCAAACAACAGAAGACAAAGCAATACTGTAGTTTCAGTTAAAACAGCACAATCATTTTGGAATACCAGGGAAACTGAATAAAATAAAGATATTTAAAGATGTGTTAGGAAACCACTGACATGTAATAATACATAGAAGGACACTTGTTAAAAGCAACTGATTTCCACCGTCATTTTGCTACATCTTCAACAGATACCACAACATGGGTAACACTAGCACACAATGATTTATCTTTTAAGTATTAGAGAGTCTGAAGCAATCCAAGGTTCTTAAGAAGGTGTTCGGTTAAACGTCTAACTACATTTCACAAGTTTTCTTCCCACACATTTTAAAGTCAAAATAGAAACTTTACCTCTGAATAGCAAAAGCAGTAAAGATGGTTGCTGTGCTAGGGACAAACGAACAACTGGATCAGCGTATACAAGTTTGCGTAACAGTGTTAGACATGGTAACAGTATGGATTCCATAAGCTGCAGGAACGGAGAAAAAAATTAAATATGGGTAACAACGAGGATAATCTATTATGAGGTGCTTAATACAAACTGTCATGCTATGAAGCAGTATATTCCATCATTTATACTAGAGGAACTTAGAACTGTTTTTAGACAAGTACATTTCACCCAGACAATAACTGCATATTCATTAGAAAAATATTAATTCACTTCTGGTTATATTTTATTAGTAACTGACGGTAATTTTATTGGTCTCTGGCGTCACAACACAATTATAACCTTTGCTTCCAAAATACGTATTTTTAAGAAGCATATATGTAAGCTGAAGGATTTGCTAAAAAACCCCAGATATTTACAATCATATAAGCTTAGTATTTTTTTAAAAAACTCAAACAACTTATTGTATCACATTCATTTTCTGCATTCCAGTCTTTCACATCAGGAAACCTAAAATGGGAAAGCAGCTCACTACAAGTTGGAGTGTCAGTGAACGGCTGAAGTCTAAAGTCACTGCTCCTATGAATGAGAAGACAGTATATCTTTCACAGTAACATTACTTTGTTTTGCCTTTAAATTTTATTTTGTAAGTTGCATCACCAAATATGGTTTAGTTTAATATCAAATAAACAAAACCCCTGCTTATTTAATATGGAAAGAGTCTTTTGCACAGCTATATATATAGCCTTATTTAAATGGTGCTTTTTCCATCTACCATGTCCTTTCTCCTTTTCCTACTAACCCCTTTTCTAGAAACATGCAAGGTTTTTTTATTTTTTTTTGTTTGTTTTTCTTTTCTATTTTAGGATGAAATCAAAAAATCATTTGAGGGGAAAACCAGAATCTGGTTTGTATTCCCTCTGGGTAGTGTCCTAATGACTTATTTGATCAAACCTATGTGGTCTTTCTTTGACTTAATGAAACTAGCATTACTTTCTGTTTCAACTAAGCTATAACAAACATGAGGTAAGTAGTGCTTCTACTTAAATTATTTTCTATTCTGGTGGACAGCTTGTTTTCTTGGGAAGTAGTTTGAACTGTCAGAGTTTGAGGGAGCTAAGGAGGGAACCTCTACTGTTTGTGTTCAAGAGACAGGAATAAGACTGCTTTGTAAAATGTTTCATCTCCAATATAACAGTTGTTTTACAGAGCAGAGCGTTTGGGATCTAAAACTTCTACCAACACAGAGCCAACAAACAAATTTCTGCATGCTAGCACTTGAAGTGCTATTTCATATACAGCTGTTTGCTTACACTCTCCTGCTGACTTGATCGTTCGTTGTTCAAAATGTGCAGTTTTAGATTTCTCCTCTGAAATACTCCGCAACTTCCATCATGTAAAGTTTCAACATCCTGTTTAGTGTAAAGATCCTACATTCCACAAGCCATATATGCAAAAGAAACATGTCACAGCCCCTACAGAGTCGTTGCCTTCCTGGCTTAAATTAAAGTTTATAACGGGCTAGAGACATTATTTTAAAGTTTATCCTAGACTCTTACCTGGTTATGAATGATCTGCTTAAGGCAATATATTTTCCATGCTTGTACTTCTGTATTATAAAGTAATTATGCTAATATCTACTCACTATCCAGAACAAAAAAAATACTTATATTACTCTATCTCTAAAAAAAGGTAAGATAATAACAAACTGACATTAAAAAAACCAACACAGTAAAAAAACCCTGAAGAACCCAATATTCAGTTTCTCCACCTGTGTTTCAATGGTTTACAAAAGTAGTCATATTCAAGCTATCATAAACCAGACTATTTTATCCCTGTAGCATTAAGGAATGTCTAATCTCAGAAACTGATAATCTGGGAAAAAAATTACCATTAACAAAGAAGAATGTAAACTGCATTATTGTGATAAATAAGAGGAATTCCACTAAGCAGGAAACAGTTCTTGCCTCTTGTATGTTTTTGGGAACGAAGTCATTACTATACAAAAATTGTCATGGTTTCTTAAAATAATTCAAGATTTGGACTGTTGGACTGCTATAACAATACTATGCCAGCAAACTAAGAAATATGCAAAAAGTTTATCTGGTGAAGTGATGTTGAGTAATTATAGCTTAAATAAGCTTGCATAAAATGGTTTCAAATAATGAATTTCAGAAAGAGTCAAGCATCAGATTAGACATACTACAAAAATGGAAAGCTTGGCTATTTACAAACATACACTCAACTCTAAATTTGATGTTGTCTCCTAAGGCTCTTCCTGGTGAGGTGATCTTCTATTGGTTAGAAAATTACTTAAACCTGAAACTCAATCTGACATGTATGTTCCTATTTACAATAACATCTCATTTTTAATTATAATTTGCTCTAGGGCTTAAGTTTAGAGAATACGATATACAACACTTTTTTTTAAGGTCATTAAAAATTTTTTTTTTTGGTCTCCACTGAGAAAGCTTCAGGGAAGTTCTGTTATATTTCTGAACCACACCAAATATAATTAGTTCTCTGGCTAACTATTCTCATAGGCAGGCAAACCAATCTTTCATTGCAAAAATCTTAACATTATCAAAAAAACCAAAATACATGTTGCAATTACAATTCTTACTAAACATCTGCATTTTGTGCAGAATTAGCACACAAGTTAGAAGTGCAGAAAAAGGCAAATTCTACTACTGTCATACTGTGCAATGCTTGAAGAAGAATTGTAACAATATTTTCACCTTGCCATCCACATGTATACATTCATTAAGGTAAGCCAAAATCTTTTCTATCACACCCAACTTTTTCACAATGCCATGCATTTTGGTATCTGTAGGAAAAACAAAAGACAGTAAGAAACACTGGTTCTGCACCAATTTAATATTAAACTTGTTTCTGCAAGATCACAAACCCTTGGTGTTGAGAACAAGTTTCCAAAATTGCCAATGAACAGAACAAGTACAGTTCTAGCTATACCAAGGCAAGCCTCTACAAGCCTTGTTATCTGACTATAGTAGGCTCTTGAACAGTAGACTCTTGAATATCTTACATAACTTCCCATAAGAACTTTATGTTCCACAATTACAGTGCTCCCCAGTGCAACTTAATTTCAGTCAAATGAGGATTTAATGTCCGAGACAGATCAACAAATTGAAAAACATTAAAAAGGAAAAGCAGGAATAAAGCTCTTCAGCTTACTCCTCTAAGGGAGTTCATTTTTTTAAATAGTAAGACCACAATTTCTTATTCTTGAGAGCAACAACAAATAACTTGTTTTTTAATTGGTAGATTATCCACAATGTTGCTAAAATTCTGTTCCAATAATACAGATAAAAATTACAAAGAGTACCCTTAGTAGAAACATACAGAAAACCTAGCAAAACTTAAAGGTCACAGTGATCAGCACACAGAAACAAGTTTTCTGAAGAATTTTACCTTCCAAAATGATAACTAGCTGCTCGGCTGCAGACTTTCGTAAAACGAGGTCAACAGCATCAGAAGTCAAGATGTCATACAGCTTTTCAACAGTTTCCCCCTAAAAGTAAAACTATGTTAGATTTACATCCAATACTCTATTATGAAACAAGGTAATCAGCCAAAATTCCTAAAAACAGAAAGCAGAAAATTTAAAAAAAATTGGAATTCCTTATTACAATGTATTTGATTAGATTTTCCATGCATGTAATAAGAAAGGGTTAGTTTATAATGTTTTTGCAACAAGTCTCTAGGAATACCTGTGGAATATAAGACGACATTAGTTTCTAGTGCCACCAGAAGCAGAATTCTTACAAATAATGCTTAATGTATGCAGGACTACATGAAGCTCAACACTACAAAGAAATGCTAGAATATACTTGTAAGTCTGTGAAGGGGACTGACTTTTTAATGACAATAGGGTTAGAGAAATTTAAGCAATCCTATATATCCGCACAAATTTCAGGTCCTAACTTTTTGAAGGATGTAGAGGAAAGTATAAATCAAGTGCACAATGAGTGGTCAGATTTTTTTTCCCCCCCAGAGGGCAAGCATCTTAGCATTTGTTTAACATACTGTTAGTCTGAAAGCATTGAAAGTGAAGAAAGGAGAATGGAGAAGAGATGGTCAAAAAAAGAAAAATTCACATAGGTCAAATACTTGTGATTGGTTTTTCACTTCGCAAAAGCAGCAATATTAAGAAAACAGACATAAATTTGTGATCTGTCTTAGAATATTTTATAGTAAAAATTATTTGTGCCTGGTTTAGTAAGAATTGATTTTGTGGGGGAGGAAAAGCTCCATGTGAGAAAAATCAGATGTATCCATACACAATGAAACTGTAAACAGAGCAGGCTTATGCTCTTTGTACTCAAATTAAGTCTTGCTGTTAACTTATCTGCAGAAAGAAAATAAAAATTAAAAAAGACAACACAGAAGAAGGAATTTTTCTTATTGTTGCACATGGTAGTATTAAAACTACTGCTGAAGTCCACATGGAAAGAATGTATCAAAGCAAGCCAATTTGTATGAAATACTGCAACCTTCAAAAAGTGATAACCAGTGATTACTCACCTTAAATATCGAGTCCATTTTATCATCCAATTTTAGCTCAATAGCTTTTTTTATAATAAATAAGTTTGAAATGCTGGAAAGCACACTACCATGCAGGTGTGGACGTTTCAGATTTGCCCCTTCTTCATTCAAAAGATGGAATGTTAAATGTTTAAGTGCTATAGAACGAACCCTAAAGTAGTAAACAATTAAAATAAATATATGAAGTCCTCATACGGGAAAACTTTAGCTGTATAGCTAAAAAGTAATTAGTTCATAAAATTAATACAATGGGGGTGAGGAGTACTTACTCAACTCATTATTGGTTTATCTACTTTTCAAATCAACACATTGTATAATAATCAAGTGGTTTTTTTAGAGTACACATGTTTGTCATCAGCATTAGAAAACATGCTAAAAAGCCACAGGGTGTTACTTACAACTGCTTTTTTGAGAAGAGAAGACGCAGAGCAGCCCGTAGTCTAGTTGTTCTAGGGAGAATACCTTCTCCTTTGTCAGAGGTCGTTTCACTCAAATTGAGGATACAGTTACCTAGTGTATCTTTTGTGTCAGCATAACCCTAAAACAAACAAACAAGCAAAGACTTCCAAAATTAAAAAAATCTGTTTACTATCTTAGCAAATATGACAAGGTAATTCCCCTTTTAGGTGCAGAAGGACCACCACCCCCCCCCCAAAAAAAAATAAAAGCAATATCTTTTAAGAAAACATTCAGTTTCTGCAGATTAATATTCCCCTGTAAAAACAATTTTGAAAATTAATAAATGATCCTGTACACAAATCAAAATAAAGATTTTTACATCCCAGAGGTACTTGGTCCTGAAGCTTTACCCTTCAATCTGTTAACACAATGCTGCTCTGTGAGGTCAGTTTCCTTTTCGATAAATAAAATTCAGTCCCTACAAGAAAATTACTTTAAAACATTAAATCCTATCTATTGATATTTAGTCATAGCATTTTCACACACAACCAAGAGAAACCAGAATCAGTTACGTCAAGTGATGATACTGCAAACATTTAAATAGTACAAGGCATTTGATATGCATCAGGCCTCCTGTGTGCTCTGCTCACATATCTATCGTACATAACGACTACAGGTTATTAAACAAAGAAAATTTCTACTCACAAAAATGAGAGCAGGCATAAGTTTTCTCTTATGTTTAACCTACAGCTTATATTAAACCCCTACCTATTTAATCTTGAGTATCAATGGAAGATATGTATGTAGGTAGGTAACAGAAAAGCTGACTTTACTGGGCAAGAAAGCTCTTTAGTAACCTTTCTCCCACCACATTCAAGTTCTCAGTGTATTTCCCCTGCATATTTTTCTGTCTGGGCCTTCTGTTTCATGGCCCATCTTATTTGCAATTTCTCCCCATTTTTGCCCAGATTTTTGTGCAGTTTATGTAAGGGCTTAATTTACCTAAGTAGTTTTAACTTATGGTAATACTGAGGTGCAGGGAACAAATGAATATACAGCAGTGATATGAATAAGCAGGTATAATTATCAAGAGTGATATTTTTGAAGAAAAAAAGACAAAAAGTATACTTGGATATTATTAGCCAAGTTAAATAAAAGACAGAAATAAGGCAAAAAACACAGACCAAGAAAAACAGACATGAGATTTGTGCAGTAAAGTATCTAATCTGGAAGACTACAGGCAGATCACAGAAGGGAGATTTCTAGCACTAAATAAAAAACAATAAAGAACTTGGATGGAGCAATTAGGCTGAAAATCAGACCAAGAAAGGGAAAAATTCCCATTAGATCAAGCCAAGAGTAAAAATAACAAAAAGCAAATTTGCACGTTATCACAGATATGAAGAACTTGTTAAGGTCTAATGATAATACTGACTTAATACTTCTATAATATTGGAAACAAACCAACAAAGCAAGAAACAAACATTAAAATATACAGAAAACACAGCTTACACCAATTGCTATTTATTGAGCACATACTTGATCAGAAAACTATAAGATCATCGCAGAGTTTAAGATATGAGGGACATTCTACTAATTATTAACTAGGTTCGCAAAGCATGCAAAGTTTTAATCTATACTTGGATTACCCACTCATATCTTCAAATCATTTAAGTCCCAGC
This sequence comes from Chionis minor, assembly GCA_013398295.1. NCBI lineage: Eukaryota > Metazoa > Chordata > Aves > Charadriiformes > Chionidae > Chionis > Chionis minor. Next base: position 121,475 of record VZSF01006135.1, on the reverse strand, counting down.
CAATACTTGCTGATTTCTACTACGACATTTCAAAGTTTCACGTTCTAGTAATGCCAGGCTAAAAATTTGTCTACAAATTCAAAGTAGTAATTTTGACTGGCATTAGAACCCCTATAAAACATTTCTCCATTTGACAGCTGACAAAAGTGTGTAGGTATATTACTCTTAGTCTATTTTCCACCTGCTACTTAGATGAATATTCTTTGTTGTTTAACACAACAGCGTTGCTGTTTATGTGATTTCATACATCAAATTCAGATTAAAGCACTTAATACCTGTAAAACAGGAATGATGGGACAGAGGGCCTCAAGAAACTTGTTCCAAGTCAATACTGCCATTACTAATTGTCCCTGCAATAGATGTATCAGAATGGCCTTGGCTGTAGAGTTCACCTGCTCAGTAACAAAAAAAGGGAAACCAATGTAACCACAGATGTGTCTAGGTCAGTTTGTCAATGCTGTAATTGGATACATTATACAAAAACATCTCAAAGAGAAAGGATCTACAGACAAAATATTGTCACTGCAGAATGCTACTTTTAAATTGTCAGTCACGCTAAGCATCAAGTTGTTAGAAAAGCTTCTCTGAGAAAACACACAAATCATTCTGCCTAAATAGCACTCAATCACTTTCCCCTTAGAATTCCAGTTTGTTTTTTCTGAAATAAACTAAGTCATTATTTCAACTTATACACCTATTGGTCCCTCTATCCTGAAGGAAAAAAATTCTGTTTCTTTTCTTTCCTGACCCTACATTTCTGGGGCATTTCATTCTCAGTCTTTATGATACACTTCTGAAGATACAGGAAAAGAGACTTAAAGCCTGTTACATGGCTGTCTACACTTTCTGAAGGCAAACCATCAAACTAAGAAGGTTACCAAATATTTCTAATTACACAAATTTATCTGAAGCTCTTTATCAAAAAGGAAAAGGCGGCATATGATATAGCACTTATACTGTATTAATGTATCCTGTATACAGTATGCAATATACACTATATGCAATATTACAGTATTTACTTGGTAATTTATTACTACAATGGAAACAGGGAGGAAAAAACCCCCAGCTTCTCAGAATTCACTCTTCTTTACATAGTATAAAAAACACCTACATTTATCAGCTAAAAATCTGCATTTTATGCCAGAGCTAGAAATCCTCTCACCCTAGGCAAGACGAGCCTTTCATATTATCACTCTAGCCTGTTTTAAGGGACTGGATTTGTAAAGTCACATGGCAAATCTTAAGCTCAATCTTGGAATACAAAGTTCTTCTCAATTTCTTCTCATTGTCACATGCCTAAAAGATTAAACTGACACTTTACGAAAACTTAAGTAGCAGATATACATCCAAGAAATAAAAAAATGCGTGGATATGACCTTCATTACATATTTTCTTAGAATAATAAGAATGCATTGTAAGGTAAAGAGAACAAAATTAGAGAATTTTGTAAGTGTACACTCTCTCTCTCTCAATGATCTTTCGAAATTCAGTATCAACTGAAGTCTATTTGTTATGCTTGACCAATCACTAAGAGAGAAAACTGGCAGCCTTTTTAAAGAGGCCTCCAAGGGAGTAGTCAAACAAAATAAATGCTTTCCTTTGAAAAGATACATAATATGTACATAACTGTACATAATTTAAGTACAAATACATAGCACATTATCAAAGATATTTTACTTCTTTTAAAATGCTAACATCTAAAAAAATCACTTGTAACTGGAATTGTGCACCGTACTATGTTAAAAAAAACCAAACACCTCTTTTCAGGAGACAAGCTGACAAAAAAAACAACCAAACCAAAAAACTGTTAGTCAATGTTCTTCCCCCTGTGACTATAGGGACCTTATAGATCAGCTATGAAGTAGTTACAAATTACCCAAGTAATTTTCCCCCCCATCTCAGGATTCCCTACTTAGCTTTATATGTAAGCTAGGAAGTAGTGAATATATGTTAAACATTCATGCATATAAATGAACCCAATGGAAATTTGGTCCTATTCTATAATACTATGAAATACTTCTATAATGCTCAGGAAATTAAATTTAAACAAAGACGTGTTTGTAGTGATGAAATATGTTTTTACAGTAAAGACACTGCGGATTTAAAATGTCTTTTTGCTCCTCAACCAATGCATGTTTCAGAAGTCATCCAACCTTTACAAAGACTCGAGACTGATTTTTTTCATTGGTCTTTATACATTTAATAGCATCCTATGCATAGAACATTATTTTGTCTCCGACTTCATCATTAGAAAAATCTTACCATTTACTACAACTTCACTATTTGCATAGCTTTTCTACATACAAGAAACCATATGTAGTCAAAACTTGAAGGAAGCCTCAGACCACCACGGATAGTACCAACACCTCCCTTGCACGCATATCAACTTATAGTAACTAAGCACAGTACCTCATTCTTATCTTCCTGAAGACCAAACGTACAGATTTCATATAAAACTTTTGGATGAAGAAGAAAATGTACTCTGTGGCAGATTGAAGACGTAGGCTTTGGAATATTATGAATACCTAAACAGTCCTTCAGTAAAAAATGAAGTTGGTTAGTTTTAAAATTCGAGATAGTCTCCACTACCACATCTTGTTTTATAGACTGTCTGAAGTTGTCATCCAGTGAAAGCCTTTCTCCAGTACAGTTTGGAAAACTACAGTTCTGAAAGCTAAATATTACAGCACTGGAAGAAATAACCATCTTTATAGATCATTGATTGAAAATTCCTGTTGCTACACAGCACTAAAATACAAAATAATTTTGGTTTTATTTTAAATAATAGTGAAATAAATTTGACAAACTTTATATGTTGTTTGGTATTATATTAAAATAAGCACACCTGAAATAGGCAGGTAAAAATCTCACAAAAAGACACAAATGTCATTCAGTAGGGTTTTGGGGTTTTTTTTTTTTGCAAAAGACTACCTCCAGAATCTTTGTACATTAGTGAATTGTACTATATGAATAATATGTTTAGCTGATGTCCATTATAGATAAGAATTATTACAAAGTATTATATCAAACTGCCATTCTTTAACATAGAATACAGTCATACTTTTAGGAAGTTCACACTCTTTATCCATTGGGCTACCTTTATAAAAAACTAAGGAGGCAGTGACAAAATATCCCTATAAAACAAAACCAAAAAAACACCCTTCTAAATAACAGCAACAAATTAATGTTTTAAAACAATGAGTATATAAAAGAACTTAAAGATTTCACAACATAACATGGTAAACAGCATTTGCATCAAAAGTGCTTTTAATGAGGAAATCATATAATTTGAATTATTTAGTGCAACACCAAGAATATTAAGCATCAGTTCTAACCTTAACCACTTCCAAACAGCAGTGATAGGCTTCGGTTTTTATATTCAACAAAGGATGAGATAATAGATGGAGAAGCACCTTCTGACTCTCAGACTGGAGCAATGAGCTAGCCTCAGCAGACTTCCAACTAAGAATGAAAAATAATTAATTTAACTATTACTTACTTTACAGCACAAAGTTGTCTACAAAAATTTTCCTGTTAAATTTCAGGATAATCTCTGAAAGATACTTCCTGAAAAGGTATACATCCTGAAAAATTACTTGACAGACGTAAGTTCAGAGATCAAAATATATTTCCTAAAATCATAATATCATGTTTGTACTTTTAATATACACATATGGGTAATCAAAGACCACAGGTTTTTTTAATTCTCTCAAAATTAGCAGTCAGACAAAGATTTATGTTCAATTGAAAACATAAAACTCTATTGAGCTTCACTAGGCTCCTGAAATCACGGTATGTGATTATAAAAGAATTTCTATGCTTTCAGAATTTTTTTCCTTCTGGAGCTAAAAATCCATCTCACTATCACCAAGTGAATTTATGTTAGTTAAGAAAATTGAAGTGAATTTCCTGTTGCCTGAAACTGTAATCAAACAATAATTAATTCTAAAAGTATTAGCTTTTGACATTTCATAACTTAAAAACTAATATTAGAGACCTCTTAAATGTAGTTTCCTTTGAAAAACCCTAATGTCAAATTCTGAATCAGTACAAAATTACAACTTTGTATTTATAATAAAGTGTTCAATACAGAACTTTTCCAGGCACCACAGGGTAACTTAAATTCTCTAACTACAGAATGGAAAAATCTAAAAGCAGTAAAAACATGCTGTTTAATAAATGAGATGCCATATTGCGATATACAGCATCCACAATAAGTCCTTTAGGATTTCTGAAAGTAAAATAAAAATAAATTACACAAATACATTTGGAACACAGGAATTAAAGTGTTTGAGACAAGTCAAAAATGTTTTAAGACTGTTTCTTTGTAAATCATATAGTAACTTTATATTAAAAAAACCCATAAAAGCTTATACACAGAAAAGAACATAACATTAGTTTTTAGCACCTGAAATTCAATTAGCAAGAAACCCATTACAGAATGACACAAATTTAGAAGAGACCTTTCAATGGCTAAAAGAAAATAATTGTTGAAATGCAGGGAATAAACATCTTGAGCTTCTACTTGAGAAAGTTTATCCATAAAAAGGATTGTATTTTCTTAAGTAAGAGTTTTAAATAGTAATGTACTTACATGTTTGAGCATATGTAAATGCATTCATGAAGCAAGGGAAAGTGTTGATGGTAGGGTAGACTACTCAAGGCCTGATCTGCCAATTCTACTAATTCAGAAAGATTCTTGTCCCCCTGAGAAATAAAATGAAAAGCAAGAAACTATCAGATTTAGTAATACTAAACAGTTACAATGTTATTGCATTATCTTTCAGAATTTGTCATCATTTAATACATCTACTAAGTAGGGTTTGGTTCAGCCTTTCATAGAGTTTATAATTAAGCTGATTAACAAATTCAATAGATTTCAAACAAATAAATTTTAGAACCTGCTCATAGGAGCTGAAAAGCCTTCAGCTGCTGCATACAAATAAACTTCTATAAACTCAATGTGAATAATGCATGTCTAGCATTTCACAGCATGAATACTATAACTCTATGCAAAACACTTTCTAAAATGCCGAAGAATAGACTCATCCTTGAATACTTTATGCTTTTAATCAAATTATTTTTTTAAAATCCATATGCATTTAATGTGAGAAGAGTACAATGAAAGATTCACCTACTAAACTTCTAACAATTCACTATTAATATTAAAGACCAAGTTTGGGAGTTTTTAAATTTAAGGACATATGTCTTCATACTTTTGGTTACCAAATACATTAAACATGAGCCATTTAAATTTGATGGAGTTAACTTCATTGTAAACAGTATTATATGAGCAAAGTATTGCTTCTATTAAGTTCAGAACCTGCCTATATAAAGGATAGATTGACTCAGATAGAAGATAGCATTACATTTATATTGTTGTATTTTATTATCAACAGAACAAATATTTTGCACAATTACTTGTCCATTTGGATAATGGAGAATAATATTTCTGTACTGTACTAGAATTTCTTAACTAATAAAGCAAAGTATATTAGTCACCTTCATAACAAAGTGAAACAGACAAATCTCACACAGTTTAGAAGTAGCTGTTTATTAAAGCTACAATTGCCAAGTAAATTGGAATTAAAATTTTCTGAACTATTTAAATACTGGGCAACACATATACACACACACACTATATACTTAGAGTATTTATGTCTGTCTTACTTCTAAGCAGTATTAGTGAAAGCAAATACAAATTAACTACGTTTTGCATGGTATGGAATACTCATACTTACGGATTTTCTTCAACTATGCTAGACTATCACAGACAAAGGGAATCAGAGGAAAGAAATCTGTCTACAAAAAATATTTTATGTAACAAAATTCCACACCTTCTTATGAACTTCAGTGATAAAGCTACAAGTGCATTCAATCGAATATGCAGCTTCTGAAGCTTGTTTATAAATACTGTAGTTCTCAGTGCTCATCTGCTCCAGATAGGCTGCAATGGATTCATGAACGTTTGGGTGTTCCAAGGAGAAGGACAAGTCCAGAGAGAGAAGAAATAAGGCGTTCAGCAAACTCTTTTGTACAACTTTACTCGCCTTTGAAAAAGAAAACAACTGTCACAATAACAGCCTGAAAATACAGTAAAACCAACAACAGCATTTGTAGTCATTCAACATATACAATCACAATTGTTGATACTTAAAAATTAGAGAAAGAAACACATATCCAGTTCTGTATGAAGAAATTTTGAATTAAAATGTGAGAGTTCATTAGATGCCAGACCTACAACCAGTCACAAAAGTTGTGTATGATCTAGCCACAGCACTAACAACCTCACACACCACTGGCCAGGGTCAATTTACTGTCTAACCACTAGATGGCAGAGAATACATAGATCACGATTACTTCTGTATTTAATAAAAAGCTGTCTACAATTCCATATAGCAATATCACATACTAAGAACTGGGATTTCTGTTGTTAATGTTTTGGGTTTGTTTTTTTTTTTATGGCAAGTGTTTGTTATTCCTTGCATTAAAATTTTGATCTCAAATACTCCTGTCATATATAGAATTAAAATTTTGTATTATGTAAATAAGAACATACAGACAAAAATTGTAAAGAGTCATTATATTAGTATGTCTACACCTAAGTTGCAGATACAAAAGGCTATTTATATTAATAGTAAGAGACTTAATATCTGCAAAAAGCCCGTACCAAAAAACCCCAAACCAAAAATATCAATCTGCTACTTAGACTGAAGAATGTCTAAAAAAGAGCTACATTACAATAAAAGCTGATACCAAAAAAATGTAAATTGATACAGGTTTAAACATCTTTGAATACTTTCTATCCCACAAAAACTTCCAAACATCAGGCACACCCCCACATCCCCCCCCTCAAAATAAACTGAAAAAAAAACCCCTAACTAAAGAGTAACAACAGAACTTCTTTTAAAGCACTGTATGCAAAGAATAATTAAAATCACTACTATGTATGAAACATAATTGCTTACTATGTTCCATCAGATTAAGAGTGACGATTTAAACATTATGTAGTTCTAGTCTTACTTGCATGCATACTATAAACGAGCAGGGGGCAGTATAGCTTGGCAAACCATGCATCATACCAGAAAAAACAGTAAAGGAGGAAAAAGAACACTGAATCTTAAAAAATTATTTAAAAAAAATTGTATTAAAAATATTTTTTGAAGACTTGAAATCTGCAGAAGATCCTGCAGAATACACCAATAACTGAAGGACAAAGTTGTCTTCTGTGATCATACATGAGCCAATATAAATCAGATTAATTGTCCAGTAGCCATTCGCCCAGTATTAAATCACTGAGGAAAATATCAATTTTTGCTCTCAAATACAAAAATCAAAAGAGAATCACTTTAAATTTGTGATGGCATACCTTTTCCACAGGGAGAAGTATTTGTAGCAATCTAACAGTGAAGAGTGAAATGCTAATAAATGCCATTCTGTGATGTACCAACATCATCTCAGGCTGCTCTGTACTTGTATTAGTTTTGTGATATAATATAGTTTCTCCAAGCAAACCCAAGACCAGAAGCAATTTGTCTTTCTGAAAACAAAATCAGAAATACAATTCTTATAAATAACTGAAACATTACCGTATCTTTACAGTGTTTATACAGCACCCATAGCATCATTAATTATGCCACTTATACAAAATAATTTAAAAATGCAGAAATTGTATAAGATACACAGCATTTTATTTGTCATCTGAACCGAGCTGTGCATTAGTTCTAGACCTCACTCTACTTTCACTTGCAGTTCTGAATACTTTGGTCAATAATTACCCATCACTCATTACTCTCCTTCCTGTCCTCCTTCCCACCGCCCCCCCTTAATTCCTATTGAACTTCCAGAATTTTAACTATTTTGAAGGTCACTTTTAATGCGAAAATATTGAGATCTGGCTTAAACCTGCTAATAAAGCCACAATCCAAACTTTGAGGACATCAAATTTTATGACTATTCTCAAAGGAAACATCAGCACATTTCTCAGATTATGTAAAATCCTACTTGAGAATCACTATCATTTGGATAAATCCATCTCATTGGCACTGGAGAAAAAATTCGTTTCTAGAATTTTGGTCATGTGAAAGAGCCAGGTTTATACTACACTAGAACAAAGGTTTTGGAATGCCAAATAATGATCAAAGCAGCAATAGCACATGTGAGATTTAGTTTATTAATTCCAGAGACTGATAATAATTGTGAAGCAATTAAGCACTATTTATCTGACTCAGAGTTGAAGAAAATGACAAGAAGCAATTGACTAAATCAAATCAGTCTTTTAAAGTAATTATCAACACACATTATTACACAGTAAGATGAAAAGGATTAATTTTCCTCTTTAGGAGTTCAAAAAAGTAAGTTTCTCTCTGCCTTGCTGCAGTTTGCAGAGGCAGGAAGAGCCTTTGCTTCAAGACCATGGAGTCTCAAACTAACAGCAGATTCAAAAAAAAATTTATTTCTCCCTCTGACAGGGATGACTATCTCTAAGTTATCTGATCCAAAAAAGCTGAGGGGTTAAGGCAAACTGCAGCATCTAACTTCTTTGACATGGCAGAATCAAACTGCGCTTAAATACACGTGACAAAACTGGAAAACAGTAAAAACTACTTGTGAGGAAGAAACTATAAACTCATGGGTAAAATACAGAGTTACAAACTTAAGTATTTTTGAATGGGATTTCCAAAACACATATTTTTCACAAAGATATTCTAGTGCAAATTTTTAAAATTGGATTAACAGAGAAACATAAAACAGTGAAGTTATGAAAGAAATGCTTTCAAGTTTCCTAGAAAGGAGACACACGGCCTCCTTCTCTCGGAGCTATTACAAAACACAAAGTAGTATGTTTTCCAAACACTGAAGCCTAACAACTCTAAAAACACAGTCTACTTCTGATAAAAGAAATTTTATCTGATGCAGTACTAAATAACATAAAGGTAAGTTTAATGGTTGTTTCCTAAAATTGTCCACTCAGTTATTTTTTAGTCAAAAACTAAGATGAAGACATGTTTTTTAACTCCTACCTTGCAATTGCTTTAATAAAATTAGCTTTACTAAATCACAATGCACAGTACAGCTTTGCATCATTAATTGATGCAGAATCCTAACTTCCAATGGGATGTGAGTTTTATATCTGAAAAGTACTTTACTAATAAGTCTCAAAGTGCTAACAATGGAATAGTTACATCAGCAAAGCTGTTTTGCTTTTTTCTTTTTTAAAAAAAATCAATATAATTGTATCCAATTACCCAGGTTATTTCCAGAGTTTTGGTTGTTAGTAGCCTGAAAACAAATATTATCCTACTAACAGCAACCCGTACGATGTACATGTGATGATGCTCAGAGTTTCTACTGTAGTTTGACAGATTTATATGCAACAGAGTACACTGATCCAGGTCATACAATAACTAGACAAAAGATTATATTAAGCTTCTTAGATTAAGTGTTGAGCAAGGAATCTCCAGTACTGCCTTGATGTTAATCAATTATAATAAATTTTGACAGATCAGTATACTAAATTCAAAGAAAAAAGTGCTCATTCATTGCCAGGCCCTATAAATAATATAAATATTATCATTTGTAAAATGGAGAATGAGGAAGCCTACAGTAGTACTTTAATTAATAATTACCATTGTTTTGCATGTATTGCAATACCATTGTTTCATATTCAGTGATATTTTCAAGAATTCTGACTTAAGTCACCTGCATTTAAGACTACATCTAACAAGTTGTTAGACAAGTTTCAGTCTGCAAACTTTGGTATGTTTGTTACATGCATAAGCCACACTGGCTTATGTTTCAGCTTTCAGTTGCTTCAAAGAAGCAAATCAGCCACTGTTATTTCATTTGTAATTCACCAATTTGATATTCCATGTATGTAACTATTCTCATCTGTGCTCAAGTATGGATTTCCAGCAATTTAAGTTGTTTGGTCAACAGCTTTAAATCTCTCCTGGCCCAAAAAGCCTTCTCCTTTCTTTTTCAGGCAAGCAACGGAGTTAAGATTCCAGATAGCTGGAATCTGTGCAGGGATTAATAGGTTCTGTGTAGGAAATGGATACCATGTATCTTACAATGCCAGTCTTGGATTTAAACAATTATTTTCCTAATTTGGTACCCCCTGTACTCGGCACTGGTGAGGCCCCACCTCAAATACTGTGTTCAGTTTTGGGCCTCTCACTACAAGAAAGACATTGAGGTGCTGGAGCGTGTCCACAGAAAGGCAACGAAGCCGGTGAGGGGTTGAGAGCACAAGTCTTATGAGGAGCAGCTGAGGGAACTGGAGTTGTTTAGCCTGGAGAAAAAGAGGCTGAGGGGAGGTCTTGTCGCCCTTTATAGCTACCAGAAAGGAGGTTGTAGCAAGGTGGGGGTCAGTCTTTTCTCCCAGGTAACAAGCGACAGGACAAGAGGAAATGGCCTCATATTGCGCAAGTGGAGTTTTAGATTGGATAATGCGAAAAATTTCTTCACCCAAAGGGTCATCAAACATTGGAACCAGCTGCCCAGGGAAGTGGTAGAATCGCCATCCCTAGAGAGAGGAAGATGTGGTGCTGAGGGACATGGTTTAGTGGTGGTTTTGGCAGTGTCAGGTTGATGGTTGGACTCAATGACCTTAGAGGTCTCTTCCAACCTAGGTGATCCTACCATATCCTAATTCTACCCTACCCTATCCCAGACAGAATGTGCCAGTGATAGAACTAGTAATAACACTAAGATTTTCAGAAGGGTAGCTCAGCAGAAGATTAGATATGTATATGAATCACTGCAGAAAATGTCAGAGGCTTATAAAACAGACTGTTAAATATGGCAGATCAGGGCCCAAAGAATCTTACCAATTCCAATGCAAAAAGGCTATCATCCTCCCAGACGTTTTCAGAAATAGCATCACCAATAAGGAACATGTCTTCAACAAGCAATTCAAGAACTTCCATCGTCACTCTCCTACTACCTAGGAATACAAATGAGAGGATAAATTCAAATACAGACAAAATATTATATTATGATATTCAGAAAACATCATTTTGAATAAGGGATTATTCAAAATCTGAATTTCAGATATTTTAACTTTCCTATACACTTCTATTAAGCTACTGCTGCCTGCCCTCAACCACCAATAGCACTGAATCACGGAAGACAAGAGCTAGCCAAAATCACAAAAGAAGAGATAAAGGCGACCATATACTTAAAAAAAGGCTGTATTTCCTTAAATCGTATAGTTCTACATAAACTTTATTACAGCTGTAAATCAGATTGCTGGGCTTCTTTGAAGTTCAGAATAAAGTCACTTATTTCCACCACTCAGATATCTAGGTTACAGATCTTCCATATGTATTACCTAGTTCTGTTAATCTGTGTTTTTGATATAGCAGGAGTGGCTTTCTTCCTGGATTATTCTGTTACAGATCTTCTTTTAAAGGTAAGGAGGTGAATATCCACTTGTATTTTTCTACTTAACAATTTCCCCCTTTGTTTTTAGGCAAATATTTATTCATTTTCATTGCTCCTTCTGACTCGGTATCTCTTATTAACAAGGTTAATCTGGTCTGTCCAGTAGTTACTTTTACACTTTGTACAGTTTTATCCTTGAACACAGGACTGCAAAGAAACCTGGCCCAAGCTTAAATGTTTACGGTCTACATTTACTACCAGTATAACACCCCCCATAATCCCAGATAATGAGATAATAGTGAAGCAGTCAAAGGTTAGAAAGTTTTGTGAAGAACTAGGCAGAATACCAGGAGCCAGACCAAATACTTTCAGCGTCATAGAACAGAGGACATCAAAGTTGTCTGGCATCCTAAGGAACCATACAGTGACAGTTTTCCCCAAATACTCGATTTAGCACAACTGTTGGCTTAGTTACTTGTTGATTGTATGTTTCTATTTAAACCCATGGATAGATTTCACAGAACACCATTGAATTTCCAATTTATTTTTTGACTACCGTAAAAATTTTTCATCCTTCAAAATCTGTTTAAAAAAAAGGATCAAGCTCTAGTGCTTGTTATGATTGAACATTAATTTAACACTTTTTTCTGTCTTTTGTAGATTTTATACACTGTAGAAGCCTTGTTGATATCCTTGAGGAAAAATATATATATGTGTGGATGTCCAACTACATATGTAGTGACCATGACCACAGCTCACACAACTTGCAGCCTAAGTGATCTGCTCTGAGTGAGCATAAGGCAGAGGATAGCACAGGGCCTTTTTGAAATCTTGCTTTTTCCTGTCTCACAGGAGTTCTGTTTTGTTTATTTTTGCAAAATAATGCCAATTTGAAGAATATACACCTGAAAACTCCCAAAAGCACTTTTTCTATATTCACAATTACTTTGCATATTCTTAATCAAATTTCTGTGTTTAAAACATTTGAAAGGGGACTTCGTAAATTTCTGCATTATAAAGCAAGTATTTAAAAATGGTGGGTTTAAGTTGAGCTACAGTTTCAGAAATATTTTTACTTGACAACTCAACGTAACATCTGCAAAACCATTTTGTTGTAGCTGTCACGATCTGCAGACATGCAAGTTCATTCCACCATACTCCTACTCCTGAGTATATCAGTAAAATACTTACTTCCAAACAACTGTGGCAATTAGTATGCTCTAGGAATTCGTTAATACTAAAAGCACAGTAAGACAGATATAATCAATAGCTGTAAAACAATTTTTCTGCTGTTCAAATGTAAATAATTGTCTTAAGACATGCAGTATTAACACTGAACTTTAGTATGGAGCTTAAAATTGGTCACAAAAAAAAGAAACAAAAAAAAAAACAAGACCAAGGAACCCACAACCCACACCACTACTGACTTCTAAAAATCACTTCACTCACACGATGGGTCAGCACAAAGGAAGAAAAATTCCAATGAACATCCCTACAAGGAACTTAAAGCTTAACTGAAATACACATTACATTGTAAAATACAAGTAAGCAAGTTTTACAGTAAGCTTACTGTAAAATTATTTAACCAGTAATTTAAACAGTAATAAGAAAATCTACAGTATACCATATCCACCATATAAGGTAATAATAATATTAGTAAAAGGGCCTGTTGACATCACTGAAGCAAATAATTCAGAAAACGTAACCACACAAGAAACATGTGTTACTGTGAGTCACTGTCTCACAGTATCACAGGGTGCCTTCAGATCACAGGATTTCAGGTCAAGAGGAATAGGATAAAAATATTAGTTTGCTTACAATCTACGTCTCATTACAGCAGAGTGGAAAAAAAGAAATACTATCTAATAGAGTTTAAAAAGTGTAAAAAAAAAAAGCTGAGGGCAAGACAAATTAAGACTGATCAACTCCACCTGAAAATTAAACTACTTTAGTTCTATGTTAAGATACAAAGAAAGAATCTTGAATGATGGAAAAATTCACTATATTAATTCTGCAGATTTGAAGTGAGGTGCACTAGAAATGGAAAAGAAAATATATTTTCTTCAGTTTTACATTATAAATAAAAGAGAAGATGCCAGAAGTCATGAGTGTGCTTGTGAAGAATTAATATTTAAATATCACTATTCTGAAATGGAAAACAAAACTTTTATTCATTTTAGTTTGGTTTATTACCAAAAAACTGAGATTGAATAATCTTCCTGTGGACATAGATTAATGCTGATTTTACTATGAAATACACAAGTAAATTCACATTTTGTGACAGAACAGAGAGTCATTAAAAGCGATAAACAATCATGAAAACAATAGTAAATAGAAGTTTCATACATATTTCATAAAATTTTTATAAGTTAAAGCCTCTATGCAGCTCAGGAAATGTTGACAGGTATATTAAAAAACCAATTTTTAGTATTCTAGTCATGGATAGGTACACATTTCTACCTCCTGTACTTGAAAACCTTACCACATTCACCAATGCCTGTTTTGAATGACACTGTTTTACAACTAAATACTATTTTAGAAAACCTAAGAGCAAAAAGACTGTCCTTCAAAAAGGTTTTTTCATTTAGAACCTTTGTAAGTTAAAATAAGCATCATCAGTTGCACTGAAAATATCATTACTTATGTTTCTTAAAACATAATTATGATTTGTTACTGCATGCATAAGAATAAAAAAAACCTTTCCCCAGAATTGTTGTTTATTCTTTCTTGAACAAGAGGATAACTCTATGCTCAAAGAGATCAGAACATGTTTTGTTAAGCATAGTTATTTTTTTCATCTTTTTGAATGGCATTCTATTCAGCCACACCATTTTTCCACCACACACCTACTTCTTCCTACCACTACTTCCCACCATCAGTAAAAAGTACTTGAAACCTCTGCAGCGACTCTGGAAACCAACCAGAAGATTCGAGCTTTATGACCTGAACAAAGTCCCTAGGAAAGAACTGTTATAACTAGCTACAGTATATCAGTAATCACCTATACCTTATTTATTGGAAGTACTCACCTCATAATACCAACTTCTGAAAAGGATAGTACTAAAGATGGGAATGATACACAAGTGGAATACTTAATTCAAAATTTTCTCACCTGTTCTTAGAAGAGGTATAGCATTTTCCAAGATGGAAACACAAAACTGAGGAAGGCTAAGCTGCTTCATCTGTAATTCCAAAGTGTCCTCATCTTCAATATCTGGTAGGTCAATATGCCCTACATCAAGTGGCGAATGCAGAGGGATTCTGGAGTTTGCATTTGCTTGAGTACTGTTTCCACTTAAAAACAAACAAAGATAAACCAAAAAAAAGAGACATAGTTAACTCTTGCAAAGAGAAAACCCATATATATAGAGATGTTAAAAATAGCATCCTTCCGTAATGCATATCCTTCCTACCATCCCAGTCTTTCTCTGCTATCCACCAGTGTTGCAGGAAGAGGGAGATTTTGTTTGGTCACTTTTAAAGTGACCAAAGGCAGAACCAGTAGCATTCATGAGTGAACACCTACTGTTTTGGCAGTCATCTTCAAATGCACTTAGAAATGTGTACTGGAAGAAATACATGTGCAATGAATATGATATTACTAGAGAAAAATCAGTTGATTTGAAATGTTATTTTTGATTAAAGTCTATCAGTTGGTTAGAACAAGGCCACTTAGAAAAATCAAGTTTCAGACTGAACTATATCTACTACATTAAAACCATTCTATGCAGGTAGCCACAAGAATACTTAGAAGGAAAATTAAGTAAGTGTGCCTGATGTTTAAACCTGTAAGACTTCTTTTTCCACTGTAAAATGGAAAACATCCCCTTGTCCAAAAAAGTCTTGAGTGTAACCAAGTATATACAACAAAATACACACATACTTATTATATGATACATATATTTAAGATTGACGTCTAGGTATAGTTCATAATTTTACTATTTTCCAACTGCTTTCAAATAGAATCTAATTCTATTAGCAGCATTATAATTAATACAACTCAGAACAAATGTTTTTTTAATGTTTTTTCTTATCCTAAATAACATTTAGCAATTTTGAATTGATTTAAAAACCTGTATGACTTTTACAGTTGTTTTTTGTTTGGTTGCTTTTTTATTATTAAACAAGCTGAAGAAACTGAATTGTGGCATGACTGTGTTACATTATATTGTCTAACTAAATATAAAAGATGGCTAAAGAATAGCAATTAAGAATTTAAAAGCCAACAGATTAAGAGGTCAATAGAAGACTATAAGCAAAATAGAAGAGTTCACTAATATGTAGTGGTTGATTGCACTTACCAGAGGGCAAGGAAGGAGAGGTATCAATCAAAAACAATTCAGAGGAGGAAAGGTTAAGTTTCCAGGCAGAATTTGAAACAGACAAACAGACAGATTGAAGCGTCTCAAGATTTAAGAACAAGGAAAAAGAAGAGTTACATGTAAAATGGCAATAAAGAAATAATTTATATTACAATTATATTGAAAAATACAAAGTTTACTAAAAGCAGTTCTTTCCTATCAAAATCAGCAGTGTCAGAGCAACACTATAGTCATTTCCCTTTGTGGTCTCTTCTAGTCATGTTTTTCTTTACGCTATCTCTGGGTTAAATTATATCTTTGTAAGAAATGGGATTCATGGGCAGCAAGCAGCTCTACTGCAGCACACAGGATGCAAGATAAAAGCGTACAGTCACAAGCAGCTCATAATATGGCCTTATACTTTAAATAAATTATCACTCCCTGGTAGATGTCTCATCACAGCCTTAACTGGTGCTTTCTCTTATGTAGGTTTCCTTACTACACTGAGAGCCAGCCCATTCCTCTCTTGCACAATATACACCAGCTACTATTAAACTGTTACCTCTTCAACTGGGGAAAACAGTCAGAACACCTAAAGCCTTGAGTTCATTTACATTGCCATGTTGGTTACATAATAAAAAACACATTAGACAAGTAAAAATAACCTCTTAATATAATGACTCTCAAGATGCATTTACAATTAACTACATGAGCTATTCTCATGCAATATCACAATCTATTTGAATACCTAGGAGTTACTCAATCACTAAGCCAATATACCATAGACACTCAAAAGAACTACTCACAAGCACACAGTAAGGATTCACAAGAACTTTTAAATTCCTACATACTAAAAGGCATTGGTTTTTGAACAGCAGCTTTAAGTCTGTTGTGTCGAGATGAGTAACAGAGACACAGAGGAACAACCTCAAGATTTTGAGGATATACAGACAATGCACAATTTAATAGTGGAGTTCGATTTTTAGATGATATAGAACTCAAATTTGTCACCAGATTTAAGAATAATGTTTAAAGACTTTCATGGAAGTCTTTATACAGCACAGCATCTTTGACAACGCTGTACGCTGTTACCTATGGGACGGCCATTCAACTTATAAGAACTCATGGGGTCATCTGCTAAAGAAAAAGGAAAATCCCTGACTTCACAGCAACATTCTGAATAAATGCTTTTCTGCATTTTACAAATACGTGTACAAGCAATAACAACTGACACCAAAAGATTTCATTAAAAATATTGGCTGGGTACAAAATGTGGCAGGTAAAACTGATCTTACATATTCTGAACACCACTTAAAGAACTGTTCAATTCATCAACATGGTTTGATATTTCACAAGTTAACAAAACTCTCACATCCCACACACTGATAAGGAGCTGATGATATAATCCTGTATTAATAATTTTTTTAACTGAGGTGTAAGTTATTTCTTGTTTTATTCACCTGGAAGAGGCTGCATCCCAGTCTTGACCATCTCCTCTAGGACGCTGAACTGTCCGTCCAATCACAGATGGCCGAGGGCTACTACTTCCAGGTGATGGGTTCTGAGAACGAGGAGGACCTCTTGCTTCTTGACAGTAAGAGATAGATGAATTTTGGGAAGCCATACCTTTATGTAACACAAATCATATATTCTCCATTAGTGGAATCCATTATTCTGAAATACACTACATAGCAAAGTAAAAGTAACTAAGGTAGGATATGGAAAACATCAAGTAAAGGACATCTAGGACAACCTATCACTGGCAAGTAGCAGAGTTTGAAAACTCTATTCCAAAGCAAAACCACTGAAAATTACAGTTGAAACATAAATCTTGAGTTTTAAAAATAGAAACAGTGTCTGACTACAGCTATTGGATTTGTATTAGCTAAGAAAAAGCCATTGTAATTTATTCAGACACCAAATATAGTGGCGATATTATGAAGCAAATCAGACTAGCAATTTACAGAAACAAAGTTGATTAAATTCAGCTGACAAAATGGAAACAGGAAGATCATAACTAATCTACAAAATTTAAGCATTAAAACATTGTGAAATAGCCCTAATGACTGTAAAATCCAAAACAATGATTAAACTATTTTCAGCCATCATAATGAAAAAATAAAATTAACATAGCTTATGAAATTAATAACCAAGTTGTTATGCATGAATAGCTTGAAAACTTTTCTGAAACTCAGCCTACTTTAACTAAAACTAAATGAAATCTGTAAAGTAAAAACCCCCTCTCCTGCTGACATATAAACAGTTGGATACTAGGAAAAGTTGATGAATGGAGAATCACAGGAAATTGTAAACATGAATACGTATTTTAAAATAATGTAAGTACTCCAAACATATTTCCTAACATGAATACTACAGAACACCATCATTTCACAGAACAGTTTCACAAGGTTACATTTGCTATAAAGCTGTGGGTTGGCTTTTTTTTTTTTGTTTAAATCATCTCATAGAATCTTACCTGTAGTAGAAATGCAACAGTATTTCAAATATTTAAAAATACTTACCTTGCTCTGTGGAAGAAAAACTTGGATCTCTGTGAAAGTTAAGTCTGGTTCTCAAGAGGATGCACAACTGTTGCAGGCATGACACAGCCTGCAAAGCTAACCAATGTCTTCCATCTCCTCCAAAAGCCAGGTTCAGCAGAGACAAAAGGCTCTGCAGATATAAACACATCAACACCAGATGGCTGAACATTAATGCACCTTCAAGAACAACCATGTCAGAAAGAGTCTTGCACTAAATATAGTTCACAAATGTTTCAAAGTGCTTAAAAATCACAGCAAAAGAATAAATAGCCTTAACTACTGTTTTCTTACTGAATGCAAGACTATCAGTTATAAGGAAAAAGCTGAGTTCCACATTATATTTCCAACAAAGTCACTATTTTCATTATGGGAGCCCATTAAAGGGTGAGCATGTGACAGCGATACAATTTTATCCAGAAGAAACAAAGTATTACTTCACAACACACTTCATTACTCACTAGCAATATACATTACTACAACTTTCTAAGTACAATATATAGCTAATGTCCCCTTTCCTATGCATCTGGAGTTTACATAAGAGAACTCTATTTTTCCTTAGAAACGTATTCTATCATTTACATCCATTCTTACTTGGCACAACCTACACTATGGCACAATAAAAACCTTAAGTTTTCTTGCCTGGACAATCTTTGGCCTTTGAAGGAAGATCTCAGCAGGAAAATCTTGCATAATCACATCCTGTAGAAGCTCACATGTACTCCAAATTAAACTTGGGTTGTTACTTCTCAAAGAGCTAAAATGCAGTACATATTTAAATATGTATTAAAACAAAAAAACCAAACCAACCAGTAATCATCAGCCTGAACAAGTATTTACAAGAAAGTTATAACAACATTGAAGAATCTAAATAAAATAAAAATACCGTAATTCTATTGTCATGCCATTTTTAAGTGTGAATTATTCCTTAGCTATGCTAATTCTGTATACAATAAAGAACAAACTCAATTCCAGCTGTTATCAACCCCCATGTAAAACTAAGACCCCAGAAAAGAAATAACTATTGATTATGAATCTAACTTTCACCAGCAAGAAAGTATTTTTCATTACCAAGGTTCATGTATAACTTAAAAGCATTTGAGTTACATATGTGGGCAATTACATAAAGGAAGAAATTTATTAGCTATTATCAACATGTATGTTAGTAAATAAGAACATTTTGGGTATTTTACTTCACTTTTCTTTTTTCTACTTTTACTGTCTCGAGAACCACTGTTTCTGAAACCACTGTAGACAAAAAAAAAGTCAAACCTGCCCAGTTTTAAAGATCTGTGTTCTTTTTCTAGACTGAGGCATAAAGGAAATTAAATATTAAAGAGGTTTTCCAGCTGCAGAGATCTTTTGAAAGGAAAAAAAACCCACAAAAACCTATTACAAGAAAGCTTACAGTTAGAGTAGACTTGTTAAATAGCCCAGTCCATGATACCATGGTGCTGGCTGTGCTAGAAATCTGTCACAGCTCTGTGTCAACTCATAAGGAATCCCAATTATAGAACTTTTGCTTGGGCCACTTCAAACACTTTTTCTAAATGAAAGTTAAAACCAGAACAAATCACTACAGAAAGATAATCTGAATGACTCAATGCCTGGCTAAGGCATTGTACCTAAACTTATTGGCCTAAACCTAGTTAAGGTACCACTGAAAGTGTGGATTTCTCTGCCAAGTGGCCATGGGAGTAAAATAAACAATGATTTTATTCCAGCTTGTTCTAAAATTAACTGAATAAAATTTTTGATCCACTTGAAAAATTTAGAAGACTGAAGTGTCATGAACAAAGAAAAGTGTTCTCTGAATTAAATGCAAAGAATGGAGAGCAACATTAACAGAAACCCTGTCATCTTACAACTTATGGTTTATCTACTTTGCCCAACTTCAGCACAGCTTTTAAAATCATTTATCAAAAAAAAGCAACTCATTCAGTTATTTACAGGAACAGTCTAATGATGGAGGAGGACGTAAATTTAGAACCATTCTTATCCAAGAAAAGTAAAAACTACAAGCGAACAGTAATGTTTCTATTACTATACCTTTCATTTGATGAAAGAACATGTCTATCTGTTGAAGTCAGAGTTAGCCAAGGAAATGTGGAAAATTTCAAGCATTTCACTGCAAAAAAGAGTGGATATTTTGGAGTATATTTTATAAAAGTATTACAATGTATATTTCCATAGCAAAGTCAAAAACTTACGAACTACATACAATCTGAAATAGAAATACCTTTTACTAAATATATAGACTCCCACAAGGTCGAGTGCTTCTAAAGAGAGTTTTCAGCAATACCAAAAAAATATTGCCACCTCAAATCAAGATGAAATACATTTCTTGACAAAGTGTTAGCAAATAGAAAACACAGCATTGTGGAAGACTGCTCGTTCCCCCATAGTGTGCTTTATACCAAATTATAATTTTGTTCTGCTACTAAAGAATATTTATGAGCATGACCTGTAAAAATGGAAAATTGAACTTACACTTTTAACTCTTAATGCAGTAGAAAATATAGTTGTTATAAAATTACGACATAGTAACTTTTTAACTAACACAACCTTAAAACTATTTTTAACTTAAAGTTTGTAACAATTACTGTGCAATTCTAAAGACAGCCAAGGCGCTGCTAAAAAAAGTAGTCCTGGTGATATACATACAGTAACTCCAAAGTCATATTTTAAAATCTAGTTCTCAGCACCATATTGAACATTAAATATGACACTCCCCTGTGAACTGCTACTAGCATACAGATACAGGCAAAGATTTGCTAAAATAACATCAGTCTGTGTTTGTCAGTGACACATTTCACATCATTTTATTGACAAAAAAATAAAAGCATAACACTGGTTTTCATTTAGATACAAGGTAAGGATTTCTAAAACACCTAATCTAATTTTCTCAGCAGTAGAAAGGTACCTCAGACTTTTTTTTGTTGTGGTTGAAATAAAGTTTGTTGAAATAAAAAGGTACTTAAAGAGCCACTTACGACTATGGAACACAGACCTTCTGAAAAGCATTCTCAGTTTAAATAATTTTTACAACTACAGCATATTTTAACATAGTTTACATATTCCAAAGAGTTACACTAATCATTTGCTAGAAAAGAGAAAGATCTATTAAGATGAATGCCATTTTTATAAGTGTTATAATTATAGTTTCTGATACTAGATTTCACAGAATAACAATAGGAAGAAGAATAGCCAATAAGATTTTTAATGGAATTCAATCTAAATTACGACTCTAAGCACTTTCTGTATTTAACATACAAGTACACATACCAACTGTTCTTTTGGGAGGCATTTCTAACTGTGGCAGATGACTTCTACCTTGACAAAAATATCCCGTGAATAATTCCTCTTGAGGTATAGCTAAAACAAATAAAGGGTAAGTTTAAAAAATGTACACTAAAACAAACCCACACAAATGCCAAACAAAAGCAAAACTCAATTTACCTTCATAGTTTTGCTGAACTGCCTCCTTTTTGCCCTTGAGTTTTAACCTATTAAGGAAACTAACTTAAAATAGACTCAGATGATCAGGAAAGTGGAGTAAAAAGAGTGTGTGGATATTTCTTTTTCACAATCATATTCTGCAACTGTAAATTTTTTTCCATTTTCTTTCACTACCTCATACACCATACAAGCAATAGCAAAAACAACTACACAAAATGTATTGCCTGATGGAAAACTGGCAGCCAAAAAATGTTTTCCTCTAATCTATGTAATAATAAAACTAACTTTTTCAAATTAACTATTTAAAAGTTTCTTCTACCAAAACTGCTGCCTTTTCACTTCAGCTGAAAAGTCGTCCCCCTGTATATAACATATGTTACTAAATACATTTAACTAATACAAAAACTGTGTAACAAAATATATACAAGGTATGTAACAAAATTTGGTTCATAAGATCAAACTAGAAAATGCCCACATTATTAGTTTACAATTTTTCCCAGTAATTGAAGTTGAAATAGAAAGAAAAATACGACACTCCTGTTATTAAGCATTAAGATTATTTAATCCACACACATATACGTTTTACAGCATTAGGTACAATACTTCAGTTGGGAAGTTTCAGAATGCATATGTAAAAGATTATTATATTATTCCCCATACAGCAACAATCTTAGGTAAAAATCTAGATAAAGCCTTATGAGGGCACAGGGAAATCATCCATCATCAAAAATCATCCATCATCAAAAATCATCCATCATCAAAAATCATCCATCATCAAAAATCATCCATCATCAAAAATCATCCATCATCAAAAATCATCCATCATCAATTTTTAAGGCACAATAGGAGAACCACACGGGCTGACTTTTTGACTACATCTAAGAGGTAAACCATTGTATCAAATAGATAAAGAAGATAACTGAACTAAGTAATAGTGCTTCACACATATGTAAAGCACTTCACACACAAGTTAATATGAAATTTTAACCCAAGTTTACATATTTTTCTATGACAAACACTAATCCAAAACTGAGCAAGTAGTGCATACAACACTAATGTAGTTTTTTAAAAAAAAAATCATTCTACTAGGTTCACTTACTGCTTCCTTTTTATTGTTGTTTTAAGATTTGAGTAGCTTTCAAAAATTAAAGTCTACTATGCAAAGAAAAGTAGCAAAGCATAATGGCTTATTTACAGATTTGTTCAAAGTTGCCACACTTGTTGCTGTAAAGCAGTCTTTGGAAGTTCATGTCCTGTGTCATGTCCTTTTTACATTATAGCAAACAGCTATTACATACTGAAGAAATGGACAGAGAAGGACTGTTCGTGTGCAGAGAATTCAGTTACAGGAATGGCACTGTCTGATTTAGCTAAGAAAACACCTTCTGTGGCAGAATCTGTTTACCATACACTTCACTGATCTCTCAGGAATAATTTGCCTACTGTGCCTGAAAACCTCAACTCTCATAGCCTAGAAGCTTTTCAGTTATTTTAAATAAATCACACTTCAAAATAAGTCACTTACCTGGCTGATCTACTGAAGGCTGAGACTGAGTCTGATAACGTACTGGTAAAGAACTAGAAGGAAGTCCAGAAGGAAGGAAGAACAGTCCATCCACAATCCCATCAATTATAGCTTGCAAGTTTGGATTCACATTGGGACGAAGCTGAGAGAAGAATTCCACTGCACCAATCCCAATCAGTTTCTGGGCTGCAGGTGGATGCTACATTAGGACAAATAACTGAAAAAGTTAGCCTGAAGTCTCCAGGTCTCTTGACCTCGAAGGATGGGGAGGAAAGGAACATAACAAAAATCAAACCTTGTTAGATTTCACATTTGTTTTAGACCACCCATCAGTTTCAAGGATGGGATATTTTTTTCCCCCCTCTGCATAGCTGCGGTTTAGTTATTAAAACATAAGAATGTATTACAAGAGCTCTGAAATTTCTGCAACATTTTCTCAACTTTTTTTAAAATAAGTTGCACCATTGTTTGAATCGTCACTTTTTAGGAACAGTGCAAGTGCTTAACTGCAAATCATGTCCCAAACAAGAAACTGAACACTACATGAGACATTGAAGAAGCAGTGGAACTAAAGTAGAAACCCAGAAAAGAATTATTTTTCTGCTATCCCATGACCAATTGCAAGTCACTCAAATTGGGTTTATTTCTGTCTACACGCAGTGGCTTTATTATTCACTTCTCTGTAAAACAATCTAAAATCTCTTTACATGGAGCTACAAAATCAAATACTATCTAGTTTTACTTAGCTTTAGCATTCTAAAGACATATAGTTTATATGTAAATAAATGTTAGTATGCCATACCTTGATCAAATTGTTCACAAAATTTAGTACTTCCTCTTTCATTGGTACGACTGGGAAATTGAACCACTCCAAAAGATTAAGGAAAAGCACTTTTTCAAAGACCAGATCACCATACGAAATCAAGTTATGATTTAATTTAAACAGAATAGTCTTCAGAGACCGTTCTCTTATTTCTGCCAGTTCATGACCTGCCCAAAAAAAAGGGATTAAAAAAACAACCATAAAATCATCTGACATAACTTAATTCTTATTTGGACAACCAGAATGCTGTCAAAGATACGCAAATAAACACTAGCTTTTATGCTGTCAGTATTTTGCTTATCAGGAAGAGAAATATGATTGCACCCACCAGCAGCAAGTTAATCAAGCTTTATGCCTGCACGACGTAGAAGTGGGTAATATTAAAAAACACACTGATATAACCTTGTGCCAAATGTAAAACCAGAGGACAGCCTTTTTCTTGAAGCACACAACCAAATTCTGAAAACTTCTACCAGAAATACTGTGGTTAGGGAAAGCTGTCCCGGACTCACAGGCTGGCCAAAAAAAACCCCCATCCAAGCCCTAACCGAAAGGCACCGCAGCTGACGGGGAAAGCCTTCAGCCCTCCCTAGAGAAGCATCCCCGTGTGCCACCGTCCCTTCCACGTCTGCGGGAGCCGGGGGAGAGTGGAAAAGCAGAAGGCAGAACATCGGCAAAGGGTTTGGGACGAGGCAGGGCGGGGCGGGGCAGGGCGCGTGTGGAAGCTGAGCCCGGGCAGCGGCAGCCGCGAGTGTTGAAGAAAGAAGGAGCCGCCCCCCCCCCCTCACCCCCGCTTCTCTCCCTCTCCGGCCAGCAGCCAGGCTCCCACACGCAACCGACGGGCCGAAGCCCCCACGGCGCTGTAGTGGCGGGAGGGACAGGCCCCTCACCGCCCTCTCCCCCCCCCAATCCNCGCCGGCGGCACAAACAACTACAGCTCCCATGCTGCCCCGCGCGCCCCGCTACGGCAGCCGGCGGGGCGCGGCTTCGCGGGGCGGAGGGGCCCGGCCTGGGCGCCGCCCACGCCCCGGGCCCGGGGTGATGGCGGTGGGGGTGTGGGCGCTCTCTTCTTGGCCCGTTGCCCTTCCCCTCGGCGGGGGCTTGCGGGGCCGAAGCGCTGTGTCGGTGCGGCAGGCGCGGGTCATGGCGGCGGCCGCGGCGGCCTCTCCTCAGCGCTGCGGAGCGGTTGACGCGCCGTGCCCGCCCCGAGGGAGGGAGAGCGCAACCGCCTGGGAAGGGTTTTGGTGAGGTCCTGGGGTGAAGAAGTGCTGTCGGGTTGTTCTGGCAGAAATAGATACCCTCGCTATCTTCTTTTTTTTTCCACGCTTCTCCGAACGATTCCGGGTGCTTGGTGAACCGAAAGAGTAACTGAGAAGTCGTTGTAGAATTTTAAAAAATGTAGAGCAGTGCTTTTGAGATAGAACAGGAGCGCTTACACGTGGGTTTGTATTTCAATAACCGCACCTGAGAGAATTTTTAAAAAGTCCACAGACGTGGTTTCATCCTTCAAAGTAATGGGAGAAGCTCCAGGTGGATACGTGAAATTTCTGGCGTGCTTTTAGCAGCTTTATGTGAGTTACCCATGCCCTAGAAGCACAAGCCCTTTCCATCAGTATTCTGTGCAATGCAGAAACCCAAACCTGTGTATTCCCAGTCTTATGGCTCCGGATGTCATACCCGGGTGATGCAGTGGTGGTCATGGGGACTGATCTAGCAAAACCAAATGGCCTGCCCGTCTAGCAGCAGCATTCAGAATAGTAAGTATTTAAACAGCAACTGCTGTTCTCTGCCCAGATGGGAGCAGTCAACCTTGGTGTTCTGCTTGTAGCTTGAACATGAGCTCTGCACGTACCTGTAGGACAATGGCTTTTAATATCTTTTAAGCTCTGACATCATTCTTCAATGCATATTTGCAACATTGACTTCTGTAAAGATTGTAATTTTCTTGTTGTCTGAGTTCAGACAAATTAAAAAGGAAAGCGTGTGTTTCTTCATCCTCTAGTACCCACATGGCCCTGATTTGGAAGCCAGAGAATGATTTATGTTTATAGTAATAACAGTGTTTGCTAATGTTTCTTTGATGTGTCTGACAGCACTCTGGAAATAGCTCTTGCTGACTCGTGTAAAGCAAATGGATGAGGGGGTGAAGTAGGTGAATCATGAGCGTGTTGGGGTTTTCGGTTTTATATAACCTAAACTCCAGAATTACATTGCTTTGTTTATAGTGCAAGGCACTTTCACAAAGCAGAGTTTCTTAAAAGCGTAGCAAAGACGCATAGTACATCACAGGTTGTCTGACCAGAGGACTGATCTTATTTTTCAAAGGTTGTGCCTACACTTGGAAAAAATAAACAGATGTTAGGTGGACAAGTGGTGGACATTGTTGTGTGTCTATGCTCATGAAGTTTTTGCATGTGGCTGCAGATGGCCTTCTAATAGTCATGGTTTCTTTTTTATGTCCTATATTGCATAAGAAAATACATTTTGTCAGTACCAACAAAAATGTGAAAAGTACAGTATATGCAAATGATCTCCAAAGGGATGCATGTCATTGCCGTCTCAGTTTATGTCGAATTGTTTTTCCACTCTGGTCTCCATCACTGTGCTTTTCTTTCACAGTAAAACTAATGTCCTCCATCTGCTGTATCAAGGCTGTACTAAATTCTTAACCACAACTCAGAACTCTGTCATTTTGCAAGACAATATTTCTATCTGTGGAGCAATAAAACAAAGAAGCTTTATTAAACTAGTTATAAATGTACTATGATTGCTGCAATGAGTTTTTTTTCCACAGGAGACTGAACTCACCTGGATCTATCGGTGCTTTTCAAGAGCAATTACAAAAGAAGCATCACTGACTAAGTAAAAATTCATTTTGGCTGTGCCACAATATGCTCCTGTAATAAAATAGGAAGAGCTCTACTCAGATGCGCACAGGGCTGCCAAATAGGATTGGTGGGAACTTTATGAGACCCAGTGTGAGGCTCATGATAATAATGGAATGGATTTGTATCCCATTTGTCCAGCATGGAGAAGGAATTGCTGAAGCAGTCATTTCCCAAAACAGAGTAAATAAAAACATTTATTCAGGAGAAAGAGATACATCATTTGCATCTATAGGAGTGTTCGAACCAGGTTCTTCTCACCTCTTTAAATACTGTCAAGCTATATCGCATCAGAAAACCAAATGTTTTCTTACACTGTCTTCAGTGTCTGAATTAGTAGCTACACAAACAATTCAGAGTTGTGGCTGACACACAGGTGGCATGCACTCTCCATTGCTAATATACTTCTCTGCACTGTGAGCATGGGCATTTCATTCAGATTTTCTTAACCAAAGGCCTAATTAACTTCAACTCCAACAAATATTTCTAACCTTGAAGAGCATCTTTAGTTTTGCTGCTCTTTGTTTTAGACCAGAAAAGGGGTTGTGTGTAACCAAAACAGTGATCCGGAAGCACGTTGTATCAGCTGCTGCAATACATTTTAGGCTATCGTGGCTCAAGACCTGTGTTCAAGATGACCACCAGTAATCAGATTGTCATTGTTACAAGTAGAGGAGTGATATGTTAGGGGCAAAGTGTGTATCTCAAGAAAAATGAAAAAAAAAGAACCACCACCAAAACCTTTTTACTGGATATTAAAAATGGAAAAAAATAAAAGTGGTGGATGGGCTCAATAATTACTGTTGGCATTGTGAAACAATCTCAACAGGAGAAGATTAGTCTTTCATTACTGGGAGTGCTGATTCCCTCTGTGTCTGTCTCCTGCTTTGGACTCCCAATAGTGCCTCCACTTTCCCTCATATCTGCTTGTTGCTGGTAGCCTGCAGATTCCCATAACTGCTGCTGAAACCAGTTTGACTTTTTCCTCTCCATTGGCATTATTTAACATGGATGTCTCTTCTACCATGTATAGTCTTACTGATCTGCAGTCAAAGTGTGTAGGAGTTCCACCACTGGGGAAATTAGTCACTGAATCTCATTTACATTGTCCCTTGCTGCTTCCTTACTGCACTGTACGTAAGATGAACTTTAAAGAGCTGCCTACTCCTGTCTCCTCCTAAGCGTGGTTTCTGTAATTCCAATAACTTTTTTAATCTCGTTATCATTTCGGTTCTGTTCCAATAAATTCATGATAGGTGGACAAGGAGTGGACATCATCGTATGTCTATGCTCGTGAAGTTTTTGCATGTAACTGCAGGTGCACAAAGGAAGATGGCCCTGTAATCTTCACAGTTTTATGAAGATTTTTTGACAAAAGATGTCTTTTAGCATTTTTAATACAGGATGATTTGTAACTTTGAAAATTCCCTTCAGTTAAATGTTGTAAAGAGAGAGATAAGCTTGAACAAACTTCTTCTGAGTCTTCTTTAAAGTTTTCAGTCTCCTTTTATTTTTATTTATCACTTCTGTGATTCATTCGTTGCAAGATGAAGTCTTATTACCTCTGCATTCTTTTTCCAAAGCTGTCTATTCAGAACATTTTTTTTTACTTTCTTTACAGCTTTTGTGTTCCATCCTCTTATGTTCCTAAAGTTCTCTGAAGTTCACTATATCAAAGGCTCTATCTGACAGGGTCTTGAATCCATTTTTGATAATATCCTTACTGTAATTCTGAGCTTAACTGTTGCAACTTCGAGTTCTCTGTGAATTTCCTGCTGTATAGCTCTTCACATATGTCAAAAAGCAGCAGCCTTATGAAGAAATATCGAGGCATGTCAGATGGAATAAACGTGACTTCCAGGTGCCTCTCTGAAAGGAACGCCAAATAGGGACCGCGGTGCCCAAACCTCACTGACTGCTATAGTGAAAATGAACCTTACGACTTGCCAGCTGAAGGAAGATTGCAAAAAAGGAAGGAGAGAAAGAAAAAAGAATGAGAACACTGGGAATGGAAGGAGGCAGAAATGGACAAGAGAGTTTAGTTGAGGAATTCCGCAGCTGAGAAAATTATCTCTGTGTGTTAACCACCTTCTCAATCTGCTTCTTCATTCATTTCAGAGTCCACTTAGAAGTATCCTTTCCATCCCTGAAGGTCTTCCTTGCTTGCTGTTGCATCCAGCTTTGTCATTCCTCTCTGTTCAATAGCTGCTATTGGTAAAAAAGTACAGCGGTATCTGAAATAAAAAAAAAACAAACCCTCCACAACTGTTGGTTACCTACGTATACAGTCCATACTGGACCTACTGCACATGCATGGTGAAGACAACCTGGACATAAGCAGAAGCTGTGCACTTATTGCTTTAGCTGACTACCAGATTCCTGAAATTAGTATTCAAAATCAGTAGGATGATAGCAGACTTGTAAAGGTTTTCTGTAAATGTCAGTGGAGCTGCATGTACAAAACCCCTTTCCTTTGTGCTTTCTGCACCCAGGAACAGCATTTTATTATTGCATTATCTTAAAGCTTGTGACAAGATCTCAACAAGTGCTTCAGTGTAAATCCCTGAATGTCACAGCTTCCAAATAAGGTACATAATACCCAGCCTAAGTACATGTTACAAATATTTGTGTTTGCAGCACTGCAGATGCAAATTTGGGAGTTCATTTATGATATTATTAATTTATTGTTTATGTTTTCTTCCCTAGTGAGACTTTCTAATTTCTGTTTGCCTTTTTTATTTTCCATTTAACTGGTTCTATCTTCTATGCTAAATTGCATATGCAGATATGCAATTGACTTATAGAGTGGTGCAGAAAAAAACACTTGCATCTAAATCATTGCTAGACAATTTAATTTCATACAGATTATTGTGTTTGGTGAGTCAGTCAATATCAATGTAAATGTTTACCATGAAACTGCAAAACAAAAGAACACTAAAAAACCTAAGTGAGAAAATCTTTCTTCCGTGATGTTTATTTAAAACACATAAAAGGACATTTTTACACCACAGGTAATCAACTTAGGGAATTTGTTGGCACAGGAGGTAGTACCAGTAATCCCCCCCAAAAAAAAGATTTAGGCAAATTAATGTAGAACAGGGCTGTAGAGAGACACTAGAGGCACGGGCAGGGATGGACATGCCCACTGACCTTCCAAGGCAATGGTCATGATCTCTGGGCAGGACGGGGCAGATGGACCAAGGAAAGCAGCAGTTCCTCCACAGTTGTTTGGGTCGCCAGTTGGCGACAGCTAGATCGGTCTCCCCCAGTAAGACATTTCTTACTCTCATCTGATGTGTGAATTTAGATCCCATCAAAGGAAACATACCAGGAACAGAAAGGGAATACAACTTCGGGATGCAGACAAATAGGATTATTAGTCTTTACAACTCTGAAAAGAGCCTCCTGCTTTTACCATTTGTCACATTCAAAACCCTTCAAAAGAGAGGGGTAGCCCACAGATTTGTAACGATCTTTTCACAGGTAGTAGGCATCTTCTTCCCTCAGAAATATAAAGCCAAATTAAGCTGAACACTGGCATGGGTTGTAGGGTTTTTTCCAAAATGAAAAGGCTGGATTGAACGGCCATGAATTGTATCTGCATCCACTTCACAGAAAGAGCTGGCAAGGCAATGCCTAACATACATAACTAGTTTGCTTTATTTGAGGGCACAGTGCATTACATATGATTTCTGGCTCAGGATGCATAATTACAACATATATTTTCCCTTTTGTAAACAAATTCTACTTACATCATTAAAAATTAATAAACCACTCTGATAAAACCCTTGATGTTATTAAAACATCTAGCATTTTAGTTTGTATCAAGGCACTTCTGTACTGCTTCTAGATAATTTAGCACATTGTTCAGTACACTTACTTCATAAAGACAGTTTATTCCAAAGGGAGTTTCTTCTGTAGTTTATTGCTTGGATAATATTAAACATCTCAAGGTGGTCTACAGTTCTAGAAAGCAATATATTCTTGAGAATGGTTAAATTGTCATGGAGGTTACTCTTTCTCATAATACCAATGCTGAATGTCATTGTAAACAATAAAAAAAATTAAGTCATCAGTTCTTGGATTTGGAAGATACTCCCATTTTAGCCAACTTTATGACATTTTTTGGTTTTTTTCTGACGTAATTGTAATTAAATTACCGAGTCTGGGTCAAAACAGGAAATAATTCTTTAAATACTGACAGAGTAATAATTTTGTATCATATTCATTTATAGACTTATAAAAACTTTGGTGGCATTAATATAGCTCAAAATAATTTTGAATAGTATGCCTGTTAATTAGTAATAATCGTATCGGCAAGGTATGTAAGAGTCTTTATTTGCCTCAGAAAGGGAGTTTTCCAAACTCATGTCATTACCCCTCTGTATCTCAGTGACATAGTCACATTCACAAGTCTGGCCATTAATTAACCATTGCGCTTACTTCAGAGTCTCTGAGTTACAGAAGAAACAAGAAGCCAGTGTTGAGCGTCTCCCATTTAATACTTTTCTCCATAAATTTTTAAATAAATAACCAAAAATGGTGCTAAAGAAAGGGGAAATGAGATTCTCTTTCCATTCTGTCTTTTCAAGAATCTAGCAAGTTCCTCAAAATGATGATTCTCATCACACAAATATGAGGTTGCCTGCTGTTCACATGCAGGGCTTGCATCCTCCAAACACTGTAGATTCACACTGGGCGGAAAGGACAAGAGGGAGAAAACTACTGAGGCAAGTATTCTAGTGTAAATTGCATCCTGACTTGAGTAGGGCACAATTTCTGAAAAGAAAGATAAGAGATACTCATGGAGCAGTGATTTGACTTGCGCTGCAATTGGAGTTGTGTATTTTATGTTTCTCAACTTCTCTTGCTTTTGGAGAAATGCTGAAAATACAATAGCCATATGCTGAAATATTTGACAATGAAATTAGATGCTCTATTGCATGTTCAATTGGGAGAAATATATTTGGAAAGTTTTCTGTCAAAATTCTTAAAATTATAGAAATATTTATATTTCTATCTTGAACGTAATTTCAAAGTGGTATATGCGTGAATTCAAGATTTAGACTTAGTTTTTTAGATAGATTGTCCCTAACACCGATCTGATTTCTCAGTTTCTCACGTGACTTCCTAGACTTTGAAACTGAATCCTGGACTCGTATCTGGTGATATCATTCCTTGTCCTCTAAATATTGCTGTTGCTGTTGCGTTTGGTACTGCATGCTTCTATAAGTGCAGTAACTCTTAGAGACTCTAATACTACGTATTTCTCAGTTGCTGTTTGTGAAGGTCACATGGC
Organism: Chionis minor; assembly: GCA_013398295.1. Classification (NCBI taxonomy): domain Eukaryota; kingdom Metazoa; phylum Chordata; class Aves; order Charadriiformes; family Chionidae; genus Chionis; species Chionis minor. The sequence goes on along the minus strand of VZSF01006135.1, from coordinate 89,255 downwards.
TTGTCATTGCCCACAAGTCTGGCATCATGACATCTGCAAGAGCTGTAGTTGCCTGAATGTTCTTGGACAGTAACATTAACAGTGTGAGCCTCAATTTTTGGCAAGCTTTCAGAGCTTGTTAAGACAGTTAAACAGTCTTGGCCATTCTTATGACCATAGATCTTAAAGATAAGATTTATTTCTGATAATTTGATCTGTAAATCGATCTAAACTATTTTATATAATTGTCATTCTGTTGTATTCCTCACTATTTTTTCCTACTCAGCTTCATATCGCCCTCTGAATTGCTAAAGATGGAAGACTATCAGCTGGTATATTTTGGAAGGCAACTCTTACATAGGTTTTTTTGATCCCATAAGCACTTTTCCATATACATCATACTCAAATTTACCTGTAGCACTTGTAAGAGATACAGTGTATGCAGGAAACCTATTTTCTTTACAAAACTTCAGTTCTGTCTTTAAAAACAGGTGCTTTTCCAAATATCCTGAGAACATATCTCAGAAGTCAGTTTCAAAATGTGACTATATGTATGCCCTTTCCCAGTTATATTTTTTTAGTGAACTGACAAAAATAAGTTGTGTTAGCTAATGTCACCCTGCTAAGTCAGAGTAGCTGCCAAGTAGCAAGCTGGATGGACGATATTCTGCTTCCAGAATTAACCACAGGGCTCATTATTAGCAAGATTGAGTCTCTCCAGTCTTCAGTGGTGGTAGACAACGAAGGATAGGCAGAGGAGAGGGAACATGGTTGATTTGCAGGTAGCTGAATGCGCTCTTTTCACATACTGGCATGTGTAGCCTGTGAGAGTAAATGAGGCGTCGACAGAGAGTCACCCAGCAGAGCTGCCAACTTGTCATTTTTGCAATTTTTTCTGATCATAATTTCATTTGGTTACCATGCTAAATATAAAGTGCAGAAGCTTCAGTCGCACTCAGTGAAGAAGAGGTCATATGTTAAAACACTGAAGCTTAGATGTCAGTGCTACCTAAAGAGGCAAACCAAACCCAACACCTGTTTCACCAGCACTACAGATTTATATATATTTATCTATCAATATATATGATTTTTTTTATGTATGTATGCATATTTGTGTAAGTAACACAAGAAGACTTCCTTTAAGTCTCTCTTCACCTATCTCTGATTTCCACCTCCTTTTGCCTCCGATTTTGCCAAGGCTGCCTAAAGGAGTGAATTATCCGATGGCATGTATTATCGGAGGATTTATTTTCAAATGCAGGCACTTTTAAGGGATCCTAATAATCTGAAGTATTCATAAGCATGAAAATATGGAAAGATTTCAGCTATTATCAATGAGTCAGTTTTAATTGGTTTTCAAAGTGTAAATGACAAAAAGCTGTATTTTTGCAATCCCTGGTAATGCCTTTTCCTGATTTCATATAGGAAAACTTTATTAATAGCATCCTAAAGATATGAGATATATGACACATGCTCGGCTAAAAATATTTTTATTCAGTACTGAATTCTTTACCATCTTGGTTCTCACATTCATCTTGATCTAGTAGCAAATTTCATACAAAATATGCGTATTTGGATGTAACAGTGATAAAATTATAAGATGTTTTAATTTTCATTTTTCCACAGAAAAGTCATTACAGGCAGTATCTAAATGTTCCAAACCCCTATATTTAGTGAAGAAAAACACATGACTTTTTAATGAATAATATCATGGTGGCCACTTGGAGAGCTAGGGCTGCTTTGTTGGACAATGTTTATATTCTTCAGTTTACAGGACAGAATTCTGTGTTTCCTAACCTAATGATATTTTTTAAGGGTTTTTTACAATAATTTTTTTTTTCAGTGATTTAATTTCTATATTCAAAATATAGGCTACAGCAAAAAAGACACCTAGCCATATATATTCCTTCCAATTGCTAATCCTCAGGGGCAGAGGAAATAGCAACCCAGTATCTGTCTATTGCTTTTTTTCACTGCCTGAAGAAAGCAGGTGTGTACTTATCCCTAAGAAAGATTTTATTATAAAAACATTAATTGAAATTTTCTCTCTGTTTGCACTAAGCAAGTTTTCTTTACAGGTACTGAAAGAAACCTGGAATAGACAGCTATAGCAGAGGTTCAGCCAGCCTAATGTAGTTCAACAGCTCTTTTAATAAGAAGGCTGTAGCTGAAGAATGTGAAGACTGCTTCCAGTGCCAGCAGGTCTCTCTTTACAATCTAATTAGCCCTACAATTAGGAAATAACTAACGTCATTAAGAATCCGTTTGAGCTCTGTGATCCTTTCAGAAAGTAGTGTGTAGATTCTCTGTTACCAGTGCTGGATAATAGTTTGCCCAATATGAAGCGGAAATCACTGCTAGATCTCAATCATGTCATTCTCTCAAGTCAGAGGTCTACAACTGGCTCACGGTTTAGTAGAAGGATGACTGTGGGTTCATATCACCTCACTATGTATGGATTAAATGGCATTTAGATGGTGATGTTTCAAAATGAGAGGTTTGGTCCCAGATTGTGCCTCCCCAGGTTTCTCTTTTAGCTCTATGCCACCCATTTAACCGCCTGCAAGCTGTACCGCTACATAGACACCTGTCAGTGAAATGACAAGCTGTTGGCTAGCATTTCTCCGTCAGCGTATGTATAGGGATGAGGATGAAGAATAGCATATTCTTCTGTTTCCTTATTTTGATATTTTCAGAACTTCATCTATTTCATCAGGACCTGTCAAAAGCAAGAACAGAAACCTTATTCGTGGTAGGTGGTAGCCCTGACACTCTTCAAGCGATGATGCTGTTTGCACGCAGGTGTCAGCACAGCTGGACTGGTGTAGGAGAGGGTGTACACAGCTCTCCGTAAGGGCAACAGCAGCAGCACAACAGGGAGCATCACTGGGAACTGTTATTACTGTACAGCTCTTCTTCCTCACTGCGAGTGCGGGGTCAAAACTGCAATCTAGCCCCAAATTACTGCCCGTTAGGTTGTACACTCTAAAATTACATGATCCTGCTCTGCTTCTGTCTGAAGACCAGCTGCAGCCTCACTGCTGTGTGTTTAGAGACACCCACTACTCAACATGCCATTTACAGTGCATGACAACTAATGAAAAAGGGTTTAATTAAATCCTTTTAAATTTTTTTGTCGGTCTTGTTTTTAAAGGAAATGTTCTAAAAATGGAGAGATGTAGGGCACCCCTCTGGGCAACCTAAGCCACTCTACAAGAGACTGTGATGCAGACAAGACTCCTTTTCTTTGCCCTTATGACTAAAGTGCAGCTGAAGCACAACCTGGGAAAATGGGAAACTCTCTGAGATACACTATAGATGGAAGCATGATTTAGCAGAGACACAAGAAGATACTAAGAAGCAGAGGAATCTTCATCAACTTCTATTTGGCCATGAGGTATATTGTCACAACTGAGTTTCTTCAGTGGGGAGGAAACTCCCCCCCCCAAAAAAAGCTGGTCATTATCAGTCACAGACATTTTTCAGATCTCATATATTAAGCCAGCAATTATCATTAATTCATCCTGCAATCTTTTAAAACAGCATTTCAAAATAGCCAAGGAATACTCTGGAGCTTGTTGGATTCCTTCTTTTCCAGCCATCACTGATGCAAGTAGCAAAGCCTGGGACACCTGGCAAAAAGCAGAGTAGAATTTTCTCACAGTCCATAGGCAGTCAGAAGGAAAACTGATTTCCTGCATGTCCCCTTGAGGGATATTAAGGGAAAATTTAATGAAGTTAATGACTTCACTGGTATAGTAACTGTCTTAAGACAAAGTAATAAAGCAAGCAATGCATGACCTGTAACACTAACAGAAGAGAGAACAGAACCATCCTTTAGCTCCTCAAAGGCTGTAGACTTTTTACAAAATATCTTTTTGACTGCAAACTGGTGGGTTAGGGCTCAGAGTTTTCATAAACAGCTAAGAGCTACATATTCCATTCTTGATAATAGTAAGGAAACTGGGCACCCAGTGTTGTTAAGCCGTTTTGCAACGTCCACATCTAGAAATTACAAACGGAATAAAGTTTAGAAAGTCTTCCAGCTCATTTTTGCATTGAAGGGAAGAATGTCCCGTCTAGTATTTACGAAGGCTTTATTTAGCCTATTTTGACTGTTTCTAATGATTTCTTACTTTTGACTTGTGTAATTATTCTGAACTTGCTTTTTTTAAAAAAACTTTATATATTTTGACTAAAGATTAATCTTGTTTTTCTGCATTCCATTTTGGATGTCTACGTTTTCATTCCTGACAGACAACAGACTATTTATACTCCTCTGATTCTAACGCCATTTATATATTAGTCAATGTGTAGCATGTTGCTTGTCTCAAACCTTCTTCCCCCATGCAATTTCTATACATATTCATTTTTATTCATTTTCTAAATACATCCATTTCTACAAGCTTTTCTTTCTCTAAAGAAATTCAGGATTAATTGATGTGATTTACAAGCTGTGATACATAAAAATGCAAGCCCGCTAACACCACTGCAGATTGCACACAAAAGTTGAAATCATTGTCCAGTTAAGTCATGGAAGTTTTTTACTGACTGCAAATGTAAGTCAAGTCAAAGACGTATTTTAACTTACTGACAAAGGACCAGCCGAAGGTCTATATATATTGGTTGTTTTTCAAAAGGAACCTACTTCTTTACTCTTTAGAGCTGAGGTTTCCTCTTACACATTTTGCTGGGCATTCAGAAAAAAAGAACTGTCAAATCCTATATCAAAATACTCGGACTTAGAACACAGGGGGAAAAATGTCCCTTAACAAGCCTCAACGCTACTCAGTCCCAACATATTTCTGTTTTATATTTTATTCCGATCAAGTCAGGCAATATTTTACAAGTAATTTTTGAAATGTTTTCCAGATCTGAGGCCTTATATGATAAACGTTCATGCTGAAATTGTTTGACAATTACCAGCTTCAAAAAATTGAGCTTAATAGGGCGACACTGAGATAACCCCAACTGTTCTGCTGCTTCTAAGAGAAAATGATATATTACAGTACAATATACAGTTTCATTTAAAATTCTTTATGAGAAAATGAGCAGTAATTCACTACTAAAGAAATAGCACCGACTTCGTAAGCTGCAAAGTCGTGAGTGCTCTGTGAAAGAATGCCACTAGAAATCCAAGAAGATCTTGTTACTTAAATATTTCATCACAAGTTATTTGTTATTGATGTGGCAGTTTTCATAGTTAGCACAGCAAGCTACCTCATCCAGCAGCACTGAAAAGCCCTTTTCTAGAAGAGACCCTGTCCTCGTGTGTGGAGGATATTTCAGGAAAACATGCAGGTGTGAGGGTGCACACACACATAGTCACGGGCGCTTTTGAGTTCCAAGCCTCTGCTTATCCTCCTGTCTAATGAAAAGTCTGGCTTTTCATTAAACGGCCTGCCTCTAGTTTTCACTTTTTTAAGGAATTACTTTCATAATTCCCATTGCTTTAAGTTGGTTGAGAGGAGTCAAATAAAGCTTTTGACTGAGACATATTTGACAGGGAGGTAGTACAGGAGGGGATTACAGGGAGCTGGTCACCACATCCTGGTTATGGTCTCCAGCAGAGTCTTGTGCGTTAAGGAAGCCTGGGGACTCAGCTTAGTATTTGGACAATTTAGGAAGCAGTTGCATCGCCTAAGCTCTCAACAGCATTACACAATTATCTTGGAATTTGAGGGACTAGCGAGACTTCCTCTTCAGATGAAGCATCCCACACTGGGCAAAGCTTTAAACAGATTCCCAGGTTTAGATAGGATGTTAACTCAGATGGTGATCAGGTATGATAAATCCTGTCTTTGTATCTTTCCGTGACACAAATAAAGCTAGTGGTTTTCTCCCTCCATTACTCCTTGTTTAATCTGAGATGTTAACATTGCAAATTTTTGGCTTGGAAAGACTCTAAACAGTTTTGAAGTTTCAGGCTGCAGTTGTAAAATAGAGTTTTCTAAAGACGACACTCGTTCTTCTGATAACAGATGAGTCAGAGAAGAACGTAGACACAGGCTTCTTGCCTGTAAACTTATATTAATAGAACTTCCTTGTTTGAGAAAATTGTTCACAACTTCAAAAAGACATACTGGCCCAGTTGAAGTAAACACTCATAAGTACCCGGATATGACTAGTTTTGGAAAGAAAAGGTATTGATATTAGAAGTAGTTCAGCTCAGCAGTGTATCAGAACGGCTGTAATGAATACTGAAGTGCACTTTAGTGCTTATTCCTGGCAAATGGCATGGAAACAATTCTTGCAAAATGTGGAAAGATACAATAAGGTACTCTAGTTTGCCAGATATATGATCTTTATGGACTATAACTTTTAGTTTGGCTAGAACATTATGACAATGAAAGCAAAACCAAAATACCCTCTTAAGGAATTATGAGCTATCTAATCATAACTACATCAGACAGAAAATGTCTATGCTTAAATTGCTTCTTTATTTGCGTACAGAGGAGCAGGTCAGATGTTTAAAAAAGATCTGACTCGTGGCTGGGGTAGAGACCTTCAATGAAGGCAAAAACCACAGCACTTTTATAGATTTATATTTCACCAAAGCACTGAGGTAGGTTTATAATTGTGTGGAGGGGTTTATCCCCATGCATCACTGAAATCAATGGGACTATGACTCAAATCATGGGAAGGGCTGGGCTGGGCTGGCCATTAAACATAAGAAACAGGAAAATGAGATAAATATATGGTCAATCATGCTCAGAATCATACACTTCCTTATATTATTGGTTGCATATTATATATATGTGTGTATATATATATATAAAATAATCTAACATCTCAGTATTTGTTCTTACTTTTTAATTTTTTTAATAGAAATTAATACTCTATGGCATTCCATGTGATTTCATGGCTTGTAAAATCTCTGTGGGAAATCCTAAACATATGGGAAGGTCCTAAATAGAAAATCCTAATGACTATATTTAACAACATTTATATAACTGACACAGGAAAATGTTCGCGGTGATTTTCAAATTAAACATTTCAAGCCAAAGAAAAGGGGACAAAGAAACAGTGGTAGTAAGGAAACTGGTTATATGCCTTTCAGTGGAGACTTATTACCTGTCCTTAACTATGTATTACACATAATAATTCCCATACATATGTAGTGAAAAGGCAGTAAAACCTGGGAACAGGAAGAGCCAGGAACACAGAGAAAACACAGATTACGTAATTCATTTGTTATGCCAAAGTGCTGCACATCCCACATACACACATCAACATGCCGTAACATTTTGGAATTTCTTCCTTTATGATTAACAACATAAAATAGATTAATTTTTCTTTTACATTGAAAGTCAGACTCCAGGGGACAAATGTTACAAAGATGTTTGGCTCAGGGTTCATTACGTTTTATATAATGCAAACCTATTTTATAAACAACTGCTGAGTCACAAGAAATAAGTATATTCAGTACAAATTTATAAGATCAAAAAGCCCATCTCTTGGCTGTTACAGGATTGTTCTTTACATTCTCCAGTACAGTCCACTTCGCTATCATCAAAAAGAGCAGTTAATGTAGTCTGAATTCCCACCACTACAGATTTTGCATTTAAGTGGATCTAACTGTCATGCCTAAATATTTTGCTATTTTAGGCCAGCTCCAAAGTAACTAGTGTCCTCCTCCCTTCTTCCCCCAACTTAATATGGCTTAAAGGGGCATCTACAGGCAGTAACACATACGCTTTCTGAGGATCCAGACATTTGACAGCAACTGTCTGCACCAAAAATACTCTACAGGATATGCTACACTGAAATCAATCAATGCTGTTAACTCAGTCATATTTAATGCTCTTAAATATGCCTTGTGAGAAAATAAAACATGAATAAACATCTAACAACACTTGCGGATTCAAATAAACCTGCTTCTCAATGTAAACTTTCTTTTTTCTTTACCCCCCTCCCCAGGGTTTTAACAGCTCTGAACCCTCTGATAAACTGGATTCTCACATTTTCTTCTGCAGGCTTTTCTCCGTTGTTTCTTGGGTGTAAAACTCCATTCGTCCACCGAGGACTGGCTCATTTATTTTTAGCTATTCCTGCTATTAATGCCAACAGATGCGGACAACTGGGGAAAATCGATGTTTCTAGCTCAGTCTCTCGGTTATTTGCATACATTGTCATGTAGCTGGGTTACAACAATGACTGTCCTAAATGGCACATTGCAGCAGATTTGCATGAACAACAATAACAAGCAATGAAGGCTCACAAATAGCTTTGTTTGCTAATTTGTAATGTGGAGGTCAGATATAATGGAATCTGACCTTTGAGGGTAAGAGGAATTGCCCATATGCCGTTCCCAGATCCAGAAACAAAAGCTCTACACATAAAGTGAAACTATTGTTAAACCACTGTTACACGGAGAACAGTTGATTCTTTATTTCTTTGTTTATTCTGTAAGCCATTTTCTCAAAACTTGGTTACATTGGTGCACATTGCAACCAAGATCTGCTCTAACTCGGAAGCTCTGTCTCAGCTGAGATACACAAAAAATGACCAAATTGTTATAGGAAATTCCAATTATTTTTTCAGAAGCTAAAAGTAGTCAAGAATGCAAAATATCATTTATCCAAGATAAAATTAAAATTAAAGCATTACAAAAAGTGTTAATGTTTTGCTTGTTTTCTTCGATGAATATTATTAAGTACTGTTTCACTGGATAAGTATACTTTTATTGGTATAACTTCATTATTGGAGTAAAGCAAGATTGCCCTTCGGAAGAAGTAACAAATGCATTCACAGTATAGCTGCATAGGATTGTCCAGTTTCTACAGACAGGATTTGTGAAAATAGTTCTTTAGTTTGAATTGATATTAACTGAAACCCTGAAATTCAAATAATAGAAAATTAGTTGCAGTTTATCGAATTATGGATTTAGAGATCAGAGAACATTATGGTCAGTGAAATAAATATAACTATCAAACTATCAATACTGAGGAAAAGACAAATTTAAAAAGTTTTACAAAGCTAACTTTAAGCTAGTTAACGCTAAAATTCACTGAAAGTCACTTAAAATTCAGGACAAATCTAATAAAGATGTAGATTTCCAAATATTTGTGAACTTGTCAAAGCACACTGAAGTTATAGTTCTTGATTTTGTGACATAAGGAAGAAGTTGCTTCATTTTGTTACATTGCCTCTAATATATCTTGAAATAGGTGAATTTTTTTTTATATATATTTTTTAAAAAATTATTGTGATTGCAGACTCCTGAACGTTATCCAGGCTATTTTTCTGATTCTTAGGTGGGAATCACTGATTATAAAAAATGGAGTTTGAATATCAAGGCTTGTAAAATTGCACATTTAAATTTTAACATGGGTGATTCAGTCCTTATTTTTTCTGTATAAGTGAAATAGAGTACCATTTATCTTATCATCTGTATATAGATTATAGATAATAATCTATTGTATAGATTAAATTTTGGATTTAATATAATAAATTCAGATGTGTCTGTTCCAAATGGATAGTACTGGGCTTTATTTTGTACGTTACTAGCACAGAGATTTTACCATGGTATTTGACTTAGCTTTCTGTATTATGTATGCTAGGGAATGGGGACGTTCCTTTCCTTAGTCTGTTTTCTACAGGGAATATAGATTGAACAAGCACAGAGAGAGAAAACTTGTCAAGTCTGTCCGGCATTTGGATCCCTTGATATGAAAGCTGCTTTTTCCAAGAAGCTTTTAAATTTACTTTGAATTTCTGGAGGATAACAATAGGGAAGTCTTACCTCAGTCTAATGTGCTAAATATGACTGGCCAAATTTTGACTAGTAGCAGCCTATTTGATACTGACATTAAATAAATCACTGTTTAATAATGGAAATGATTCCTGGACCATAGGCACTGATTTTCTTGGTGAAATTTCCTCGCAGATGCTCTAGCACTTGCATAATCATGAGGGACATGAAACATGAGATAAATTTGCTGCTATTTCTAATTAGGTTGCACAACAGCCCTGAGAGGCAGGTGAGTGCTATTTTATACGTGCAGAATGGAAAACAAGCTGGTTAAAGGCAAATGCCAGCTCAGGCTCGGGCTCAGGCTGAATGGGCCCCCAGGAACTGGGTGTGCAGGCACCATGGCAGGTGGAGATGTTACAGCCAGAGCCTCTTGTCTGTTGCTCTTTTGTACCTCATCCAAAGCAACATTTTTATGAGAACCTTCAAATAAGAGGCACACATCTGAGTGACCATCCTTGCTTTCCCTGGGTCTGAATTTCAGGTGTTGAACACCTGCAGGTCCTTCCCCTTGTCATCACCTGAGGATGGAGATGCTCGGTGATGTCTCAAGTACTTCAATCCGAAGACAGTCATGCCCAAAATGACAAGTACTGTGGTTTCGTTACTTGTTTGAGACCTGTAGAGCTGACACCAGCAATGGCTATGGTGCTCAGGTTTTGGTGGCACCATTGAACTGTTCACCCATGCCCCTTTCATCAGATGCCACTGATTCCTTTGTGCATCACTTTGGGCCCCAACTTGCGCCCAGTTTCAGCCAAGGGACCTGTGAGGCAGCGTGTCAGGTTTAGGTGGCAAGGTTTTGGCAGTGGGAGGGCTGCAGGGGTGGTCTCTATGAGAACAGATCAGGGGCTGCCCCCAGCCGGACAAAGACAGTTCCAGTTGGCTCCAGCGTAACCACTGCAGGGCATGGCTGAGTCCCACAGCCAACGTGGTGGCACCTCTGGGAAAGCGTATTTAAGAAAAGGATAAAAAAGCTGCACAGCAGCTGTGAGAGAGAGCGGAGAGAGAAAATGGGGGAGCGAAACAGCTCTGTAGACACCAAGGCCAGAGAAGAATGAGGGGGAGGAGGTGTTCCAGGCACCAGAGCAGAGATTCCCTGTAGTCCAAGAAGACCATGGTGATGCAGGTTGTCCCCTGCAGCTCATAGAGGACCCCATGCTGCAGAAGGTGGATATGCTCTGAAGGAAGTTGCAGCCCCTGGAGAGCCCACACAGGAGCAGGCTGCTGGCAGGAACTGCAGCCCATGGGGGTACCCACACTGCAGCAATCTGCTCCTGAAGGATCATACTCCATGGAGAGGATCCATACAGTCATGAAGGACTGTATCCCACGGGAGGGACCCCACAATGGAGCAGGGAGTGTGAGGAAGAAGGAGCGGCAGAAGAGCTGTTGTGAAGTGACCTCCCCTCTGGCAACAAGGGAGGACACAGAGGAGTCAGGAGTGAAGGAGTGAAGTTGAGCCTGGGAAGAAGGGGAAAGAGGGAGGGGAAGATGTTTTTAGTTTTGTCTTTGTTTCTCACTATCCTACTCTGTTCTTGACAGGCAATAAATTAAATTAATCATGGCAAAATCAAGTCTGTTTTGCCCGTGACAGTAATTGGTGAGCAATCTCCCTATCTTTATCTCGGCCCACGAGCTTTTCCATCTTATTTTCTCCTCCTGTCCGGTTCAGAAGAGGGAGTGAAGAAGCAGCTGGGTGGGCACCTAGCAGCCAGCCAAGGTCAACCCACCACAGGCAGTCAAAGAAAGTTGTGTCTATGGTAACTAATTTGATTAAATTCCATTTAAGAACTATTTCTTGCAGGAGTGCTGGATATTACTTTGCCATTGTAGGTTTCTTTTGGTAGTGCCACAGTACTAGAGTTCTGCAGATCTTATACAATGAGCTCCCATAGATCCAGGAATGGCTGAGGATTTCTTGAGATAAGGTAGCTTCTGTGCAAAGATAAATGTCTTCCAAGGAAAATTGCAATTTGTAGGTGCACATATTTCTGATTTTTTCAACATTACATGAAAATGGTGTATGTTTCCAAAATATAAATGTTATTTCAGTAACTTGCATCTTTCATAACTTTTAGAGCTTCTTAAGATGCCAGTGAAAGTAGCATGCAGAGGTTAAATGGGATTTCAGATATCAAAAAATGCGGAAAACTTTTTATTAGCTTCCAAACATGAATGTCATTATCAAAAAAATACTTGGATGAAACTGTGGTCTTTCCGAATGGGGGCAATTGCACGTTCTGTTAAAGACCTATCTTCCATGTATACGTGATCCTAAGAAACAAAGAATAGAATTGCGATATTTGTTTCAGTGTTTATTCTCACCCAATTTATATGAAGAAAAGCACAGCTGAAGGGCACTGAAAATATCAGCTTATGGCAGTAATTTTCAATAAAATGGGTGATGATGCAGGTAGAAGCATTAAACATTTAGATAGTATCTTTGATAAAGGACAAACAGATAAATAAGGTCATAACTTATACCAATTTTCAGAAGAAAAAAGCATGGTGTTTTATTCCCAGTACTGAAGGAAACTGTTCAGAGGTACAGGATTTCTCCAGTCTGGCTGATGGCTTGTCTCTTGGGATTCTTCCAAAGCTCTATCCTCAGTTTATGTCTTAGGCACTTTATCAGTGTGGCAAACAAGAAATTAAGAAAGCTTTTGAAAGCTAATATCCTGATACAGAAAAATACTTTTTGAAGTATTTTGTGATAAGAGAGAAGAGTAGATACCTAAGAGTGTCTGAAGCTTCTGCTTTCTGGTAGCACTCAGCCTGACCCGGTGGCCAAACATGAGACTGTAGCAGATAGTTGTTAAATACTCTCACAAACGCTATGCTTTTACAAGGTAAAAGATGTGATAGCTGCTAATTTACAAGTGGTAATATGAAGTTTCATTTTGGAATCTCAGCATCATCTATCCTATGTTACATTAGGTGATATGGCAACCAGAAGAACTCTACAATTCATGCTTTTTTTTTTTTTAATATGAAAGAACAGCAAACATTTATGCCATTTCTTAAATCTAGCCAAAGCTTTCAGATATCCAAAGAAATTTAGTGAGTTCTTTAATACTGGATGGCCAGACAATATGTCTCTTCAGTAGAAGAGCAATTTTCTGAAGAAGCCATGAGAAGTTTTGTTCAGAAAAAAAAAAGCTATGAAATGGACTGCTAATGAGAAGAGAATACAGATGGTCTCTGGGTGACTGGAGATTACCAGCTCAGCCAAGACTGCTGTCCCATTCTGTGATACCACTGATTTCATACTCAAGCCTAATGCTATTGCTAATGTTCCTCCAGATTTTCCTTTTTACACTGATGTGCTTTCTCCAGATGCCACTCCTCACAATGTTTAATGCAAAATTATCATCTCTGAAATGAAAAACTCTGCTCTGTGGTGATCATTGCCACACAATGAGAAAATGCTTAGACAAACTCTCCAGAGACTGAACAAAGCAACTTGCTGTATAACACAGTGTCATTTAACAGAAAGTGACCTCTGCCAGAAAGGAGGCGGAGGACATTGGTTTCTCTTCTTTTTATTGCTACTTGACAGCACATGGAAGAGAGGATATTTATGATTAGACTACAAATATGATCTCGAACCTGGTCAGATAACAACACACTTAATTCTTAGTATTAACACTTTAGCAATGAAATCAGCATCCTTTTCAAACGGATAGCAAAAATGCACAATTTTTTAGCAAGAAGTTTCCTGGCTACAAAATTTTGCAAGAATCAGCTTTCTTCTGCTACATATTTCTTCAGGATGGATGATATAAATTAATTGGGAACATAAAGTAGACTTCCTGTAAACTTTAAGAACTGCTCTCCACCAAAGCCCCCAACCACTTAGTTTCTTTGCCCGCGTGAGACCCAACTGCAACTCTTGAAAGAATTTGTCACGAGGAAAGCAGATTTAGCTATTTAGAGACAAAAGAGCTGAGTAGCTTGTATCTATATTTGATTCTGTGCTTCTAGACAGTTAAAAAAAATCAAAACCTGATGCTTACACTGTTAAACTTTTCCCACAGTTTTACAAGAACTGACAAGGTCAGACCCTGAGGTAGTATGGTTGCCAGATGTCACACCACTAATTACAATCTTAGACAGAATAGGTGTAAGTAGGGAGAAGCAAGAACTAAAATAACTCTTCATGTAATGTTTTTCCTGCCAATGTTCTGCTATCAATGTAAGAACTGTTTCTTATTTCATAGTATTAGGTGGATCTGAGTATTTTTACTTAAAAGAAGCTAAATATTTAACTCAAGTTATAATTAAGTGGAAATAACTGTAGCTATTTATCCTGTACAAATTACGTTTTTAATTATCAAGCTTTTCATAGGAAAAAAACCCTTGAACACATCAGATCCTACCAGTGACTTATGATTTCTTTGAACTGAACATTTGCGCAATCATTTTCAGATATATTTGTTATCCATTTCACTTAAGTATATTGTGTTGATGGAAAGCATAGTCTTTTTCCAAGCAGAGGCAATATTTTTTCAAAACACCTCTCTTACCTTTGAAAGTCACTTTCTCATATGGGGATGCATATAAATAAATCATTGCCTCACTTCATTGACTTTTGATGCAAGTTTTCTACAGGTCATTCTTCACTGAATGAAAGCTATATATCTTTAGTAGCAAGTTTGGTAACGTTAAGCTGATGGTAGTCAGTTGTTCTGAAACTTACAGAGAGAAAATGGAAAATTGTGAGTAATTTTCTACACTTTTGCTTTTGTTCAGCCTGTCCCTCCTGGACTGATTATTCCTATTTCTCAAATAAGGTTTACTACGGTGAACTATTTTACCTGCTGAAAGTTGTCTGGAAGTTACTCTCATAATACAAAGTTATTAAAACAAGTAGATGAAATTTTCTGTAAGAAAATTGGTAGTGCAGAAAGAAAGCAACTTGTTCAAAGAAATGAGTATATGTGGAAATATATACGTCTGTACCTGTATTCTGTTTGTAAAAAAATGCTCTTCTTTATACTGCTGTATTCAACTCATTGTATGCACCTGCATAGATACTTAAAGGGATAAAAAACCCATTTAACAGTATCCTGCCATATAGACAATTTTGTTTTGCAGCAGAATTGTGAAGGCCAAGGTCTGACACATTTTACAGTGTGGTTAGTGCTGTTATGCCAGTGGACTCAGGAAAATATATACTGCGTGGTATGGATCTGACAGAGTGAAGAATGCTGGACTGAAAAGCAAGTCTGTAAATCATTGCTCCCGATCACCAAAACCATATCTCACCACAGATATTTAATCCAGGCAGGAAGGTCTATTAAAATACCCGTTCCTCTTCCAACATGCTCTCCAAATCATCCTTAACCAGGCAAATGAGACACTTCCAGCACTGGGGACAACAAAAATTGTGGTATTATTGAACAGTAAATCTGAACTTTGAAATAAGGAAATGAGCTAGACTGATTTCGTAACATTTAAAACTATTAAATATTATTGTTCTTTGACATGTTTAAGTCTAGTAAACTATACAGAACAGTATCATTCACCCTTACACAGAGCACCATAATTAAAAAATCAGGTCAAAGTATTATAGAAATCATTGCAAAAAAGAAAAGCTAGAAAGAAGGAAAGCCTTGTAAATAGACTGACCAATGTAATATGCTCAGTGTCATGGCAAAGGACATAGCCCACGTACAAAACCCTAGCAGACCACTGCATGTAACTAAATAGTTGTTTTATGCCTGTTTTCAGATGGTGTTCATTAGAAAAACAAAAGAAGTGCCTCCAGCAATTTTTCCTTAGAAGCAGACAATACAGCTTTTGTCTTTTGAATCTACATGAGAGTCACAGACTGGAGAAACATCTAAGTTTCCCCCATGATATCTAAAAATATCAAGAATTAAATATGTTTTGATTATTAGATGAATGCTAAAGTGTAAGTAATGCTCTATTAAATTTCATTCGTGGAGAAAAATGACCCTTTTAAGATGCATTGCCTATTTGCTTAGGGCAATCTTGCTAAGAGATGTAACAGTAAATTATCATATACAAATTAAACTTTGATATGGTGGGGGTCCTTAGAGAGCTGGTGAGAAGGACCTGCATATAAATAGTCACGATATGGTACAGAGGAATCTGGTGACTTAGAGGGTAATGATGGGTAAAGCAGTACAAATTACTACAGAGAAATAAAGTCACCATAGTGATTATCTTATGTGCCAGTAACCTGAAAATTTTCACAGCAAGGCTTACATTCACTTTCTGTTGCACCAGTGACTGATTAGTAAATGATTGGCTAGAAACAGACTCTCTGCTAGTAACAATTAGTGTAATTTCACTGAAATGAATCATTTTCATCAAAGATCAGCCACTTAGCATACCTCCACAAGCAGACTGGAAAATCTGAAACCACTGAGCATTCCCAGAAGAGTTCTCCCGTGGCATAAAATGAGTAGTTAAAGTTATTTTGATGTTTATGAATGAGGTTCCTTCTGGAATACTTTATAGGACTTTTCCTATAAATGCTTTAGAACTCTTACCTGGTAGGGAAGATAAAATCAGGAACCAGAACAACAGTGGTTAGCTGAAAAAATAGTCTGACAAGCTGTGTGTCAGGTGCTGCTGAAGTGCTGTTGAATCTTGGTCAAAGCACAATGCCTTCCATCCATCCTTTAGTTGCCTTTCCTATTCACATTGTAATATCTGTAAATCAGGGATTTCATGCACTCAAGGCCCAAGACAGTGAGATCTTCACCCCAGTCAGAGCTTCTGGGAGTCAACTCCTTTCCAAGAATGACAGAACACAGGTACAAGGACAGAAATGCTCAGAACTAACTGACGGAGTCAGTAGTTTGAGTCACCCCACACAGGTGTGTAGAGCCTGTGACTCATTTATTCTGCCCATACCATAATAATATAAGTCTCCAGAAATTTCTAGAAGAATTTCTGGATTGGTGAAAAATATCATTCTGCTTTGTGGAAAATACAGAGAAAATTATATTGTTCAGTTTCCATCTGTGTGCTTCATTAAAACTATATTTTCCCATTTATGTTTGTGGGTGTGCTTTTTGCAGAGAAAATCCTACTTCAAAGACTTGCAGAACAAGTGGGGGATTTTTCCCACTGTATAAAGTGATACTTTATTAAGTGGTTTATTAAATGATTTATGAAGTGATTAAAAAGTGCCAACATTTTTTATTCCTTAGTAAAAAAATGTTTAAAATTAAAGAATTCTTTAAAAAAAAAATCATTACTGTTGAAAATCCATTTTAAGATGTTTGACCAGCTCCAACTTTGATGGCAAAAAAAATCCTACGATGGTGTTCCTAGGAGATATGGTGCAGTTTGCAGCTCATGACCTGAATTTCATTGTCCCAAGCAGCAGCTATTCATGCTTCTCTCTCTTCTCCCCAGCAGCATCCGTAACAGCAGCAATGACCTTTACCTATTCTGTCTTGACTTAGCCCATCTCTGTCCTGTTCTTCCTCCTTCTACCACTGAAATATGGCCTTCTGGGATAGGCAGAGAAGGACAAGTCCAACAGTGGGCCAGGAGAGGACAGGCAGAAAAGACAGAGATTTGACCGTAGAATTGGGATAAGTTGCAGCCCATGTCAAAGATGAAGAAAGGCAAAGTAATAGGAAACTGGTCTTTCCACCCCTGCAAAGTGAGAATGAAGGTGGTAAGAAGAAGTGGCTAGCAGGCTGGGAAGTCTTAAAACCCCAATTCTTCCTGTTGCAGAGGTGGGACTACCTCTGTAAGAGGTAAGACTGTGTTTTAAGGAGCAGCTGCCTCTTCTCTCGTGTGCGTCCTCGGTCACCTTCTACACTGCGAGCAGTACAGCTGCAGTGGGAACCAGGCTGATGAAGTGATCTGCAGGGGACAGGACTTCAGGAAAAATCAAACTATTTCTTAATTTTGTATTTATTTTTTCACGTAGATTATTTCCGCAGACTGTTCCCCGTGCAGCTGCATAAACCATTGCCCTAGAAGAGCCACGAGGTTGTGCAGGCCTGAGAGGGAGCAGCCCCAGAAGGTGTGGGGCTGCTCAGCAGGGCAGCAGCAGAGTTGCCAACTGAGACACCCCAGCCTAAGGATGAGGTTTCAGCTCACACCTCATCTGGTGTGACTGTGGGCTGCTGATGAAAGGTTGATCCTGCTCTTCCCCTTTCATGCCTGACCTCGTATCAGGTCTAGCAATCACACATCAATGTGAGTTGGAACAGCATGTTGATCTGTCAGAAAACTAACCTACCTCCTTCCCTGGCAGACCCCGTATATGGTTAAGGGGGCTGAGTGGATTCTCCTCTGCAGCAGGACAACCTCCAGGCTCAGTTCACAGAAGCGTCAGGGACACTTTGCTGGGAGTGGGGAATGAAGAGGTGTTTGCAGATTAGACCGGTTTGAATGCAATATGACACATCACATCACACACAGCGTCGTAACTGGTTTCAAAATCACAGTCCTGCTTATGGGTGTTGGTTTTGTGTTACACTGTGTGCAGATCGGGCAGAAAGTTATATTAACCACATCTCCTGAAAGGTGCCCTCCTCCCAGCCTGACATGAGCAGGCTCAAGGAGGAGCTGCAGACCCCACTTCCCAGAGACCATACAGGCACAATTACTGCAGTAGCTGTGCCAAATATACAAAACTATGTTTGGTTTTACTTAAACAGATAATCCTAAAATGCTGCCTTCATTACTAACGTAAGCCTGAAAAGTTTCCTCCCACCACACATACACACATCCCTCCCACATACATGTTAAATGTAATCAGCCACAACTTTCTCGTGGTGTTCAGTAACACTGGACAAAAGTCTAGAAAATTACTGGCCTGATATCTTTTTTGCTAATAAAGAGTTAAAAGAGAGAAATATAATTGATTGCCAAACATCATACGCTTGTAAGAAATGGGTCTGGTCAAACTAACCAAGCTTTTTGTGAGACTAAAGTTTGTCTGCTAAGTGAAACAGTATTAATGTAACAGGGTGGCACTTGCCTTACTATTAATAAGATTTAATACAGATAAAGGAAAATGTGATAATAAGTAGATTAGATCCCATTGAAATTATGTATTTAAGGGCAGTTTTTCACTTCCAATGTAGTTCAGTGCTTTAATGTTTTTTTCAGAAACACAGGGAAATGCAAGATTTCTTATGAATTCAACTAAGAGTGGACAACAGGCAGCAATAATTTGATGTAATGATCAATAATAGTAAGATATTTCTCAAAAAATGAGTATTAATTAATTAGAGCATTTTTACAGAGCAATTGCCTCTTCTAACACAACAAAAGATAGCCAACAAAAGATAGCCACTTTGTTTACATTAATTTACTTTTGATGTTCCATTTAGCTAACTCAGATGTTTTTAATAAAAAAAGTAGTTTGACTTCCTCTGAATCTGAAGTAAGAAGGTTTTAAAATTATATTACATTAGTTTTATCTTTAGATTATTACAGGAAGGGTTTACTGTTCAGTAGTGTACATAATACCAGACATTCTAGTTAGTATTGGAGCAAGAGTGAAAAAAACATAGTCCTCCTGAAGTGACTGGCAATTTTGCTAAGGATTTAAATGAAATAAGGACTTTGTTTCAAGCTGCCCACTATATAAACTTAATTTTTCATTGATAATTAAGCATCTGCCTTTAGTTGTCCATATATAAAAATTGCTCCTATTAGGTATATACTTACATATTACAGGCTGTCAAAGCATTTTCTTCTTTTTATCAAACATGCCTATCATTATGAAAAAGGTAATATTCTACATTTGTCAATGTGTTCTATAACTACTTAATATTAGTGTTACATAATATGTTTTTGAATAACTGTTTCACTTTTTGTTTCAGATTAGATATTTTATTATTTTTCATGTATGATAAAATAGCCTCTCTGATGTGATCATAGTGAGATTGTATAGCATTTTTTAGCTGTTGAATACTATTTAAATCAACATTCCTCAATTCATGCTCTTCACTTTTGCTAAGCATCCTTCAGCTTTACAGTGATTAATGTTTTCCATGCTGCCTATCAACATATTTATAAAACCAAGAGAATGTTTTATTTACAGCAAAGACGTGCTAGAGATGACTCATAAAAGAAAAGAAATTCTGTGATAAGAAAATCCTAACACAGCAAGGGAGGGTATTTTTTCAAAGGCATAAAGATCCATGAGGCAGCTAACGGATGTATCTAAGTGCCCTTCACGTCTTTGAAAATCTGCCCTGAATGCATGCTACTTAGTAGAATGACATTGCTTCCCTCAAAGGAAGCATTTTCTTTTCTGGAGGAAATTTTTAAATGCAGCTAAAGACTGATTTTTACCCACAACAGAGACTGTGGTTGTGTATTCACTATGTGAGCACATTTTGAAACATATCAACCACCTTTTTTCCAAAAGGATAGCCTTATTTATCAGTTTAAGCTGAAAGTTCTGGGGTTTAAGGTTATATCATTCTTAGGGCTGTCTTTACTGATGTAGATTTTAGTGGTATAGGAGCTCATTCAAGTCCACTGCATTTACAGTGGGAAGAACATGCTACAATGTTATTTTATGTCATTAATCATTTCCAGCTTTGGAACAACACATTACATATGCAGCATTGCTCTTTTCTTGCATAAAGTTCCTGGACGAAATGAGTAAGAGCTGTGATATGATCTTCAGTGTGTTCAGGTTGTAGTTATTGAGTCTTCCTTTTATTTTCTTCGAAAAGATGCCTTCAGTCACTTCTGTCCAGAGCACAGTAGAATGATTAAAAAGAGTTTTGCTATGCTATAATCATAATGAAAAAAAATTCTTTCATAAATAAAAAGCAGAGAAATATTTAAGGGATTTACAAAGCTTTTGTAGAAGAAGGCGGCTTATACAAAAGATCATTTACTTACTACAACTCACTACTACCATGCTGTCTTTGGTCATTGAGTAGCAGCCAGAGAAGCTGGCAGAATATTTCCTTCCTCTTTTGCATACTAAAAACAACATACAAACCCAACCATAATCTGAAGATTTTTCGGGTTTTTTTTGTTTATGAAGCTGTGAAACTAAATCTTGTCCTCTTATTTTTTTTTTTAATGTTCAAGATATTTGTGTGATTAGTTTGACAAACTTATTTCCAAAGAACAACCCAAATTTCATGAACTGATCATAAAGCCTCCTCACATTTAAATGTAGGTTGTATTTCACTGTTGTTCTGTACTTGCATAAACATCTCCATAAATATTATCAGCAGATTTTTGAAAATATGTTATTTCCTAATGAATGCAATGCCATTTCAGGATCTTACAGACTTGAGTCTGAGACCTATTGAATAGCATACTGTGAGCACCAGCAGCTTTTCCACCCTGCTTTGCCAATCAGCTTCACCTCTACTGAGAGACCAGCACACATGTGAGGAACTGTAGTTGGAAGCTCAGACTTCAGTAAGAAAGTAGGTTTTCAGGTACAGCAGAGCTCTTCATGTCAACATTTTATTACTTGTAATACAACAGTGTTTTGGAAAATTGTAGAAGTCAGTACTGTTGATTTCTTTTTGAGAGACAAGACTTTCAATTGTTGAGAAGAAACATATTTAAATGTGTATGTTTGTAGTACATTTAGAAACAAGTTCAGCAATGATGTCTTTTGTGCTATCCACTTTAGAAAGCAGCTCGTTGTATATCGGCTATGTAACAGATGTCAGTTATTGATAGTTTTAATTTACAGGTAATGAAGACCACGTTTGAACCTGTGACCTAAATGTGAAAAGTTCCACATGTACCTCTGTGAGCCATCTAGGTTTAAATACTGTTTCTTCAACAACAGGAAATTTTATTCCAGAAGGCTGTTAACTATATTGCTTGACTGATATAGCCCAGCATTTTTTTGATTTTTTTTTTTAAATTAAGCTTTACGAGTATAATAAATGTGGGCTAAAATTATTTACAAACTGTGTTCAATTAAAACTAGCAGCTGCAGGTATACCCTCTAATGATAAGCTCTTGAGAATCAAAAGTATCGGGGCAACTCTTGATCTAGCTGAAAGAACGTTGCATAACAATAAGCCTCTGAGAAATAAGAATACTGGAGCCGCCCTGGATCTAGTTGAAGTTGGTGGGAGTTCAGAAATGGAGAGAAATTGCTCACGGCATTACAGGCACTGCCTTACAGTGCTGAAATAAATGTGGATCTTTTCTGTGAACTAGAAGGAAAGGACAAACAAAGTCAGACAAGAACTGCTCAGCTGGCATTGCGAAATCTGCTGACTTCCTGCAACCATACATCCACTTTAGGGGGCAGGGGCTTTTTTGTTTTTAATGTGCTTCTGTCCATGAATTGAGTATTTTTTATGCTTTTATGCATGTTTTTAAAAGCATATTCTTAAGAAGACTGGAAAAAAACCCGTTTGACCTTCTTTTTCATAACTAAGGAAATGGCTTAAACACTTAAAGCCAAGAGAACAGTTAGCTGTTACACAGAAAGTAGAAAACAGTTTCTAGGCACACCTGTGACTACTGGTTTTAGCCATTTTTTAATTTAATGTAATCCTTTGTAGTGAACATGCTGACTTGATATCTACACTTTACTCTGTTCTCTTTTATGTGGTCTAATGAACTAGGTATGATTCTTGATGTCTCACCAACCTTTATTTTTAGTTAGTTTAATAAAAAACTAGCTACAGCTGTGTGCTTAATCCTCATATAACTCTGAGAGGAGCTGGCTGAAGAAAAAGTGCAAAAATAATATTACCTCTTAAGTTTTCAAAAGTATTTTTTCCTGTGAAAAAGAGTAAGTCATCTTCTAATTCCTTCTCACTTTTTTATTCCATCCTCCTGTTCCTCTGTAAAGATGACAAAATAAACTACTGCGTCTTATCCTTTTAAGCAGTCCTGCTTAAAAACAATAAACTTCTGACAAATAGAATTGTTTATTTTTAAATGGCCGGGCTTATATTTGAAAAGTTTGGGGCAAACTTTTGTCATGAGCTGTACCCTGAACAAACAGTTCAAGTGCAATTTTTTCTTGACCAGTTTCACCCTATAGACAGGGAAACCAGGAAACAGACACTGAGCAGCACATGCCCTTGCCACAATCTCAGTCAATTCAAACAAGTCTCATTTGATCCTCCAGACCTATGGCAAACCCATAACCAAAAGGTCAGAAAGTTTTAAGCAACATCTGCAGTTGTTTTGGTTTGTCTTCAGCACTTGCTCTCCAAAATGATTGCCTCACATGAGTTCTGGGGGCCAGTTGTGGCCACTCCTTGGGCCAGTTGTGAACATTTAAGGGCTACAAAGCCAAGCCCATGAGCTGCACTGTAAAGAACAATAAAGAATTTGAATATAATTAATTTGGCTACAGAGGAGAATATAATGTTCCAAATAAAAATAAATGTTGGGTTTTGTTTTTTTTTTTTAAAAGGTATGACACTAGTACCCATAAAGATTCTTACTAGACATATACTTTCACCTTTTAAGGGCATAAACTTTACAAGTTCACGAAGGAAGACTCTGTGAGGTTTCTGCTCTTCTGTTACAGAAAACTACACGACCATAGCCTTCTATATACTATGTTGATGAACTAGTATGGGGAAACAGATGAAACAAACCTAAATGTAAATTGGCTTTGAAAGTATAGACTTTTTATATATATAAAAAATAAATATATATATTTATTGTCTTTGTTAGCTATGTCCTACTCCAGGTTAAAATCCACTATGCTGAGAAATTCAAACTGGTTGTGCCAACAGTGCTTGTACAGACGAGATCTGACCTGGGATGAGTTCTCCACCTTGCCTGTGTTTCTGTATCTCCAAATCTACATGAGTCACTGCAGACTTGAGCAAGTTTACAAGCGAATGTACAGTGATAATGGACAATAAGATGCACTGGCTAACCTGACAGAATAGAGCTATTCACAGCAACTACTGTCATGATTTACTGTGTGTCTTCGATGACTAGAAAAGTGATACATTATTTCCCTGACTTTAATAGAAGTCCATTTGTGAGGCCAAATTTACCCTGACTTTATTCAGCTTTTAGTCCACAGACAAAATGATTTCTCCCTTTCTCCTTTACTCAGCAGATTATAAGTTAGTCTTCTTGTGCTGTTACTAGAAGTGCCATTTTGCTATACTCTGTTGTCTACTATAATGTAATTGTTAGAGAACTTTGATCTAAGAAAATATTGAGCTGGGCTCTTGCTAAAAGAATGAACACTTCTATCTCCAACAGAAAACTTTGTAATGGATTTAAAAATCTTGATTTCAGAAGTGTTCATCAATGATTTTAAAGTACATTTTCTCTTGAAATGAAATTAAACAGGTGAAAGTGGCACTCAAAAATAGGTGTAAATTAGAAAAATTTTAAGTAAATATGCACTGGGTTTTTTAGGCATAAGCATAACAGATAAAGTACAGAATATCACAACATAACCACAGTAGGAATTAACAGCAATAGGACTAGTCTGATGAAAATGTGACACATGATTTATACGTGTGTGTTATGGATAATTTATCCTTGGCATGAGGTCTTAATGTCATTTATACCTTAAACTGATTTCAGCAGTGACACTAAACGAGGCAAATTTAACTTCAATATCTGAGACAAAGGAGGGGGTTTGAAAGAACTTCCTGCATACTTCATGTTGGTTTGGTGTTTGGGTGTTTTTGGTTTTTTTTAACACTACTATTAAACTGGATGAAGGGAAGTCCCTCCAAAAAAAAGGAAAGAAAGCCCCAACCTTGAAACCTTGAAAAAATTTGCATTAATTATCTGCTGTCATGGAAATGGAATTTGTGCAAGAATCTATGAGAAAACAAAGTGTACGAAAACTTTCTGTGATGATGTAATATATAAATATTTCTAATACATACTATAGTATAGGAATATAAATATACAATATTATCTAAAAATAAAAATACAGGAATAAATAACATGCCTGCAAAGAGCAGTAGGAAGACAAAGGCATTAACCTCCCACTGCAATTGAAGCCAAAGAGCCAGGAGGAGAGTAGTTGTTACAAGATCAACAGGAATAATTGTGACTGTCTTAAAGAGAGTGGGATCATAGTTGCTAACGGGGCTTAGGTGCAGAGGTCACCTTTGGGGTAACCAAGTTGACCTCTGCTCCAGCAGGAATTATTGTTACTTCCTTCCTATCAGTAGGCCTCACCAATCTATTGCTAGTATTTTCAAAGGTGAAACTAAAAATTGGGCAATCTGGTCGGTGTACCATTGCCTTGGGCCTCAGCCCACAGGTGGAAAGATGGGCACAGTTGGGTTAGCTCTTGATGGTGCGCTGCCTGACTTATGACTACCCTCAGGTGGACCAAGACATTAATGGCTTGGTGATGTAAGGGGGCAACCCTGCATCAAGAGCCACAATCACTGCCAATGCCTATCCTGACTACCGGAAAAGATCCTCCAAGATGATGGATGGGCATTTATGGAGGTAAATGTACATCCTATCTCCTATGGATGTACATCCTACAGACTCAGAGATGAGGACTGTTGGAGGGGCCAGGTCATCTACGGGTGTTAACACGATGGCTGACAACATCTGTCCTGGTAACCAGAGGAGATCCCCCAACCGTCGTGGACTTGGTGGAAGATCCTGGCTGTCTATCCTACAGAAGCTGGCATGAGGGGACAGAAAGTCTAAAGGCAGCAATTCTGTGTCTGGCACTTAGAAATGTGTGCAGGTGTTACCGTTGTAACTAATACTGTAATAACTTGATTGTGACTGTTAATGAATTAAGCACGAAACAGGGATATAGGACCCCATAAGAATTACCTGTAAATATGATGCGTAACATACTTATTATAACCTGTTACTGGCCATGACTAGGTGGACAGGCCGCCTTCACTTAACCCGGAAGAGGAACATGTGTTCTATATATATATGTTTGATAAATAACCCATGCCAGGCAGGTAGGCAGCAATAAGATAAACAGGGGACATGGTGGGTATAATATCAGCTTCGTTGTCAATGAATATTCACAGTTTATGTTTCTGACCTGTCTCAACTACAGATCTGTATATACACAGAGCAGACACAAAATTATGAAATTATTTGTAATCACACATTTTGAGTATAAAAAAGAAGAAAAAAAAGACATAAGCATATCAAAATATAGAAGTCATCAACATGCTTGGTCAAAGTAATTGGAGCTCCTGATTTTCAAAGTTCATGCATATGAGGACATCAGATATGACAGATCTGAATTTTGTATTACTAAACCCAAATTTCTAGTCCTCATCATTTTGAACAAAAGCCAGTAACTGTGAGGCAAGGCTAATAGGTGATATATGCACAGACCGTTAAGACAAGGTGTCTGAGTGTATAAACTGCCCAAGGTAGTTCAATACCAGTTTCTAAGCCAAGAACAAATTTATCTGAGCGATCCTGCAACCATCCTCCCCACCTGCCATCCAAGTTGCAATGCCAGGGGCACACTTAGGTGAGTTCACCCTTGGTGATAAACTGTTGCTCTTACATGGCTGTTTGCTGACACATTTGGATGGAAAAAAATCTATTGAGAACTGGAAGCTATACGTTAAGGCTGAGACAAGCCAACAGCATACTGGTAATCTACAGGGAAGATCACAATCCCTCATCCTCCTCCCCCTTTCTCTCTCCCACCGCTCCAAATGCGCAAACTACCTCTTCTATTTGTGTAGACTGTGATACTCGTCTGATAACAGACTGAACTACATCAGCTACTAATCCAGCTGGAAAGCGTTGTTTCATTCTGCTTATTCAGTTTGTGTGCCTGCCTTGAAAGACCCTGACTTCTCATAAACTGGTTAATGCTAACGATCTGAAAATGCTGTTCTTGTGAACTCTCACAGCAACAGATGACAGTTTCTAACTGAAGAGAGTGAAAAATAAGCCTCTCAATCTACTCTATGTCATGATTTATTGTTAGGTGAATGAACTTCAGGAGATTAAGCTACCTGAGCTGATTTAGAGAGGTCCAACGAGCACTGGAGCAACTACAAGGAAAACTAACGGAGTCTTTGGGCAGCAAAAAGGAAGGAGACAGAGAGACAAGATGAGGAAGGTCACTACTTTTAGTGGCAATACTAATTTAAGTCATATTTAGTTAGCATCATCCCTAGTGAGGAGGAAGTTAAGACAAGTTGGAAGACAAACCGGAGGTGGGGGGAAGCTACCAAAGTTTTTGGATTATTTTCCTTCAGCTCTGCAGGGTTGTGGATCAGTGCCATTTCTGCAAAAAAGCTAAGCCTTTTTGATTCATAACAGAGTGACAAGGGGGCAGTTTCAGACACATGAAAACCTTTGGTCAACACATGGGCTGGAAAACTTCATCATCCAGAAACAGTGGTTTTTTAATGACATAGGTGGCTGTAGAATAAGATGCCCAAGACCAATTTTTTGTTTTGTCTCACAAGCAGAATAATCTACTGCAAAATTTCCCTATGGTAAAAGCTAGCTGAAGGCAGAAAAACGTTTGTAGCCCATTTGGCTTCTTCACATATGGCTGCTATTGTCCCTCAGTTGCTGCTGAAGACACTGCTTAAGTTACATGCATCAAGCAAGAATACCAGCTGGATCCTGAAAATAATTACTTGTTCAAATGCTTGTATTCAAAGGAAAAGGAGGCTTGAGAAGTAGGTAAGAACACAAAAAAACCCTCTTGTTTGAGAAACTGACAGAATATATGAGAATTAAACTAAAACTTTCTCATCAGGGACTTTTTTTTCTTACGTGGCTCTCTTTTGGTCCCCTTTTGGATTGGGTTGCCAAACTCCCAATGGTTTCTCTATGAAAGGAAGAACCTACTATGCTGGGAAATAAGGTAGTCTTTTGTTATTTATTGCATTTTTTTCTTTCTTTGAACACGACTGCCAATCTAAAAAGTCAGTTGTATTTTTCATACCAACAGTATTGGTTTTACAAGCAAGAGCTACTCTCCATAAGGTTTGTGAAAGGACCCACTTGGAGCTATTCTTACCTTTGTTTATTATACCACTGATAACATGTCATCATAATTGTAAAACAAACAGTTTCAATATAAAACACTTGACAAAAACGTAAATCATTCTAGATATCTTGTATCTGAAAAGGCCGAACTTTATATTTGGGAAAAAAAAAAAAAATTACTTCTGCAACTCTTATTAGACTCATCGTCTCCTGAAATGGTCCTGGCCTGCCAGCAACTGAGGTCGATCGGACACATAAAGCCACATACAAGTCTTGGATGGAACTCAAGAAAAGCCTGTAACTCTCAATAAATGCCTGAGATATAAGAATGTGAATGCAATCGGGATACATTCTGACCTCAAATAAATTTGGCAATTAAACAATTCACTGACCTCAACCCACATATACCTTTGATCTCAGTAGAAGAATTCAGGCAGAATATAAATGAGTATTCTCATAACCTTGCGAGTTTTATCAATTTCTTTTTAACCTTAAAACCAGTTAAGTGGTTGCATAACAAGTCATACAAATAATCTCACTGGCTCTCATGCAATTACAGAGGCAAGCAAATTATGCATATCTTTGCAAACCAGGTTCTTGGTTTGCATCAGTTATACACCACAAGCAGGAAACGAAGGTACTGTTTTACTAGCTCCGCATCAGTCAGCAAATATGACTGTGCGACAACTTTTAAGACCCATATTGTCCAGCGGTTTTAATTCCTGGCCCCCTGCTACTCCCTTCCGTCAGTCTCAAACGTCCTAAATTAAGAAGTGCTTTGTCGCTCTTGACTTAGCATCTTAACTTGAAAAAAGCCACTGGCAAGCAAGCATGCAGCCTGCTCGGCCGAAGTTGCTGTAGCACAGCTGATGCGCCTGAAGCGTAGCGGCACTTTTTCTCGTGCCGACCCGCGAAGCCGAGTCAAACGCAAAAATAATGCTTTTTTCTCCCGCACCGGGCTCACGCCAAGGGAGGCGAGGGACGGTGAAGCGGAGGGGAAGGGAGACGACACCCCTGGCTTCCCGTCGGGGCGGCACAGCGGCAGGCCCGGCCCGTCGCCGCTGCTCGGGGCGGGGGGAGGCTGGCGGGACACCTCTCCGCCGCTGCCGTACCGGCGAGGCGATGCCCCTCGCGAGAACTAAACCGGGGGTTTTCAGCTGCCCGTGAACTTTCTTTATGAGCTTCTATAGAAGAGGGGAGCGGTCAGACACCGGAGCGGCGTTGGGAAGGGAGGGAAAGGGGCCGGGGGCCAACAAAAGCC
>VZSF01006135.1:0-60349 GCA_013398295.1 Chionis minor | reverse complement strand
CCCCCCCCCCCCTCCCTCTCCCCCCCCCCCCCTGCCAGCGCGGCCCCCGGCCGCCCCCCGCGGGTCTCCCGCGGCCGCCAAGCGGGGACAAGCCCGGGGAAAGGCGCCCAGGCCCAGGGAAAGGAAGAGGTCCGGGCTCGGCGGGGCAAGGCGGGCCGCGGAGAGCTGGCAGCGTGGGCGGCCGGGGCAACCAGGAAGGCGGAGGGAGGGAGCGGGGCCGCCCCGGGCTCCGCTGCCCTCGCCGGCCCGTGGCGCGGGCGCCGCAGCCGCAGCCGTAGCCGTGCCTGCTGCAGGCGGCGGCCATCGCGGGCTCGCCACCCCCGTGCGCCCCTCCGAGGACGGAGGGGTGGGGGCAGAGGAGGCGGAGGAAGCGGCGGCGGCGCCAGGAACAGGGAGGCGGCGGCACGGCGAGGGAGGGAGCCGAAGCCGGGCCGGGCCCCGCAAGAGCAACAGCAGCGGCAGCTCCTCCTCCTCCTCCCCCCCCCTCCTCGGTGAGTCCCGTTCCGCCGCCCCGGGAGGCTGCTCGCCACCGAGCCCGGATGCCGGGGCAGGCCNNNNGGGCAGGCCGGGCCGCGCCGCCGAGGTGCCCGGGGAGAGGCCCGCGCCGGGAGCGGGACACCGCGGCCTCCGCTGGGTGAGCGTCCCCGGGGCAACGGGCGCGCTGCAGCCCATCTCCCCTTCCCCCCCCACCCATCCCTTCCCCCGGTGGCCGCAGAGGGCTGGTGGGGCGGAGGGAGAGCCGGGGGATGGGGCCGGTGCGGTCGGCGGCTTACCCGCCGCCCTCCTCCCGATCCGCGGCCCCGGCCTCCGCTCCCTTTGTTTGCTCGGCTCCCCGAGCCTGCGGCGGCGCCAGGCCCTGCGGAGGCACCGGGGCTGCGGCGCGGCCTGCAAGGCGGGCGGGGGGAGCAGCGCCGGGCCCGGGCCGCCCAGGCGCAGCCCAGCCCCCGCCGTGACAGGAGGGGGCCGGGGGCGGCCTCAGCCCCACCAGCCGCCGCGGTAGGGTCCGCCGCCCCCCTCCCCGGGCCTCTGCCCAAATGCGCCCCGCTCCTACCGGTGCCATTACCGGGGCGGTAGAATTGGGCTGATTCCCGCCCCAGCCGCCTTCGGTTTGGGCTGGGGGGAGGGGGTTGTACCCCCGTGTCCTGCTGGGCGGGTGTCCGGGGGTGTCGGGGCGCTTGTGCGGCGGAGGAGCCCCAGGTGTCGCCGTGCCGTGAGGTGAGGTGAGGGTGCACCAAGGGCTCCCGAAGGGGCTGCGCGCTGTGACGGGCGGCACTTAAAAAACTTGACTTTAACAAAGAACCAACATCAACCCTCCGAACTTTACTGGCTTTCATTGTTCTTCAAGCTGCTTTATAGCAGCTTTCCCTGATGGTGCTACTTCTCTCAGAAAACAGCTGGCCCATGTCCACCCGTTTGCTAAAGAAAAAAAAAGCCTTCCCAAAACACTGAGGTGTTAAGAGGTGCAGAGGATGGTGCTTCTGTGATGCAAGGTAGTTTGGCTGTGTCTTCCTTCCTTTTTCTTTCGTCTTTTCTCCCTGTGTTTTCAAACTCGTGTTGTTTTGGAATGCAGTTTTTTTCTGCGGAATAGGTTACTCTGTTAAAGAGAGTTGGTTGCAGAACCCATTTCAGTCAGGGAAGGCTTCTCTTCCAGTTACTGAATTCTTGTGCCCTTTCACCATTAGGTCCCAACCCCTCTTTCCTACCTGCCAGGAATGTTTATGCCATGTCCAGCCTCTTAATACACCTGTAGTTAGAAAAATGCCTGCTGCAGGCCTCCTGTCTTAGAGAGCTGCTGTCGGCATAAGTGCTTGAGGAATAACACATCTGCATTTTTGCTCTGGGTGGGAAAAAATAGCATGGTTTTTTTTGTGTTAATAAACACAAAAGCTTCAGTATAGCTATGAAATAAATTACTTAGCCTGGTTGGAAGGCTTTAAACCACTGGAGAATGTGCAGGTATTTTTGGAGACTTCTGCAGTAAGACAGTAATTGTAGCTCATAGTTTTCTGTGTAACTTATGAAAGGCAAATTTCAGCTTTTTCAGAATGCCCATTTTCATGAAGTGTTAAACAGTACTTGAATGGAGTCTTCACTTCCTATTATATATTTCTTGGTTTTGTGGCATTGTACTGTGTTTGGAACTGAGCTTTTACACTTGTCATATGCTTAACCAAGCACGTATTCCCTATATCCTGAGTTTTGGGCTATAAGTAGATTTATTGTAAAGTGAAAGTTCAATGAAATTAAGCCTTAATACAAAAGTATGACAGCTCACAGTGTAGTGTTAGTGTGTTTGCAAAGTCCCTGGGAAGCTACAAGACTATGGAGTAGTAAGGAAGAAGCACTGTGGTGCTTCCAGACCTTTTTTAAGTATCTCTTCATTGCACTGTGTATCTGTAGCATCAAAGTGTTCACATGGATTCAGGAGACATGAGGAATGATTCTAAACTTCCTGAGAACTTGACATACTGAAATCTACAAAAAAGATGTATATTAACTTATGGGATATTAACTATGCTGTCAATTTTTTTGACCCTAGAGTGTGAAGTCCAGCGCCTTGGGTAACGCTTAGAGAGGGACAGTTTGAAGAAATGATAACTTGGTCCACATTGTTCTACGAGTAGATTCCACCTCCTAACTCTCCTTAGTGCAGTGAAGTGCTAGAGTGAGAGAAAGAGTTCGTAATTAAGAGTTCTTAGGAAGCAAATTAATTCTTTCTACTCTTTCTCATGAAGTCTTCTACAGTCATACAGTAACTTGAACATAAACATTTGAAAGACTTCATCTAGTAGTGTTGCTCTGGGTTCACTACATATTTGTTGCACTATTGCTGTCAAAACTGAGGCCACAGTCCAGGTAATCACTTACTCAAGTGCCTTATTTGCTATTGCTTTACTGCCCTCCTGGGCCTACACAGCACTATTTTGGTAGTGTTTGAGTAGGACAAGGTGTTGTAGGGAGGTGAGTGATAGCAAAGCAGATAAAAAGGAGACTGTTCTCTTCTGGTGAGTGTCTCAGTGTTTTGCTGATAGTACTTTAATGTGTGTTAGCAACAAATCAGAGGGGATAGCTCAAGCAGTTGTGATGCTCCAAGGAAGAAAATAATACACAAGTAGTAGAAAAGTAAATGTAATGCAATTTAGGAATGCAGGTGCTAAAATGTATGGACTATAAATTGGACAGGATTGTGATTGAAAAGCAGAATAGAGATTTCATATGCAATTTAACTATATTATTTTGTAGTGTAAAATATTAAACTGGAAAGAAATACAGAACTTTGAGTTTCCTCTTTTTTAACTTTTTTTTTTAAAAAAGAGAAATAACAGTATTTGGTAATGTTCCTTATCCTTAAATTTTGTGCCAAAATTTAATTTCATTCCATTTTAGTGTATACTTGTTTTTCTGAAAATATGTATCAGTCTTCAGAAGGCAATAGATGTACTTGATGAAAAGCTCCCAAGTTCTTACAGCCTCTGTCCCAGTGCATCCCAATAAATTTGTAGCAGTAGTAGACAAAGAAGTATCCTTTAAAAAAAACTCTCCTGAAAATTTTCCTTGACAGTTTGTGATGGCAAGTTACATAAAGCAGTATGTTCTTTTAGAAAACAAGAAGATTGTGCTTGTAATGGAATATTTATTGTCCATGTTTAAAAACCAGCTTCATTCCACTCAAATGTGCTCCTGATACGGCTGAGGATAAAGATTCATGACACACAGTAGATTCCTTCTTTTATTGTTATTTTTGCTTTTTCTTCTAGAAATAATTGATTTCTGAATTAAAACTCTGTACGATGTAAGTTGGATAAATTTTTGTGTTAAAAATAGTTACATTTGTTTTGAAACAAGCATTTAAAAACTCATAGCTTTGGGGTTTTTGTTGCAGTAGGGTTTTTTTTCCCCGCTGTAGCTGAATGATCTTTAGCTATTAGAACAAAAACATGTCACCTACTTCAGCCTCTTCTGGTGGTTAAAACCAAAAAAAGCTGCCTTTGAATTATTGCGCTGGATGTAAATGGAAAGCTGAATGTATGTAAACTGTTGTCTAATACATCAAATGTGTAAAGACAACTATACAAACTTTGCTAGAGTTTACACAAACTGAATTTTAAAAGGCAATACGATGCAAAACCTGACTTAGTCTGCTTATTGTGAGAATTAAAACTTGAGATCAAAATGTTAGAAATTTAGTGCTCTGATTTTTTAAGCTTACTTAAATAAACGTTGCTCCACGCTTTTTCCCTACCAGTTTTCATGCTCTTCTGACTCCTGCCTTTGTCGTGTAGAGGCATGCAAACAATAAGCATCAGCAACTCCACATAATTTCAGCAAGTTTTGAGGTGTGTGGCTTTTCAAATCTGACTGCTATTCATTAGACTCTGTAATGTGTATTTAAGGACCCATCTTTAGATGTTTTTATTTTTAAAAAAAAATTAAAGCTTTATCTGTCATGGGATTTTCTTTGGGAAATTTTAAGGTAAAATACTCAGGAAATTATTTGCCCTTTTCTGTGTCCTTAGTCATTTGCATAATACTTCGGACTCTTGAGGAAGTCAACTGGCTTCATTTATGACAAGGTTGTAAGCCATGTGTTACTTAAAAAATTGTTCCTTGGTTGCTACATCACCAAGAAAGCTATGCAAGTTGAATGTAAGTCTTTATTTGTTTAGCATGCATGCAGATACATTGGCTGACTTGTTCTGCCTCAAACTTTAAAGCTAGATTGAAGGAATATGAAAAAAATGTCCCTGCTGGCAGGTAACCCCAACCTAAGATGCCATATGTAGGCATTTCAGGTGCTGCTCTCCAAACATTGCTCCCTATTGTGTATGTATAGGGCACATAGAGCATGAGAGGCTTCCTGTCTTCTGTGAAACATTATTTTCTTTTGTAATTTGCCAAGTGCGGTGGGTTGGCAGTTTTAAAAAAAAATCTCAGGTTTGTAAAGTATGTGGGTTTTTTTTGTTATAAACACCAACTAATTTTGCTGTAAACTGCTGTAAAACAGTTTTGGATGAATGAGGGTGTAAACAGTAGATGTTAGTGGTTTTTTTTTCCCAAGATTGTTAAGTGGGCTCTAGTTAAAAAATTTAAACAATGAAAATGAACCTATGTATATTGTTAGGTAAATCATACGGATATGTGGGATTTTTCTTTGCTTCCCAGTGCAGTGTATAATCAGCAACTGTATTTGTGTCATTTAACTTGCATGGTATATGATACTGATCAGTAAGAGGACCTGCGTAAGCTTTTGATGGTCTTGAGTTAATATGGTGACTGCAGCTAGCAGATGAATTAATTTTAGGATTTGAGACTGCAGACTTAATACCTTTGGTATTGTTCCACAAGGATATTCTGTATTCCTTAAAATAATACATACAGTGCTACTCCTGATGACAAAATTGTTGGAAAGAAGTTCTAGTCAGGCTCTGTTTTACAGCGTGTGAGCTCCGTTTTTCTTGAGTAGTTTTATTCTTAATTAATCTTGACGTTCTCTGGTAAATGTGCTAAAACAGCAGTTTGTAGGAGTCTTGAGTAGGTGATTGTTTTTCCTTCTCTAAAGCAGTCTGCATTCCTCAAATAGGTTGAGAACAAATTAGTAGGCTACTCCAAATGTTTCCAAAGCACGTTTATTTGATCCTAAGATGTCGCTGATACAGTGGTCGAGCTTGCTTTTTTTCTTTTTGTTCCTCATGATTTAGGGAACCTGGTCTCCCCTGACTTTGCCTCAACAAGACTGGGCAGTTACAAGCTATAATGTTGACTGTGTTTTTGGCATCAGCAGTGGGTTTTAAATACCCTTGGAATCTCTTTTGGTTGGTAATCGGGTGTCAGATTAGGAGGTTTAATAATTGAAATAGAGAAATGAAGACGAATGGCATCAGGGCAAAGGTTTTTGATTACAGAAGGTGTGCCTTCTAGGATGAGATCTGTAGAAGCTGTACTCCAAAAACAGGGGAGGCAGCTTTTCAGGCTGACACTCTTCGTTTAGGAGCTGGTGGGAACTGGATGAGTGAGGAATTCTCGCCGGATTCACTAAACAGAAGCTGTTTGTGCAGGCATACTGGTTTGGGTGAAACCTGCACTGGGGAAAGTTTCAAGGCTGGAATTTTGGTCAGCCTGAGGAGACTGACTCCAGAATGGTTGGTTTGTGCATTCAGAGGTATAAGTTGCTAGGTTATGTGTAAGATCTTAAGTCTGGGTCTGTGTAAGGTAGGTGCCTGGTGGCTTTTTTTTTCCTCCCCCCTCCCCTCCCTGTTCTCTCTTCAGTGCAAAATAGGCAAAACTAATGCTGATCTAACACTCTCCGAAACACTGACTTTTTCTCCTCTTCTGGCTTTTGAAAGGAAGAGCGCTGTTGGTTAGTAGTAATACTGAGAAGTAATAAAGGATTAGCCCTAGGACTTTGGCATGATTTTGTGCAAAAAATGTTACTTGGGAAAATACTTACATGTAAATGTAAATATTTCACAGTTCCTTACTAAAAGAATAAAAGAGACTCTATACTGATCAATGCACTAGTCTTTATTTGCAGTCTAATCCAGTGATGGTCAAAAGAAGATGGTGAAGGGAAGTTGTTACATGAGTACTGACTTAGATGTCCTGTATATTACAAAAAGAAGTGCTTTTTGGAATCTACAGTGCTTTAAATGTTGTTTGACATGGAAAAGAGGAACAGAAATTCTGTGTCTCAGCACTGAAAAAATATGCCCATTCTGTTTTGTTTTGTTTTTTGTTTTTTTTTAAATTTGGCTAATACATTTTTTCATTTTATCTATAGTGTGTATAAATTTAAATGTCAGAGAGAACAAGAGAAAAAATAGTCTGTGTGCATGTACATCTCTCTTTTTTTCACGCTTAAACTTTCAAGCTTAGCTAGCTTTTGCAGCCAGACTTCTGTACTCCTGGCTCTGCAGAAATTTGACCTTGCTCTGGAGATAGCTATCTTAAGGGCTTTGAGTTTGTGTAAATCTCGTAGAGCACATTACTTCATATAGACAGTGAAAACTCTGTCTTTGATCCTGCATGTGAGAATTTATATACCGATGTGAAGTAGCTCAGTGTAAGACCCCAGTTCTTCATGTGCAAGCTAACCGTAATGTACAAGGAGCAGTCCCATTGTTTCAAATGTCTTCTTGCAGTTAATATATCTTTGCTGGGTTGGGACTGAATATTAGCAAAATTAGATTGTTTAGGGCTGTCTGGAAAATAATTTTCTGCTTCTGTGGAACTTTTTTTTTTCTCTGGTGGTGGTGATTTTTTTTAAATAAAAACCAAGCCCCAAACCTGAAAGTCTTCCAGTGAGCATCAGGACAAAACAGTGTCTGTCTAAAAACTTTAACTGAAATATTCTCCATCAGATTTGCTGGACGGGGTAGTGAGACATTTCTGTCTGCAGGTGATTAGAGTGTAGGAGGGGGGAAAAAAAGTTCCTGATCATAATCATGAATAATTAAGAGTCTCTCTAGTTTTGACCAAAAATTAGAAAATTTGCGTGTCGAGTAGGCTTTATCAGAACTGGTATAGTCCTGTAAAATGTTTTATTCTGACAAATCAGGACTTCATAAAAAAGGTGGCTAAGCAGCTTTGCCCGTGCAATCAAAATTCTGTTCCCATTCTGGTCAGTGTGCTAGTTGTGCAGTGTTAACGTATGTTTCTTCTTAAAAGCACCCCTTGGACTTAAAAGGACTGTCAATTCAGAAAGCCTATTTCATGTTTCACCTCCAATTTCATGTTTCACCTCCATATAAGGGGAAAAAGAAAAAAGATAATGTAATACCTGAGATTAGATGGAGATAGTACTCTCTGTACAGGTGTGTTTTCCCTGTGTACTTGACAGAACTTTGAGCACAGCCATGTTTCCTGTTTCCCATATATGGATAGGCTCAAAACCATAAAGAAGATAATTAGTTTACTCTTTGTTCTTATCAGGCCTCCTGCCAGTGAAAATGGGAAGGGAAATACTTTAAATAAGGTGTGGTTTACATTCTTGCTTTCCCAAATGCGGAGCTTGGGATTACTGTCTGCAGTGCGTCCTGAGACCTTGGAGGAGCAGCCAGGCTGAACGCATGGGTGGCCAGTGGCCACGCGCTGGGTGTGATTTCTGCTCGACTGATCCAGGTTCTGCAGCTGCAGTGTGTTCCAGGGGCAGCTGCTTAATTACAAGAGGTACTCTGTGGGAAAAATTTTCCTCTTGGGCCCTCACCTGACTGAAGATTCCCTAAGCTTTAAACAGAAAAAAAAAAAAAGCCCTCTTCTTTTTTTTTTTTTTCTTTTCTTTCTTCTTTCTTTTTTTCTTTGTTGTGTTGTGCTGGCTTGTCTGTAAAATTAACTCTGCTTTCTGTTTCATTGATTGGATCTGTTTTACTAACCATGAAAGACTGATCTTCAGTAGCTGATGCTGTTTGACATTCCATATATAAAATTGGTTGAATTTTGACAGTGATCCTAACCTAATCTTCCTGTATGTGCTTTGATACAGGTACCAACTTTCTTCACTTAAAGAATATTCACTTAAAAGAATCATGACAGTTTAGAAGGATGGTTTTCAAACGTCTCATTCTTAAGGACTTATTCCCTCAGAAAGCTTTAAAACTGTCTCAACTTTGTTTAGCAGTTGATGGGCTACCTTATGAATCATGTAGAGTCCAAGGGAGGAAATAAAATCCTGGAGATACTGGGAATAGAATATATTGAAATAAGGATTGCAATAAAAATAATTCAGAGTCATAGTAGTGGAAAAGAGAACAGAATCATGAGCCTTCTTCAATCTTGTTTTTACGTGCTGCGCTCCTAAGAAACCTGATAGTACATGACCCTTCTGTAGCCGTCTTGTATGAAGCATATTTTCTGATTCTGAAAACTGTGAAACTGATTTCACAATCAGTAATGGAGCTTTAAATATTGTATTATTGTTTTACTTGAGGATCGGTTCAGCAAGGTGAACATGTGAGTAGCTCTGTTAAAATAAACGGTCTTTCAGTGCTTAAAGTTTTGAAGAGGGACTGAGATTTCTACCCACGTGCTTCTCCCTCCCTGCCAGCCTCTCCAAGTTTGATTGTATTTAGAGGAGCTTAAAATTATGATTGGAGTACTTACAAATGAAGATGCAGGCAATTGGGAGCTTGTGTACTTATCAAATATTATCAAAGCTGGTAGTCTGATGATAAACACTTATTCAAGTACAAATAATTGGTGAATAGACTTTTCAAACCAAGGAATACTTGGATTTTTTTTCAGATTGTTGAAAGTTTAAATTCTTTCTTGTATCCCTCGGAAGTGATTTTTTTTTTTTTTTTAATTACTTCAGAATATACCAAAGAAATCCAGCCTATCGAATCACTTTCTATTAGTTTTTCAGAAAATTAAATTAAAATTATTTTTTAACTTTGCACATTAAGTTGCTTCTGAGTTGTACTATCTTTTGACTGCCACTGTTTGAAAGACTCAATGTTTACTTTGCCTTTTTAAAAAGTAGATTGTTTTACATAGTAGTAATGGGAAATGGTATGTTTTCTTCATCAGTACAAGCTAATAAGTCACTTGGAGTTTTAATTTTTATTTCAGAAAAGTTAAAAAAGACAAAAAATGTTATTCAAACTTTGTTTTAGAATACTTACCGCTAATGTTATGATTTGCATATATCCAACAAGGTTGTATAAGGTACTTAAGCAGTGTGGAACATTTATTTTTCTGGATGAGGTGGTTCTTTGAGGCCTAACCTATAGGTGCTTAATGGCACAATGATGATGGAGTTACGAATCTATTTGGTAACTGTTATGTATGGGTAAAGCTTTCCTACAAACAGTGGGAAGGAGAGAGAAGTACATTCGCTTGGAAAGAAGTTATTAATAACATTTTTCCAATAACATTATTGATGCAAACTTTTTACCTTGGATTAAGTTTTCCTTTCTATTAAGTACAGTCAGAACTTAGACCAAACCAATATTAATCTTGGTTGAACTGCATCTTGTTAAATAACATAGGTATTCTGGAATAGAAATGAGATACAAATATAACTGTGCAAGAGTGGGTCCCTTACACTTGATGTGTTAAATGCTCTTTTAAAATGGATTCCCAAGCATGTGTGAGTGAAGTATATTATTGTCACTGTTACTTATTGGGGACCATGTAATAGGTGGACATTGGGCCTAGCATCCATGTGATGGACAAAATTTATCTGCAGTGCAATATGAAATTAAATGTAAAAGTATATAGCTAAAAATTCCCTTGTCATTTGCACATACAGATTTAACAGGCTGCAAGCAGTACAGGCTGCATTTCCCAGTGTTGTAAAATACAGACTATAACAGCTTGTTAGCTAGAGCCCTCATTCTGAATGTAAGATAGCCGAGTTAATTCTGCACATGTACCCTTTCAGTATGAGGACTACCCTGAGCACCAGCCTTTTGGCTGCTCTAGTACGAAAATTTTTTAATTCCTTCTTTTAAAGCTGTTCTACAGAAGATTAACAGAGCTGAAAAAGAAAGGGCTAGAGATGGTATGTTTTCTCACTCCAGCGGAGTAAGAATTTGTAGTTTGATTTTTCCCTTGGTGCAAGCTACTTATGTGATGCAGAGGGATACTATGATTGATCATCCGCTTCTCTTGATGTCTAGAAAAAGAAGTGGTTGCCACAGTATTTTATTCAGCATGATTCTGTGACATGATGACGGACAGTTTTAGAACATGGCTAAGGAGGTAGGGTGAAGGT
Organism: Chionis minor; assembly: GCA_013398295.1. NCBI lineage: Eukaryota > Metazoa > Chordata > Aves > Charadriiformes > Chionidae > Chionis > Chionis minor. The sequence continues at coordinate 49,638 of VZSF01006135.1, read as the reverse complement.
GTAGCCATGAGGTAGGTATTGGTACAGTTCTGCTAACACAAAGTAGTTTTGCTTTTTTTTTTTAGTACAAAAATAAGGCTAATTTTTAAATTTTGAATTTATAAAAAAATTCTCTGAAATTTTAGTACTGTCTAGATTAACCAGTTCTGTGTATGTGAAGGGGAGAAGGGTTTTGATGAACAGCATTTTGAGTATAAGTTCCTCACATCTGTGAAGCCTTAAGGAACCTGACTCTCCTAATACGCTCTGAGTACTTGCAACTCCTGTTGATTTTTGGAGGACTTGCTTATGCTTAGGTACTGAAAAAAAATCTGAACTTGGACAAAAATCAGATGTTTTATCTCTGTTTTAGGTAAGACTGGTTGTAGTTCTGACCTTTGCAGTTTGTCAAAATGTACTTTGCTTTGAATTGTATTTTTGGAAAGCAGGCCATCAGCCTGAGATCTGTTGTGTTGCAAGAACAATGTGGTAGGGATTGTGAGAATACTCTGCCGCACTGGAGACACCAGTTTACTAGACGCAGAGTTTGTGTCACATAAAGCTTAAACTCTGGGCGGAAATACTGTTGCCTTATCTGTTAATCTGAATTTACTTTCTTTGCAGGTTGTACATTCATTATTAGTTTAGAACTAACCTTGAATGGTGTTTGAGCGTTTTTTGAGGGAGGAAGGGCAAATGGTTTTAGTTGTTTGTGTTTTTTTTTTTTAATTCCCTTCATATGCATCTTTAGTGTCTTGCTCTTCTGGTTGGTGTGTGTGGGTTTTGTTTGGCTGCTTGGTGTTTTGGGTTTTTTTTGTTTTTTTTTTTTTTGGTTTTTTTTTCTGTATTTGATGGGGGGGGGTTGTTTTGGTCTTCCCCCCATCTTTTTAACTCCTTTAGATATATACCACTGATGGATTTTCTGCTCATCATTTGGCTGCCTGATATATCTTTGTACTGTAAGATGGATGTTTTCATTCACTTACTGCTTTGATGAATGAAGCAGTTGGGCTGAAAAGATTTTGTAAAATATCTGCAGAATTGTGAAGTTTATTAAAAAAGTCAGGAAGTTGAATCATGACTAAATAGGGGACAGTGATAGAAGGTATTGTGAAAGTTTGGGTATGTCTCCACAGGATGATGAAACCCAAGGTCTTGCGTTTGGCTTATTCCTCCATTGTCAGCAAACTGCTGAAAGGGACCACAAGCTTTAACTGGTTTCCTTCAGTGAGTGACAATTTGCTGTTCAAGTCAACTACTGAACTTGCACTCATTTGGTTCCGTTGCCATTTTTACTTACTTGGAGAGATGGGGGAGATTTCAGATTTAAGTAGATATTTACTCAAAACCCTAACAAGTCAACCCCTTTCCCCCCCCCCCCCCGTCACTCCACCTTATGAAAATTCAGAATTCAGGTTTCAGAATTAAATTACCTTGATTCGGCCTAATGGTGTGTATTATTCAGCTTATGAATCCATCTAAAAAGTGGAAATTGAGTTCTCAGTGTTCTGGCTCGTGAAGTGTTGAATAGAGCATTGAATGCCTGTGTATTAACATTTAAGTGTCAGATACAGAGACAGCAAACATTTCCTTAATGAAGCTAATAATTCTGTCTATGAACTCTAGAATTTGGAGTTTAATTAGTATACTCCAATTAATTGATGGGACCGTACATTTTGAAGGGGTGGTGGAGAGTGGAATTAATGTAAACATTTTTGTCCTGTATGTGAGGCAAGAAAGAGAATTGCTCAGGCAGCTCTTCTGGCTTTTCTCAACTTTTGAGTTCTTGAACTTTGAACCTTAATGGAATTATCTACTGTTTCCTATATAAATAGTTCAGATAAAGGATATGAAATTATTTTTCTCAGTATGCCATTGTTCAAGAGGGAAAACACAAAGGATTTTACTCACTGACAGAAGTTGTCTATGATTATTTTAGTGACTACATTATACGTTTTCAAGAAATTAAAATTGGTAGTGGAATTTATCACTTTGGGAATAAGGGCTCTCATATTTTGAATTAATATGATACATAGACTTATTTTTTAATTTTTAATATTGTTTTTGCCATTGATTTCTTACCACAGTGGTATAAAAAGTATCACCTAAGCCTTTATCTTTTTAACTGCTGATCAGAAATTAAAAACAAATCACAGTAAGAAACCACTTTTGCTTCTGATGACCAAAGAGGATATCTTGATGGTTGGAGGTAAACATTGTTTGTTACAATGAAACAGCTTTGTGAAACATGTGTCTGTGCCACTTTCCTACTTGGTTTTGGAGATACTTTTGAGCTTCAGAGAAAGCTTTTCCTGTATTTATCAATATCCATGCCTTGGACTTTTTTTTATATATAAGAATATATGAATTTTCACTATGGCTGCTCCCTCAGTTGAGGCACTACTTGTCAGCTTACTTGATAAAACTTCATTGGGCAGCCCTGAAGGGGCTGCAGGGCATACAGAGAGAAAGAGCTTTGCTTAGTCGAGCTTTGTTTCTTTAGGAAGTAATGCTAAAACAAACTATAGTCTTTGAATGCGACTTTAAGTCTGAACTTCTGAGAAGTGATAAGGGAACTCAGTTTGAGTAGTAGCCTGTATTTTATGTGAAATACTGTATTACAGTATTTTATCTAGTTGTTATTATTTCAAGGATTAGCAGGTCCTTGATTGACTAAAAGTAATTATTATTTAAAGGTAGCCAATGCCTTTTCATCCCAGCTACTTCATATTTCGCTGAACATCTATTTCCCTTTCGATGTCTTGTACTGAATGGGTGCATATACTTTCATATTATACATATGTTTGTGTTAATGGTGTGCATTTGTAGTAAAACAATTGGTTATTACTTTGGAAAAATGTCACTGTCTTTAATAAAAAAACTGAATGAATGAAATCTATGTGAATTTCACAAAAATGAGATTCGTACACGTTCCGCACCTGGGGGATGTGGATAATATTGGTTGTCAGTATTTGTATTCTGTCAGAATCTTTCACTATTAGAAATTAAATGATCTAATGTGCATAAAAAAGTAAAGGCATGGAAGTAGGAGTCTCTTCGGGTTTGAAACTTACTAGATCTTTGAATTGTGTGGTAACTGAATGCTTTGATACAAGGCAAATATTATGCAGTATTGACATTAAACCTTTTTGTATGGTCTTGAGAATGGCGGGATCTTTGTGGCATCCATGTAGAAAATACATTGTGTTTCTCCCTGATAATTTAGTGAAGAAAGTTCCAAACCAGAGGCCGGTCCCTTCCTCTCCGTGATTCTGAGGAATGCCCTTATTAACTGCTTCTTCCTCCTTGGCATGCTTGAAGATTTCTCTCCATGTGCGAATGCTGTACAGATGCTGTGGGAAAGATCTTTCTGCTTTTATTTCTCTTTAATCAAGGCACTGTGCTCTCTTCCCTCAGACCACAAACAGGTTCGCTTAATCCTTCCATTTATGTAGAGGGTTAACTGCATTATAGAGGATTGTTCCATCTTAGCTTAAATTGAGAGGATAGAGTGTTATCTTCTAATGAAAGAAAGCTTTTATTATTATTGAAAATGGCATGGTAGAGATGATGGGAGATGATAGCTGCAAAGAACTCAGAGATCCTACCTGGTCATACGTATTTAAAGGGTAATTCAGCCCCAGTCAGAAACTAATCTAGCTGAGGTTAATTGAAAGCTACAGGTGCTGCCATCATCAGTTGTGAGATCCAAGGCAGAATAGTAGGTACAAGAGTGGTGTAAGAAGACCACAGTGTATTGCCATTTGTGCAGACCTTCTAGAGGAGCTGAAAAATAGGAAAATGAGCCTTACTTCAGTCACAGGTCTTCGAACTGTACATGTACTTCCAACATGAACATGCTTGGTATGGTGGAAAAGTTTAATTCTTATTTTTTTCTCTATAATGGATTTTCAAACCGGTCTATTTTAAAAACTTGTTTCAGCTGCTTTTGTTGCAGCTTGTATATGTGTTAGACAAATCTGCGTGGAATAAATACATATTTTAGAGTTTAGCGTTTCTTTTGTTACTCATGGAATAGATTAGATAACTATTTTCTGATTATTGCTTGAATAAGAGTATATGCTTAATTAATAAGTTCTGGGGTATTTTTAATAATGCAGGTTTTTTAATTTCTTCTACGGATATTTTTAAAGTAATTGTACTATCTTGAAGTAGTTTCTGCAGATTCTTTTTCTACTGTTTTTGCATATCTTTGATTCCAGGTGAACGTTAGTTGTAGGAACAAAGGCTGATTACATATGTTTCTTGTTGTCTGTCAGATAAGCATAAATGGAAGTAGGAAGGTAAGCAGTTTACAACTTGACGGTCAAGGTACCAATTTTACAAATACATGCTATGAAGCCACGTGTTGGCTAGCTAGTGTGGCTAGTGAGGTGTTTAAAATGAAAGTTAAATCTAACTTTCATTTTTCTATGGATGTGACTTTATAGCTCCCCTGATATGTTGCTTAGGTTTTTCCTTTCTGCTCCTCAAGAAGAGACTGTCCTGTGTTGCACCTTAAGGAAAGCATATTTTCATTATCGCTGTCAGTCATACTTCTTGCTTGGTACTACAGTGTGTAAATGCTAGTTCCTCTCTTAATTTTCACATCAGAAGAATTGGACAGGCAGAAGCAAGGGTGATGATTATAACAAATTAACAGCTTGTAACATAGTGAAAATAGCAACATTTAAAAAAAAAAAGCGTTTATGCCAGCAAGTAGTACAGTGAATTATGTGGTGATCCTGTGCAAACCTTTATAATTTTCAGCAGAAATGTGATATGAGGCTTCTGTTTCTGTTACTTTTCCTGTATTTTCCTCCTTCCCCTCACAGTGTCTTCCTTTCTTTTCTAGCATTATTTTCCTGGATGCAGACAAGCACGTACGTGTGTTCGCTGAGTAACGTGTTTCTGTATTGTCCATTCGGTACATGACCCATGTACATCTGTTCCAATAGCACTGTAGGAAAGATCGTTCATGGTACCTGTTTTATGTCTCCTCATGAAAATATCTGTCAGCAGCAGACCCTTTTCAGCTGTCTTTGTTCATGTTTTGGAAGTTGCACACAGTGACGGTGTTTCTTTGCTTGCTGTAAAAATACTAGGCTGAAGTAGCCCAACATAAACTTTGAAAGCGAAACCAACATCAATACAAGTCAGTATGAAGTGGTAATATTCAGCTGTTGAACGTCTGCTAAGTGTTTTCTTCCCTTTTTTGGGAAGGGCTGGAAAACTGTTTCTCACAATTATGTTATTTAGTCATTAATATTAAAAGAATGGTCAGATTATTGCTGACCACAAAAAATCGCTGTGAGAGAATGGTCTGGTTTATTATTTCTTTCTTTCTGGCATATGCTTTAAATGTATGGACAGCGTTAATGTTTTGAAATGCATTGGGATTCAGAAATGAGCCTGCATTCATATGATTAGATAGGTTATGTTATTTTCAACGTATATTCCAGGATTTAGGCACATGTGTGTACTACTCTATAAAAAGAAGCACAGAAATGCAAATTTTTTTGGTTTTACTGATTTTTTTTTTTTCCCATTCTTCCTTTTGTTTTCACTGTAATAATTTCAAATACTCTTTTGTTCTCAGATAAGTAGGCACAGAGTCTGTTCCTTGCTAAAGGCAGTTTATTAGTGTAAGTTCTATACTGGTTTCTGCAGGTAACTTTACAAAAATCTTATAGCAAAATTGTTTTAAAAATTATTCCTTTTTGCAGAACGTGATGTTGATCTTCATTGCTAAACAAGAAGTTGGTTTGTAGAGCATTGCAGTCTTGCAACTTTTCTCAGACTCCTAACATAACTGTATTAAGGTTTATGAGGATTGCATAAATATCTTAGACAAGCATAAAGTCCTCCTTGTTACCACACTGAGGGTACCACTATAGCTTTCAACTGAGAAGAAACATTTTGGCGTATCTACCTTTTGTCAGGATGGAGAAGCGGGGTGGACCCTTACTCAGAAAGGAATTCTCATACATCATGTCCCAGGAAATCTAACCTTTGCTTATGAAGCTAAACTTAATTTTTGCTGACAGACAGTCTACTGCAAGGCTGGCTGCTGCAGTCTTGTAAAATGGCAAGAAATGAAAACTGAGCCTGACAGCATTATTCTCATTCTTCATCTGCTTCTGCGCAGCTGTGTGAAAAAGGAAAACAAAGGTTTATTTGCACTTGGTGGATGTGATTTCTTGCAATGAAACACATGCACATGGACTACACACATCAGGTTTCTTTAGTGACTTCTCTCATTTGATTCAGCAAAAATGCTTCACTTTTTTCAGTGCCTTGGCATATATTGATCTGCTGCGTTGTTTTTGTTCGCCTGTTTTCCCCTCACTGTTTGTTCATCAGGCTCTTAAAGCCAAGTTGTGGCTTTTTTTTCCACTGTAGTTTTTCAGTGTGCTTGAAAAATTTAGTTAGCGGTATACTTTATTATCAGATGTCTGCTTAAATGGAAGTGATGAAAGGTGGTACTTGAGCCAGTCTTTAAGTAAATGTATAAAAAGTCCAGCCTGCTTTGTTCCCTGTTTGGGTGTTGATTCCTAGTTTGAGAGATGTATCGCAAGTGGCTGAAGTGGTTACTGTTCTGACTGTCATCCACCCAGCTCCTCCAGAGCTTCCTGCTCCAGCAGCAACGCTGGTCTCATGATGCTGTGTGTGTTCTTGAGCTGATCCCAGCTGATCTCAACTGGTGCCAATTTCAGTTTAATACACCAGGTTAGTGTGTCTGTGGTAGCTCAGGAGCAGACATGCATCCCCGTCAGCCATCCTTGCGTAAGGGAGATGTAAACTTGGGTGAGGACTCTCAGTGTTAGTAACTGTGTTTGGCTATTGTAGTGATGAGATTATTGTAGTTACAAGACTGTATATACACAGATGAACTGTAATTCAAAGATGCATTTAACACTCTTCAGTGACTCCCCAGAGGAAAACTACCAATCAGATAGAAATATTCTGTCCTGCAACCAAATATGGGAAAGAAGAACAGGACTTACTGCAAGCGGCCATGGATTAAGTAGTGTTTAAAGAAAAAAAAAAAAAAAGTCAGGGAAATCCAGATGTTAAGAGACCTCCTTTTTCAACAGCAGGCCAGAGGCGAGCAGTCAAGGTATTCGAACTTCTTCAATGCTTCTAGTCCTGGCTTTGGGTAGAACTAATTCCACTAATGGTGGTGTAGAAAAATCCCTTTGTGTCAGGTTTTCATTATTACTTTATCCCACTTTTCTGCTTATTACCAAAGGCATATCTTTTTTATTCTGTGCTAAACATTGCTAGTAGTGATTAGGGTTACTCTGTATGGTGTTGGAACATTAGTCCCCATGGACTGTTTTCCCTTTAAGCTTTGTAAAAGGAGAATAAAAAAGTAGGAGAAATGACATGACTTACTGTTGGGGTTTTTTGTTTGTTTTAATTTATAATCTGTGTAATACCTGCTAAGTCATATTGGTCTCTAGACTGTACTTTCCTCAGCTGTTCAAATCTTAAGGGGTGGAAGTTTAAATTTGTGGTGAATAATAGCTACTTGGTGTCCAGGTCTTTGACTAGTTAGCTGAAAAATAGGAGGCTGTAAGTACTCTTGAATTGTAAGTACTGTCATATGAGCTTCTCTTTCTTTTTTTTTTTTGTTTTTTTTAAACCTTGTTCCAATTTTATATGAAGGTGTGCATCTGAGCTTTTCCACACTCTCTAGAAAAGCAGGTATGCAGAAGAGGATGGGCTTTTATAAAATTAGCTATCTTACCTTAAAACAATGTTCATCCATTACCAAGCAAGCCACTACTAAAACCGTCTACCTTTGTTGTTTTCAAGATATGAGTGTGCAATGGGATTTAGATTACTTCATTGAAAGACTCTGTATTACAGAGTAATACGATGTAGGAATTTACTTGAAGTTCAGGGAAGGGAAAAACCTCATCATCTTCAGTATGCTAGTGGCATATATGGTGAGAAAGCTGAGAGCTGCCATGTGGTGTGTATATTCTATCAGAAACTGATGGTGTTTGAAATAGGTATTTAAACTTTCTTTACTTAATGAGTGTTTTATGTGTAGTTTCTGTGCTTATATAGACTGAAACTATAAGTACATAGAATGAAATATCTTGAGTCAGTATTTTTTGTTACTTGGTTGAAGATATAACTTCTAGTGATACAGACTTCATTATTAAAGTAAAATTAATGGGACCAGGTATGGAGAACAACTTCTTAGTAATTTATGTCAATAGATTTATGAATTCTGGTATAAATTTAGATATTAGAGGTGTATTAAAAAGAGTGTGGCCACCAGGTAGAGGGAGGCCATCCTGCCCCTCTGCTTTGCCTTGGTGAGGCCACATCTGGAGTACTGTGTCCAGTTCTGGGCTCCCCAGTTCAGGAAAGGCAGGGAACTACTGGAGTCCAGCAGAGGGCTGTGAAGATGATCAAGGGAATGGAGCAACTCTTTTATGAGGATAGGCTGAGGGACCTGGGTCTGATTAGCCTGGAGAAGAGAAGATTGAGAAGGGATCTCATCAGTGCTTATAAATATCTAAAGGGCAGGTGTGAAGAGGATGGGGCCAGTCTCTTTTCAGTGGTGCCTAGTGGACAAGGGGCAACTGGCACAAACTGGAACACAGGAAACTGTCTCAACATGAGGAAAAACTTCTTTGAGGGTGACGGGGAACTGGAACAGGCTGCCCAGAGAGGTGGTGGATTCTCCTTCTCTGGAGATATCCAAAACCCACTTGGACGTGATCCTGTGCAACCTGCTCCAACTGAACCTGCTTTAGCAGGGGGATTGGACTAGATGATCTCCAGACGTCCCTTCCTACCCCTACCATTCTGTGATTCTGTGATTTAGGAATTTCCAAAATACAGCGCTTGAAATCCGTGTTATCTTAAGATGCTGTTGTTGAAACACCCTTCTCGGTAATGCATGAATATATTTAAGTGGGAATTTGGGGGCAGCAGGGGAACGCTACCTCATACTTCTGCAGATAATTAGACTAGGCTTCATTAACTGACTGCAGTGAAAACCTGGTGCTTGTCATGACCCAGGAATGCAGAATTTTTTTTCAGTTTCAAGGTATTTTTAGTTATTTTCTTAATATAAATAATTATGTTAAAAATACAATAAATTGGAAGTATAGATTCAATGAAAGAAAAACGCTCTGTAGTACAACATTTGCAGTTAATTCTAGCTTTCAAATTTTCTTTATAAGCTGAATGTTCTCAACAGTAGAAATAGTTAACATCTGTAGTACTGCATTGAAGTTGGAAATTAAGTTCCTAGGTATTTTCAAACATGAATTTTTATGAAAAATAAACCTAAAATATTGTTTAAATATTAAGATAGCTCTCAATTTTTAAAGTCATAGAATTGTAGAATAATTGAGCTTGAGAAGGACCTCAGGATGTCTCAAGTCCAACCTTCTCTCAGCCCTGAGATCAGACAAGGTTTTTTCAGGCCTTATGTGGTTGGATCTTAAAAACCTGCAAGGATGGAGACTACAGAACTACTCTGGGGAACATCTTCTACTGCCTGACTGCCCTTATGGTGAAAAAACTTTTTTTGTCGAGTTGGAACTTCTAAATCTCCAGATAGATATTTTTCATGATTGTGCCTCGACTGGTTGCATTATTCTCTTCAGTTTAGCTCCATGCACAGTTGTGTCAAATGTTCTGAAGCAAGATCTGCTTAACTTGAAGTTGTAAATTGTTTAAGTCTTACTATGATTCAGTATGAGTGTAAAGATTATATATTTCTAATGGATAGGCAGACTTCTCAGGAATAATGCAACTCTGAGTTTAAAAAAAATATTAAGTTTAATGCTCTACTGTTTCACTTTCATGGAAATGAATGAGTAGATTAACATTTATTTTAGGAAAGGCTAAGTTATCTGAAACAGCATTGATTAATAGTTCCAAGCCATTTTTGTGATAACATTTTTATTAAAAAAATTTAAAAGCCAATTCGTCATTTAACTAAGTTGTATTTTGCTGTGTTTCCAGTATGATAGTTTCTGTCCCAACTGCTGAAAGTTAATACTGTTTTATTTCTGTACTAGTGTATTCTGGCAACATTGTTTATAGTATTTGTCTTTGGAAATAACTGTACCTAACCTAAAAGTGTGAAAAAGAGAAAAAATTAATAAAGGCCATATAAATACAAACAATCAAACTTTTTGTCGGTGTACTTTTGCAAACACTGCATTGAGATAGCTATGTGATTATAGTCCACTTAAACCATTTTGTAGCATCAAACTGAAACTGCTCTGAAGTGTTGAGTATTCAGACTAGATCTGCACAAACTTTTTTTTTAAGCTGTTATAGTTTTCAATAAATCGATGCTGGCCACTGTAATAACAGTTAATATATGATTGTGTGACCTGCTCTTCAGGTTTCTAGGAAGTGACTTGTAGAGTGAAGTTTATCTCTTCACTTATAATTTCACATGTGTATGTGATTAATACATGTTTTTCTTCACTTCAAAATGAGGCACACAAATTTAGTTTTGTTTTTCATAAACACAAAGGGGACCATGGTGTTTGCTGGGTAGTAATCTAGTAGCCCATGTAATTTTTGTAAGGAGGCCTGTGTTTTGTCAACCTGCATGATTTTAAAGATTCCAAGGTGTAGAATTTATGGTGAAAGTTCATAAATCAGAATTTCATTCTGACTCTTTATTCTGTGTGTTAAGGTCTCATTCTCTTTCTGGGTCTGATTAATCTCCCGTTTTCACTCTGTATGTTCCAGGTATTTCTGCATATGTAGCCACCAGGCTTTGGGAGTACATTGGCATCATTCAGAGACTGTTTATAGTCGCAAATACCTGCCAGCAGAATTTCTAGAGGTGTCTGTAGTTAGGCTGTCTAAATTAGTTGTTCAGCAGATGGCACTGGAAGAGCACATCAGCGGGAGACTTCGGTGGTGCTGTAATTAGTACAAAATACTAGCGAAGCTGTTACAGTGCTGAGGATTGTGAAGGAGTAGCTCATTTTAATGTATTCCAGGAAGAGGTGCATGCTGGGCTCTTCTGTTTCAGCTCGTCTAGATGTAGACAGTGGAAAAAATTCTATACTTGCAGTGTATGAGTGTATCGTATATTGAGGGCTGATTACACAGTGCCTTTAAACACATTAATATGCAATGCAGAATTACTGGGATTGTTCAAGTGCGTGCAAAGAAAGAAGAGTATTTGTAGCAATTAGGGTATTTGAATTCAGGGTATATTTGCTTTTTCCTGTCTTGGATAAAATACGTGTAAGAGATGTCATAAACTAGGGTGGTTCTCATATGGAAGACTTTTTAGAGGTTTGCTCTCATCTGTAGGTGTGTTCAGTTTACTTGAGAGAGCTTTGACCTGGACTGTCATTCACTAGATTTTACTGTCTTTTCCTGGATGAATGAGCTGGACTTCTGAATATATGCTTGTTGTTTAAGTGATTTACACTTGAACTTTTTTATTATTTCTTTAAATGAAGTGTTACAGTTACAGAAGTAATGAGTCGTGCATTTGGGAAGTCATGCACTTTGCTTGAGAGGAAGATATTGGCTACTAAGGTGGGCTGACAGGACACTTTTTCGCTCAGGCAGGCTCAGTAGTTGCTTTGAAAGTAAAAAAGTTTGACTTTTCTATACGCTGCCATAGAGATTTATCTATTGAGATTATTTTTAGATTTTGGGTTTTCATGTGTAAAATCCCCACATTTTGGTACAGAAAACTTAGTATGTGATAAAAACCCGTTCTTTCAAGTGACTTTCTTAGTCTTTAAGTTAAGGAGAAGCGGAAGAAACATAGTTCCTTCAGCCACAGTTTATGTGACCTTTTGAAACACACCCATAAAAAAAAAAAAAGTAATTGGTGAACCGACAGTTTGGAGCTCTATACATGTTCTCTCCCCAGTCAGCAATTTGATAATGTTCTTTTATTTTTCTCTGTAGCTTAGAAGGTAGATTTTATTTCATGATTGCTTTTTTAGGGTTAGTAATTGCGAACGGTATGATGTACTTTCCACAAGGATGGGGAAAGGTATCTGGTGTAATGGAAATAGGGTCAGTTTGTGCATGTCAATTGGAAGCAGGTGGATTTCACTTATGTACACAAAGGCACAGTTTAAATTTATCAAATGAACAAACACTCTGAATTTTTCACTTTAGGAGAAAGATGGAATCCTGAAGTTATATTTTTCACTCATTTTGTAGGTTTGGTTAGTTACATACGATGAAAAGAGTGCTGTAAATTGGTAAGATGGCAAAATCCAAATGGTTTAGGAATAGAAGGCCAACAAGGCATTTTGAATCTACTTTCAATTGACATGTAACTCTCCATTTATGTGTATCTAGCTTTTTCGTAATTACTGTACTTTGCCAGTTATTCTGATACATCAGATTTCAGGCATATAAACCCCGCTAAATGTATTTTACTCATGTTTGTTTGTCAGTACTTTAATATTTCCCAATTATTCCAAATGTGTGGAGCTCATATTAAACATCAGTATTTTAAAACATGAAATTTTATGGTTCAGGATCGGTCATAAGAAAAGGAAAAGTAGCGTCTTTAACCTTTGAAAAGGCATACACATATCTCAGTAACATCTTCAAATTGTGTAAGAGGAGTATATTTTTTTTTTAAGGTGTCAGGTCTCCAGGTACCACAGGAATCATGTTAAGTGGAAAATAAGCAGTGAACTTCTAATAAAATACTAGTCCTGTTTTTTTAAGATTTTAATATTTATTTATAGCAAGAGTTGGTTCTTAGTCTCTTGTTTGTTTAGGAAACAAGTTTTTGGATATGTTTGTTCTTTGCTGCTGGCAAGTAGATCAGTTTACAGGCAGAAGAGGAACCTTTTAGTTTCTCCCCTTTGAAAGAAAGGAAAGTGCTGTTTAGTTTGGTAATTAAGCAAAGAAAATGAGAAAAGCTGAAGATACTCTAAAGATGGACTTGGGAAGTGTTGGAGGTTATGGTGAAAACAGAACAGGCCTTCAGGGTAGGGTGATGCAGATAGTGTAGGGAATTTGAAGATAGGACTAGGATACAAATCCAAGTAAATCAAGCTTTAGTGCTTCTGCTGTTTATGAGAACAGAGTTCAACCCCCGAGCAGCAGAGCTTTATTTTAAATTTTTCAAGATATTTTGAAGTTCTGAATCCTTAGATGCCTTGCATTGTGTTTTAGTTTGGTTTGGATAAGATCCTTTAGCTTACTGGAGGAAGAAAAAATCTAATAGTACTGAGCAAGGAGAGCCTGCAATGTGACCTCCTGTATACCTAAAAGAGAGTTTGGAAGTCAGTTTTCTTTCATAGAAGTTCAGGAGGGGACTTCTGTGGTTTGCTCTAAACAGATGTTATTTTGTTATTTCTCTCTATTTTTGACTGGACTTAGTTTTCCTGTAATTATCTAATTACTTGAATATTGCTCAACTTCCCTGTGTAATGAAAGTATGACCTTGTAAGACCATGTGTTTAGGACTAGTCACAGCTTAACCTGTATGTAGGAATCCCATTGAATAGAATATCTTCTAGGTTTATCTTCTACAGTTATTTTTGTGTGGATATTTTTAGGAGCCTTCGGAAAGAGAAGGGTGTTTCTGTGCTTGAAAATTTCATATACGTGCATTAAGTATATATGCCTAGAAGTGTGATGTAATGTGTGTGTATATTTAAAAATAGCATGCTAAAAGCAGAAAAAAATTGTGGAAATCTCCAAGGCAGATGTAGCGTATTAATTTTTTTGAGCCTGATTGGTTTCCAAATCAGCTGTTTATATTTACTTTTATTTGATGGCTGTTACTTAAGTACTGCAATTTCTGTTTTGTTTGGAGAGGGGGAAACCCTTATGGATAATTTTAAAAATATTTCTTTTGTGAAGTTAATTATTTTTTATTTGTTTCCAGGAAATGGCTCTTGAAGTTAAATGAGGCTGGATAAAACACATAAATGAAGCAGAAGCTGCTCTGCGTGTGTTAGGGCTCTATCACCACAAGCACTGCCGATCAGCCAGACTTGGTAACTTGTCATAATGAAGAAAATTAGTCTCAAAACAATTCGCAAGTCCTTTAACTTAAATAAAAGTAAAGATGAAAGCGACTTTGTAGTGGTTCAGCAGCCATCGTTAAGTGAATTTGGAAAAGATGACTCCTTGTTTGGCAGCTGCTATGGTAAAGATTTGGCTAGCTGTGAAGTCAATAGTGAAGATGAAAAAGGAGGCAAAAATAGATCAAAAAGTGAAAGCTTAATGGGTACGTTAAAAAGGAGACTTTCAGCAAAACAAAAACAGAAAGGCAAAGGCAGCACACCATCTGTAAGCTCTGCAGATGATGACACCTTTTCTTCCTCATCTGCTCCAATAACCTTCAAAGACGTGCGAGCTCAAAGACCTCTGAGATCCACTTCCCTCCGTAATCACCATTACAGTCCAACTCCGTGGCCCCTTCGACCTACAAATTCAGAAGAGACTTGCATCAAAATGGAAGTGAAAGTCAAGGCCTTGGTCCATTCCTCTAATCCAAGCCCAGCACTGAATGGCGTTCGAAAGGACTTCCATGACTTGCAGTCAGACAACGTGTTCCAGGAGCAAAACAATACATTAAAAAATACAGAATCTCAGAACGGTGACTTGCATCTTCATATTGATGAACATGTGCCTGTAGTTATTGGATTAATGCCTCAGGACTACATTCAGTATACTGTGCCTTTAGATGAGGGAATGTATCCTTTGGAAGGATCACGTAGTTACTGTCTGGATAGTTCCTCACCCATGGAAGTTTCAACTGTTTCTTCTCAAGTGGGGGGAAATGCTTTCCATGAAGAAGAGAGCCAAGTGGATCAGGATGTAGTCGTTGCACCGGATATCTTTGTGGACCAGACGGTGAATGGTTTGTTAATTGGTACCACAGGAGTCATGTTGCAAAGCCCAAGAGTTAATCACAGTGATGTCCCTCCACTCTCACCTTTGCTACCTCCAATGCAGAATAATCAAATCCAAAGGAACTTCAATGGATTGAATGGCACAGATGCCCACGTGGCTGAAAGTATGCGCTGCCATTTGAATTTTGATCCTAACACTGCCCCTGGAGTTGGAAGAGTTTATGATTCTGTACAGAACAGTGGT
Source organism: Chionis minor (assembly GCA_013398295.1). NCBI lineage: Eukaryota > Metazoa > Chordata > Aves > Charadriiformes > Chionidae > Chionis > Chionis minor. Next base: position 34,560 of record VZSF01006135.1, on the reverse strand, counting down.
CCTATGGTTGTGACAAGTCTCACAGAAGAACTGAAAAAACTTGCAAAACAAGGATGGTACTGGGGCCCCATTACACGTTGGGAGGCAGAGGGAAAATTAGCTAATGTGCCTGATGGCTCGTTTCTTGTTCGAGATAGTTCTGATGATCGTTATCTTTTAAGTTTGAGTTTTCGTTCCCATGGAAAAACTCTTCACACTAGAATTGAACACTCAAATGGTAGGTTTAGCTTTTATGAACAACCAGATGTGGAGGGACATACATCTATAGTTGACTTAATTGAACATTCAATCAGGGACTCTGAAAATGGAGCTTTCTGCTATTCGAGATCCCGACTGCCTGGATCAGCAACTTACCCAGTGAGACTGACAAATCCAGTGTCTCGGTTTATGCAGGTGCGTTCTTTACAATACCTGTGTCGTTTTGTAATACGTCAGTATACCAGAATAGACCTGATCCAGAAACTGCCTTTGCCAAACAAAATGAAGGATTATTTACAGGAAAAGCACTACTGAAAGCTTATGGGAATCTTGCATCTTGCACTTTGGGAACATCAACAACAAAAAGAGATTGAATTACAGTTTACAGACTTTCATTATTATCAGAATCTTTTGCTGCCATAAAAATATTTCATTTTTGTGTGTAAAAGTAATGCATTTGGATTTATGTTTGTTTTGGGGTTTTTTGTGTATTTTGGGGGGCTCTTTTTTTTTTTTTGAAAGAATGATCTCAAGTTTATTTTTAAAAGTGTGAAATAGCTATCTTTCATCAATGTGCAGATTAATCACAATGTGAATGATCAAATTCTCCTTAATTTCCCCCAAGTCCTTTGCTGCTATCCACTGTGATTTTTATGCATTGAAAGCACATTTCATGTGTATTCAACCATAAGTAAAAGTCAAATGAAACTTGTTGAATGGAATTTTTTTTTCCTTTAAAATAGCCTGTTTGAAAAAAAAAAAAAAAAGATCGTGGATAAAAAACATATTGGTATTCTAAATTACAGAATTTACATCTATGTTAAAAATGATTTCCTAGTATCCTAATTATAAATTTCTGTAGAGGTATGCCCTGATGTAGAACTTATAAACAGAGCTGTGTGATAAGAACACGGTTACGTGGCATATTTTTGGAAAAAAAACCCACCTTCCTCTTAAGCCTTGTATTGTCTGTACGCTATTTTGTGTTTGAGAAGGTTGGATCAGCCGCCTTCTTGTCTGGGTATTTTGTCCTTCTAAAAATGGCCTTTAAAAAAAAGAAGTCTGTGAAAGTCGATGAGTATTATCTATAAGGAAATTGCGGTATTGGGGTCTTGTCAAATACTACCTTTTAAAATGATACCTTCATTTAAATAAATGAACACGTACCAGCTCCCCTCTTTCTGTCCTTTCCCCTCCTACCTCCTCTTGGGGTATGGGGCGGAGGGGGTGGAATTTCCTGGATTTATAGGGAGACTCTAGGAATTGTTATTATGGGAACATAATTGATAAGCCATTTTAGGGATGGGGTAAACTTCTAATAGGATGATTTCTACAATATATATTCCAACTACTTGAAATTTTATTATTTCCTGCATTTTTTTTAGCTTCAGAAATGCAGTGATACACTAATGTCCTTTGGATTGTTTTCCCCTTTTCTGGATATCCTTTGGGGGAGGAAGGAACAGGACTTATAACGTTTTGGGTGGAAGATGCTTAAAACGCATCTCTAAAGCTCTAAAGCCTTTCAAATTATGGGGAAAAGAGGTTTGGATATACATTGACCGCAGAAAATGTTTCAGTTTACTGTCATGAAATATGTTTTGACACATGAAATATTGAATCAATTAAGTAAATGTTTGTATCTGTCAAAGATTCTGGCATTTGAAAAGCTTACAGTTGTTCTAACCTTCTGTAGGGGAAAAAAAAAGACTTTCAGTGGGGAGTATAGATTCTACACTGTAATATTTTCGTCATGCAAGGTTAATCCATGGCATTTTCCTGGTTTGTTTCAGATTTTTTTCCCTCATGATTCTATCATTTTTATGAGTTATTTGTTAAAGGGGTTGTGGCTGGCTTGGGAAGGAGGCTTGCTTTGCCTGCCCCCGCCCCCGGTTTTGTACTTTTGAGTGTCATCTTCCCCATCTCTGGTAGGAGTTGATAGTCAGTAAGCATCAGTTTAGAAAAGGCTGTTCATCTTTGAGACAGTTTTCTTGTTTAGGTCATTTTCTTCTTGTTTAATCTAGCCTTTTGTCCCCTGAAATGAGTCTTTAGTAATGAATACAGTATTGCTGCAAGGTGGTGCAATAGCACTACATCTTGGGTTGCCTGAATTGATAGACTAAATTTATATTTTTTTAATTTATTTTTTGACCATAATGTTTAACTAAAAAATAAAAAAAAGAGAAAATCAAAGGTAGGTAAAGGCTGCCTTTGCTTTTAAGGGAAAGAGAATAAGGATTTCTTCTTTAGTCTAATAAAGTTTTAAACTTAAAAAAAATCTAGAGCAGTCTATATGCGTAATTTGTTGGCTCTGCCATTGAGATATATGTATGCAAGTGTGAATTCTGTTTTCTTTTTTTCCTCTACTGACTTCCCCCCAAGCCCCCTGAATCAGGATCACTAACTTTATTCAAAAAGGCACAATAACCTATTGTATGGTACAGTGTTCTGATTCTGTCTGTGGGGAGGAAAAAGAAAATCATTTTTATGGATTTCAGATGCATACTTTTGGAAGAAAACCTCTGGCGTTTTCTTCACTTTAAAAATTCTTTCCCCGTACAAGCTAGAGGGCCTATGCATTCTACAGAGTCTTTGAAAGATTATAGTATATTAAATATTTTCTTTGACATTTAATACCACTATTGAATGCATTAAACATATGTTTATACTATGCCACATGCATTAATTTAGCAGTCATTGCATTGAAACTTAAATAGTTGAAGCTGTAATATCCTGGACTTACTGCTGAATTGAAAACGTGCAAGAACACACCTGCTAAATTTCTTGCCCATGCCTTTATAAATTTGTTTGTTCACTCATATGTGTTGATATTTGGTTTTTTGGAGGTTTTTTTTTTTTTTTTTGGAACTTTGGTTCAGCTTTCAGCTTTCCAGTTTTTGAATTGCCTGCCTTGCTGTGTTCTTCATCTGTGAACTTAATCAGGTCGTTAACTTTGTCATTCTGTCCCCCCCGTCCCCCAAACTTCCACAAAAGGAACACTGTAAAGTGGTTGAGGATGTGAGAACCGTATAGCACTTTGTTTCTAAATAAAAAATGGTGGTGATATTTCTACTAAGCTCAAAATACTTTAAAACAGTAGTAAGTAGACACAAATACTTATTTTTACAGGTTTCATTAATCAGAACCTCGGCAGTATTTTTTCATGCTGAGGTAACTGACCAGCCAGAAGAAAGAACCCAGAAAATTGACTTAGAAAATATTAAAAGATACTTACAATTTCTTATCATAAAGATTAATATAAAAGAAACACAGTAACATTTACTTAAGAGACAATTTAGAAGTACTCGGAGTAACCACAAAAATTATGTTGACTTCTGCTTCATGAAAATTAGAGGAACAAAGTGTCCTTGACAAATAAAAGGAAAATGATTGAGGATATTTTGGGGGCCTTTGGAAGTAGATACACTAGGAATAAAAGCTAACTATGATCCTTATAGAGTAGAAATGTTGCTATTTATTCAGCACAACAGTTTTAAGGGTTCAAAAGGTATGCTTTTTATGTAACTGAATTGTGGAAAAAAGTTTTTGAAAATGAAACTTTGAAATAAAACTCCTTTTTTGAGCATCTGAAATGATTGACTTTATTGATAACATTGTCTGTTTTACCAGTTAGAAGTGTAAAACAACACCTTCTATTTGGAAACAGAAAAATAAATTTGCGCAGTTTTCTCTATGTGTGATTTTGGTTTTTTGGTTTTGGTTTGGTTTTTTTTTTTTGTGGGTTTTTTTTTGGAAGCCAGTGTTACAAACAACTGAAAGGGATTTGTATTCTTTGATCTATTTGAAGGATATAGCACTTATCCTGCTGTTGACATAGTGAATGCCATCTTTTTATCAAAATTTTTTCTGTCGGAAGGATCAGAAATGCAATTATTAATTAAACTCTTTGTTCTCAGATGAGCTGACTTTACATTTTGTTAAAGCCGATTTCTTTCTGTGAATATTGATTGCAGGGCTAAATGAAATCTGTGCATTTTTTTGTTTTGATGCATTTCATCTATGTGAATACTGGAATTACAAATTTTAAACAGCATACCAGCAATATATGGGCTATCATTCTGATGAGAAGTATTTCTCTTGTTACTGAACTTTCAAATTCTGGGAGCTAAGCTATGGATAAGTTAATGATTGCCAATTTAATTTCTTAAACTCTTTTTACGACTGCAAAGAATAAAAATTACAGGCATTCTTTATAAATAAAATATGGGCTAGATGGTAGTTCATAATATGGCAAATATGGCATTGTTGTATCTGGAAAGTGTTCTAAATTCTACACAGATAATGAAAAATTCTTAAAGAATTTTGTATGAATACATGTTGGGTTAAAGAATTTTTATAGTGATGATGGAGTGCCATGAAGTTAATACTTGCAATCCAGATTGCTGTAGTTTACACTTTTCTCTGTTTCAGACCTGGTGTGCACTATTTGTACTAAGCACACCACAGAGTGAATTATCCAAAGTCCATTGATTTTAATGTGTTTTGGTTTGTAAATGAAATTATAGTAATTTCTTGCACATTTTTGAAAAATAATTGTATAAGGATTTATGTATCTGCTTCTGGATACAGTGTGTAAATAAAAATTTCATTCACAATGAGATTTGTGGAGGGTTTTTTTGGTGTTTTTGTGTTTTGTTTTTGGGTTTTTTTTTAATAGAACCACAGAATGTTAGGGGTTGGAAGGGGACCTCTGGAGATTATCTGGTCCAGCCCCCCTGCCAGAGCAGGTCCACCTGCAACCTGCAGTCTTCTATATCTTAAAGACGTTCTAAACCGAAAAAACTGAAAGACACTGTAAAATTTGGGCATCTGACTTTAACATGTAAATTTTAATGGTTACAATTTAAACTTCCTCTGTTTTTTTTTTTTTTTAACTTCTGCTAGTTGACTTACCAAAACATTTCTATATATACTGTTTATATTAATTCCTACTTTTCAAAGGAAGAATAATTACCAGAACATAACTAGGATATGATTTTTAAAAGGTCTGCATACCTGCTGTAAGTTAACTTTTTTACAATTCTTGTTGTTTTCTTCCTTAAAAAAAATTACGGAATTTGTAACAAAACTCTCCATTTCATCCAGATGTATGTCAAAGGTAATACACCATCTCTTGGCATCCAAGCAAGCAAATAGTTCTTATTTAGCTCTAAGGTAAAAAATTATATATATGGTGTTGATCTTCATATATTCACTTGATGCTGTCCTAGATTCACTTTAAAAAGGGAGTGCTATTTTAAACCCTGGGAAATCATGCAAATAATCCAAAAGATGAAGGATAAACAATTTCTATGCTAAAAAAGATATGCACAATTTTCCACGTTTTTCCATGTGGTTGTGACTTACAGACTCGTGACTCAAATTCAAGAAAATACCACCTGCTATTTAGGTCTTGGTTGTAGCTGATTGTGGTGTTGTGGGGTATTCGGAGTTTTTTTGTTCTTTTGTTTAGATTTTTTTAAACAAGCAAAAAACCCCATCCTTGGTAGTGTATAATTAGTGTTCATATTGCCCACAGCTGATACATACTTTTCTATGAATTCTGTAACTTAATTCCAAAGATCAACCAGAAATAATTCCTAGTCTTTGCCATTTAAGAGAAAGCTGCCTTCTAATTCCTACTGCTGGGGCTAGTATGGCACGCTCAGTATGGTGCATGTTCCACGGAGGATCCCGATGGGATTTTGTTGTTAAGCCTGCGTGATGCTCTTCTCTACGTTCGTTCTATTCACTTAAGAAAATTTGGCGAGAAATGAAGTTATCCTCAAATGTTTTGTTGGTAAGTGGTGAAAGGTGAGTAAGAGTTAACTTTACAGCTGCCAGACAGTGCTGAAATGTTTATAATCAAGATGCCTTTAATCCTAATTATTTCTACCTCGCATTTTATCAGCTTCATAGCTGTGAGAGTGGAAGAGAAATGCTGAGACGCTGCCGGATGCAGAAAGCTTGCCGTATGTCTGGTAACGTAACCCTCGTACCAAGACCCAAAGCAGGGCTTGGGGGTGGGGAGGTAAATTAAGTCATCACCTGCAATTAAGAGAAGACCTCAGAGATTACAAACCTGTAAGATCTAATAGAAATACTTAATATTTAGGAAACAATGTGCAATCGCTTCCTTGCAGCACATACAATTTGCTTGCAGGCTGCTTTTTTTTTTTTTTTTTACCCCTTTCCAAAAGCTAAGCCGAGCATTTCAGCATCCCTTGCGGCGTGAGTATGCACATCTTTGACTTTTCTGGTAGGGTAATACCTACTCTTCCTTGTTAAAGCCGTGTAAAGTAGGAATAGGGTATTGCAGGGAGTGGAGACAATGACTATTTGTTTGGTTTTTGAGGAATGGCTCAGAAATAGATGTTCTGCCTCCTGACACAGGAGCCTGTGATTTTCTCAGGCCAACTTTCCCCATGCTGTCAGACGCCCTCACGAAACAGGCTTAAAAAAGAAAGGGGTGTTTCCTCGTGTAGAATGAGGAAGGAAAGATAAACGAGATGTTTCACTTTCGGCGGATGAGAATGAGTAAGTTTGGATGCACACGGAGGAAGGATGCGTGACAGTCTGGACCACTCCTAATGCTGACAGCTCAAGTGCCGTTTGGGCAATTATGTGTTGTGGAGGGAAGAGTCAACATGCCATGAAAGGAAGAGGAGCTGGAGCAAAGGTCACGCAAGTTTTGTAAAACTTAGGAGCAACTGTGCCTGATGATAAATGTGTGTTATGCCTTCACCTGTTCTGCAAAATGTCACATTTTCTTAACTTTCATTTGCAAAACTCTTCAGCTGCAGTTCCAATTTTCACAGCTCTGTGATGAGGCATTGCGTTCTCCTGGGCTGAGCCTGCTGCAGTAAGAAGGGCAGTTCTTTTAAAAGCAGCTCCTGTCAGTTCCAGCTATTTAAATAAGAAATATCACTTAAATAGATGGAGGAAGTAATACAAATGTATTTTGCAGAATTCGTCATTAAATAGGGCGTCTATCATCATGTAATCGAGATCATACGTATTTCTTAATTACATGTGTTGTCCTATCAGTTAAACACCATTCAACTAAGTAAGAAAGGAAAACACCCCTTGAATTTCTCCGGTTGTCACTGAATGCTTCTGTGCTCTACTACGTCGCCTCGGCCAAAGGGGTGTCTGGGCTGAAGAGATTTTTGGCAGGGTTGCGTTCCCACAGCCCGCCTTGAACACACCAGCTCTGCCCCAGCCCTTTGCTTCCATCAGGAGACAGCAGCTCTCTTGTTCAGACTCTGGTTGGAGTTTGTTTGGACTGTCAAAAGGTTTTCTGTGTCTACTGCTGCAAATGCAGGTTTCCACTGAAAAGCATACCTTGTATTTTCTTTCAGAGCACCTTTCTTTCCTGGTTGTCTGCTCTGTGTCACACCAAGAAGCAAATAAATGACCTTGTGAATGTTCTAACCTTCCTCAGACCTGATGTTGTCTGAAGTGAAACTTTCTAGTTTAAACAGTCCCGTTTCGAGCTAATGGAAAACTTACCTGAACTGTTTTGTGCAAGTAGTGTTTTCAGTCAGTCTTATGACACTGAAACCTCTAAAAGACCTGATCATGCAACAACTTCTAAAATACTTTATATTTCTCATGAGTGTAGAGTTAAGCTTGGAAAATATTTAGATAGAAAATATAAAGTCTATGAAAGTCATATGAAATTCTGCTTAGGTCTGCTGGATGGAGAAGGTGTTAGGGAAATTCCCAGATCCCAGACAGAAGAGTGTTCCTGTCGTTCCTGAAAAAGAGAGGGGTTGGTGCGCAGGGTAGGTGGCACGGCAGGCCACCTACCCTGTACACCAACTTTTCTGCCTGCGTTGAGAGAGTCCACAGACGATAAGACCTCTCGTAGGTGAGTTCCTTTTTCACTTTTGACTTCTTCTTCAGATCTTGTCGTTAATGATACATAATGATTGCTGGTTGCAATGTTCTGAGAAATTCCTGTCCTTCTAGGCTGTATTGAAGGTGAAAGATACCAAAGTGCAGGTCCGTGGCAGACTTGCACCTTTTTGTCACTCATCTGTGACAAGCAATGACCATTTTCAAATTTTCTGACTTCCCCTTTTCTTTCTCTTCACCTATCTTTTCCGTTTCAGTGGACAAATCCAAACCAAAGAAATTATAGAAGGGTGGAAATTTGTTACTGTCACTGTATTTTCAATAGGAAATTTTTGGGTCTGATTACAGGCTGTTACATGAAATTTAATATTGACATCGTTAACATGTTCACATCAGTTAGATGTTAGGAGCATTCATCAAAGAATCACTTTAGTTGGGAGCTAATTAAGTACTTGTGTGGGTTAACATAATGCTGAAAGTGAAGATAACCTCACCATCATCTTCTGGTATTTAATTTACTATATATCTAAGTTTCTGATGAAGATAATTGAATACTTAGAATGGAAGTTGTAGCCTCTCATAATTAGATCATTACCTTTCTCCAATTAACAGTGGTATTTGGGAAAAATTATTTAAATTCTATTTTTCTTCAACCTGTTAATTTTGGAAAGCGGTTCCTTACATGTAAAAAAATAAAATAAATTTTTGGCACTGTCACATCTTCAAATGAACATTGACCTCAACAAATTTTCAAGTATAATTAATTTTAAATGGAATCCTGGAACAGACACTTTCCTACGGATAGTCAAGAAGCAGAATGTTAGACTGAAAGATTTATTTCAGAAACAGTAATTGCCATCATAATCATTAAAGACTACTTTCTGTCTCTAACAGTCCAATAATATATGATTATATTAGTATATTGCTTTATTCTAATATAATGTAAAGGCTTTCCAACTGTAATTGCAATACAAGAACTAAATATTACTTTCAGTGCCATTGTCCTATTGAAGTGCTGAGACATCAGGTGGAAACTTCCTAATATCATAGCTAATGTCATAGTTCAATGACAAAAGAACCCTGTCTTAAGAAAATCCCTGTCTCCAGCTACCCTAAAATCCCAAATCCTTCCCTTGTGCTATGAACAACTGTGAAAGTAAAAGGTTTGTGAAAAAACTGCAACAAAGTAATCGGTGCTTAGGAGTTTTTTCAAGGATGGCTAATCTAGTTAGAGTTCAATGGTATACATTATGTACCAATAACTCAGTGCTCAAGATAAAAAAATATTCTAGGGCATCATTTAATACACAAACAAATGATGCTGTGATCTAAAAGTGACGTTATGAAAACACAAAAATAATTTTTAATGAAGTTCAGTTTCGAGTAATTTTTCAATTAATTACTTATCCCTCCAAAAACCAACGACGATCTTACCCAGAAAAGTAAGTTTGATTTTTAGATAAGTTATGGCTTCTACTTAATACCCAAATTACTTGGTTACTTTATATGAATTTAATTATGTTAGAATTAAACTTGTGGTGGGGTTTAAGGGTTTTTTTGGTTGGGTTTGGTTTTTTTTGTGGGTTCATTTTTTCCCAATGATGTCAGCTCTACTGCTTCAGAAATGTGAAAGTTCCATTTTGCTCAGGCTCAGTTTGGAAACTGAGATTTCGTTGGTAGAGATTTTCTTTTTTAAAATTTTAGGTAGTGTATTCAGTCATTGGAACGGTATTGTACTTGTAAAACAGTCAATATTTTGTAGTATAGAATATGTGATGTACAATGCAATGCAAGGGAACAGTGCAAGTTACGAAAATTATAGCTCTGAGCTCCCAGAAGAAAAACTTGAAGAAATGGCTTTATAATTTGCTTTCAAAAACCGGATTGTATTGTTATGTGTTTTTGTTTTCCATCATAAAATATATTTTTTAAATGTAAGAAAATCTATTTGAAGACTAACAACATTTTAAAAATCATGATTTTCTTTAAAAAAAACAACAATAATTATGTCTTACAATGCTGATGCTTCTTCACATGCATACCTACCTCGGAATACACGAGTGTGTAGAGGCAGCAGTTCTCTTCAGCGCTGTAACTCTTAGTTCTGACACTTCTTCCTCCCCACACTTTAACCAGACGGGTCACTTACAGCTCCGTCTCTCCCGAAGCTTTAATCACTTCTTTTGGTGTCATTGTCCCCAGCTGCCCTCGTAGCATCGCTGACAAGTTTGCTGTGTGGGATATTCATATTAAAACCTGCGATGGGACTTGATAAAATCTATCCTTTCATATTGGAGAAGGAGAGGAAGTGACAACAGGAGCACCATTCAGTTGGCTGGTGTTGCACGTGCCATCAGCTGCTGCAGGATTCCGACAGCCCTGTGAAGGGGCTACGTGCAGGGCCACTGGGTTAAATCATTGGCTTCAGCAGCGTGGTGATGGTTGCTGCTTGACAACTTGAGGAAGTTATCCTAAGTTAGAGAGCGCAGATAAAGTGTTTCTAGAAATCTCTGTAGAAATCTTCCACACATATATTGGTGCCTGAGGCTTTTCATGGTTTAAGACAGGCATTCTCAAGAGCCGTCATAACAAGAATGAGAATAACATGACTGAGAAATGAGCTTTTTATTTACAGTCAATGCTGCTAATCACATTCTGCCTGCCCTGAGTATGACCTGCAACTACTCAGGGTCTCCATAACCAGCCTGACATTGAAGTAACATGCAGGTTGCTGGCCGTGGGCAATGAAATTATCTCAGGTAGCTGATGTACTGAGTGTGAACTGGAATCAATGATTCACTGTCTTTCCCAAAACAAGATCTCTGGGGAAGAAGCGAAAGTAGGAAGGGCAGGTTCAAAAGAAAGAAGAGGAGGAGGTTCTTCATAAAGCCAATCTTAAGGTGTGAAGCTCCTTTTCACAGGATGTTTTAGGTGCTAAGAATGTGTGTGGGCAAGAACATGGTAAGTTCATGTGTTAGAAATACTTGCAGTTCTGCTAAATGCAGAAAAAGCGCAGGATGGAGAGGAGGGCATCTGAAGGGCAGATCGTTTATGCTTTTTCTATTCTGGTCATCTTTCCCAGAATTGGGTTCTAACTGGACAAATATGATAGTGACCTGTGAGGGTCTTTGGACTACCTCTGTATCTGTGCTTACAGTGTCACATTTGGTGAGAAATTGTAAATCTTTAAAATCCTGTCTAACAGTTCTTGTTTCTGTATTTTGGGTTCAGTAGGAATTTTAAGGATGAATACATTCTTGATCTTTGCGGAAAGTGTAACTTTTTTTTAGGAAACATTAAACAGAACAGTAAATAATTCGGCATTTGTAAGGCAAAGGATTGGTCCCAGCTGGAGCATCTAACAGATTTTTCATGAAGCTCTTCTCTACTTTTTTTAGTGCAAAGCCAGTGTTAAAATTAATTCAAGATGTGCTTCAGATTCATTCTTGCACTGAAAGCTTTGAAAAACATCATATCTGAGAGAGATATTTGTATTTGAACCAACATAAAATCTGTGCAGTATAAATATTTCAGCACATAAGAAGAACAAGAGCAAATCTGAAATTATGTTGTTCCGCCTGTGCTTGCTAAAGCAGTGCTTCTATGAGCATATTTAGCTGCACAGAAAATGATTGAAATCTCCGTGTATCAATTTGTATTAGAAGAAAATCTGACCTGCTTAACCTTATGATTGATTGGAAGCATGCTAACATATTTATTTCATGTCATATTGTAACTTTTATATTGTAGGTTAGTTGGTTTGTTTGAAATTGCAGAGGTGATAAAATAGCTAGTGGGAAATAAAGAAGAAAATGGGGAAAACGAGGAAAAAAAATAATTCATGCTTCTGTTTTTATATGCAAGTGAAAAAGAGAAGAAAAACCACTAGAATGGTTGGAGACATCTTGGGTAAAGATTTTTAACAATGTTACAGGGGTTTTGCCTTTTTTAAATTTTTTTTTTTTTTGGTGGGGGGGGGAGCTGTGTGTGTGAGTTTATTTGATGATCACACTACACATGTAAATAATGTCTAAGCTTTGTAATTTGACTTCTGTATACCTGTTTCTTCTCCAAGGCACTTTGTAGCTTGCTTCTGGAGATTTTTCAGTGATTATATTTTCAAAGACCTATCAGAAGACAGCTTTTAGGTTTTTTTGGTTCTTACTTTTTTCTTAAAGATTACATTGCTGCAGGAGAAAAATAGCAAAGTCGATTTTCTTTGGTCCTGGATAGTCTTGTAAAAGATCAAATACTCAGCTAATGAATGGATTAGTGCTTTTTCTTATTGCTTTATGAGTCTCAAATATTTCCCAATGGAATTATATAAATAGATTTTGATAAGGAACAAAGAGAAGATGTATTTTATTCCAAAAATACTAATGCTGAAGGGCGTATCTCTAGGAGAGAAACAGAAAACCACCAAGGATTTTTACCAAAGATTTTTTTAAAAAATGGTGCGAAAAGAAGTAAGTGCATAATGAAGGATTTCCTAAGTCTAAAAGGATATTAGAAGGGCCTGCAACACTAGGAGATACAAGAAAATTTGGGGCCTCATGAATGTAGGACCATAAATGCTTGTGCATTACAAGAAAATTTGGGGCCTCATGAATGTAGGACCATAAATGCTTGTGCATTACAAGAAAATTTGGGGCCTCATGAATGTAGAACCATAAATGCGTGTGCATTGGCTGTTGCCTTTCAAGGCTGAATTTGAAAATGTTCCATATTTGCAACTGAGCCTGTTGATAGTATTACAGGAGGAAAAACCAGGTATCTTTCATCTAGTAAAAGAAAGGTGGTGGGGTTTTTTTTGTTGTTTGTTTGGGTTTTTTTGGTTTTGATTTTTTTAGGGTTTTTTAATCTCAAATTCTAATTTGAGAGGGTGGATATAGTGAAAATGTGGCAGTCAACTGAAATACTTGTTTTTCCTTAGGGATCTTTTGGGAACAGATGCATATTCTTTTGATAGGAGGTGATAGTCAGTGTTTCATTTGAAACACAAATTATTTTGAGGGGCTGGGGAAATACAGAAAAAAAGGATGAACATGAAATTTTTCTCCTGTGCAGATCTTCTACAAGTTTCAAATCTCAGACATAAAAACATGCATACTTTAAATAATCATGACACAACTGGGAGCATGACAAGAACCAAAAATATTTACATAAGATGTAGAGATTATATATTATTAAAATCTCATCTATCCTTAGTAATAAGTTAGTATATTATTATATCCTCATATATTCTTAATAGTAATGCATACTTTATTTCAGAATTATCTTAACACCTTCTGAGCCAACCTGTAGCTTTTCCATGCCTCACACACTGATCCTACTTGGATTTTTTCAAATCTATTAATTCTTTTCTTAGGCAGACAGTAATATTAATACAGACAATATTTTATTAACTGATAAAATCCTTTGTCTTATTATATTTCACACAATTCTCTTAAACACAGTTATTTGTGGGCATAAAATATGAAAGTTTAAAAATCAGGACAGAAAAGGAAGCTAATTTTCTTCAATCTAAAGGACTAGTGTCCTATTTTTCTTCTCAATTCCCGAGAAAGAAAACAAATAGTGGGTCTCTGTTGTCTAGCAGAGGGTTTATTGTAGCTAGCAGCAGCTACTTATGCCTTTCTCTTTTTAAAAATTGGATACAGCATTGCCCATTTCTATCTCCTGTTCCTCAGGGTTGGTACAAGTGGAGAAAGACTGTGATGAACCTTCCTTTTTCTGTGCGAAAAGGTAGTGAAAAGCATGATCAAGGATCTACTAGGAGTAAGAAGAGAAGAGAACCTTTTCTTGACAGGATCAAAATTTGCTTAAACTTATCTGTAAGGAAAAAAACCCCAACAACTCTCAAAATGTTGACATTTCACCTTTTTCTTCCTATTTTTATGCACTTATATATCTGGTTTTAGTTTTCGATGCTAGTTTTGGCTGAGCTGAGACTTATGTGACCTTGCAGCAGTTGTTTAATTTCTCCGAGCCTCAGTAAACTTGGCAGAACAACTGGACAAGAACAGAAGATCACTGGATAAAACAGATGGGAAAGAAAAATAAATTTTACACAAAGCATTATGCTTTGAATTGAGTAATTTGAGGGGAGGAGATGAAGAAAGCAATAGGCTGGATACAGATTCCAAAGATATTACCTAACCTACTCAGGTAGTTAACCTACTTGAAGGAGAAATCCCACAAAGTTCTTTATCTAAACATAAAACGTGTCCGTCCATTTCATAGAATCATAGAATGGTTTGGGTTGGAAGGGGCCTTAAAGATCATCTAGTTCCAACCCCCCTGCCATGGGCAAGAACACCTCCCACCATTTCTGTGCATGTATGGTTGTATACATACATATGACTGAGTGAGAAAGGACTCCGAAGACATTCAGGCAGTGATTCAAAGGAGAATTTAGGGCCTTGTAACTGCACTTGTGAAATACCCTCGTACCATCAGGAGCAATGTGGTAACATGTAGACGTATGTTTATTCTGCATGGAGATTTCTGTAATCACATATGTGTATGAATAAATAGTTTGAAAGCACAATATGGAGCAGTAAAATAGAGTGCATTTCTGCATGGCATATATTAACGAAGACTTACTTGCAGTTAAATGAAGGGACTTGTTTCACTTTTGTTTTGTTCTAAGCTCCAAATGATCTCTTGTGTTAAGTAGACTCAGGGCAAGAAACTTCACTTGGAAATTGAAGCTGGGGAGCTTACTACCAAAGTTAAAATTTTGGCTAAATGGTATAAAATGTACATTGCTTAAAAGATGATTCGCAGAACACTGTAAATGAATTGAACTTTTTCTGTTTTTCCTTGTAAACTAAATGAACCAATAGTATCTTCTGGGGCTGCATTTCATATTCTAACTTTAAGGAAAAAATAAAGTATTCATGAATTCATGATCTGTGACCAAGGCATACTCTTATTCTTTTGCATTATATAAATAACATTAAAATTAATTCGAACCGTCAATACAGACAGGTGGTTCCACTTGACCTTTCTGGCTAGAAAATCAGGATCAATTCAGATCATGACAAACTTTCTTACTCAAAACTACAACATTGCTTTAGCAAGCCAGTATAAGCTGCCAAACATTAATGAGGCACTGCAGAGTTCAGAAGCTATTGTTAGTCAAGATTTGGGAGGCAATTATGTGTCTGTGGATGTTGATAGTAGCTCATCTCTATATTCTACTCAAGGGAGAAATTTATTCAGCCATAGATGTCAAACTGCAATGGAGACATTTCAGGGAAATTAATCAAGCCAAATGGTTTTGCCAACTGAAAAGAAATGCTAATTTGTCAGAGGATATAAGAAATTACTTGTGTCTGTGTTGTAGGGGTTTTTTTTAAATAACATTCCCAGGCTGGTAGGTATTGACTTGTTTCAGGGAACTTGCATTTACTAAGACCTTTAAATATTGAATTACCCTTTCCTTCATATTGTTAGGCTTACTTGTCTCTTAGGTTCTGTCAACTTTCATTTCTCTAAGTAGCTTGATGCTTATTTTAGTGGTGATCTGGAGGTGAAAAGAAAAGCAATGAACAACACACTCATTTGTGTATTTTAAGATATGAAAATTATGTCTATCATTTTAGCTTTTCCTGGTTGTTGAAAGGAAAAATTAAGAAGTAGCTTAAAACCAAAAAGTCTGAGACAGTCTTGTTCCTCACTAGAGGCTTCAAAATTTGTCATGATGGAGATGATAATTGAGACTATGGTTTAGAAATTGTCTGATAAGCAGATTATTGAGTAGCTGAGTTAATTACTTCACCATGTCATAACTTTTGTGTGTTCTTGGAAAGCAATACAGAGAGAATTCACCTTCTGCTTGCATTGAAATCAAAAGCATGTTGCCTTCAGAGGTGTCAGAATAGCACTAAGTATTTTTGCAAATTTCACAATACAGTATGTTTATTTTTATTACATACTATAACAGCTGGAATAACTCCTGTGACAAAGGCAGCAGTATCATATGGCAGTTACTTTAGCAGATTATCAGATTGCTATTTATCAGTAGATACAGGGAATCACTCTTCCAATTTGGAATTAAACTCTTCATACAAAGCTGCTGCCCTCCCAAGGTTGTCAGTCATTTACGTGCCTGTGGAGTGCTCTATTTTTCTTTACTAGTGTACCAGGAGAAATCTCTGTTCAGCAACATGGTATTGCTTTATTTATTTATTTATTTATTTATTTTATTCAGCTTAATGAAACACAATCTAACTACATGTCTGCTCTGTCTTCTATTTCTTTGAGGCAAGTGGTGCCAGGATCATGATTCTTTCAATCTTAACAGATGTTAGAAGTGTGAAAATGTCATGCATTGTCTAGCACTGGTGTGCATGTCTGTGGGACTGCTCTGTAAAGCTAGTCAACAGTCAGCCAAATGCTGATTCCACACCTTAGGACATTAAAGATAACATCTTTTAAAAGCAAAATTTTTCATACAAGCTTGGGTGCTCTGTGGAGGAAGGTAGGGACATATTTAAAATAAATGTTAAGATTATGCTAACCACTAACAGTTGCCACCTGAGAAGTCTCCTTTCCACTACTGACACTTGTTTCTTGTGTAGCTAATATCCCAGGGGTACCCCTGAAACTCCAACAAGGGGTTCAGACCAGATTCTCCAGTGAGGCAAAGGTGCTGTTGTTGGGTATCCATCTCCTTCTTTCACCTCTGAAACCGCCTGTTGGCCCAAAGCCTCGAGGCTAGTCACTGTAAATGTTTATTTTCAGATTAATTCATAATTGTATCATCATCATTTTACTATGGTAAGGAATTTATGGGATATTTACTTCAATTTTAGTAATACTATTATAATTTTAACATTTTAAAAAAATCTTGATTTAATAATCTTGATTTAATAATCTTTTGCAAATACTGTAGAGCCTGACAGTAGTGTAGAGTCACCAGTTAGTAGAAAGAGCAAAACAAGAGTATCCATATAAATTTATGAAGGAAGATAGATGTATTTATTAGTGTGATCAGATTTTGCTGATATACACTCAGTAGGTTCCCATCTGTTATGTTTCCTTGTGAGAATGTGCCGGCAATACCTTCCTCGTTTGACTTATTCACTTTGTGGCTTTTAAATGAGCAATGTCAGGCATACTTGCTTCTTTACATTAGCTGAGTCTTGATTTTTCAGAAGGATTAATATATACTCCTTCAGCTTTTGCGCTTTTGTGCTGTCCCAAGACTCATAAAGCAAGAGGGATTGATAGGTTCAGCATTTTGCTCATGTAACATGGAAAAATCATTTAGAAGAGTGATTTATGGTGTGGCAGTGAAACAGTTCATAAAAGATAATGTCTTTCTACTTAGAATTCACATGCTGTTACATATGAAAAGCTTTGGCATTTGAAGGAAAAGTCAGCTGTGCTATCATCTATTTATAACAAGCTATTTGAATGTGAGATAAAGGGAAACACCCCATCAAACATTTTATTTCTAGGAATGCTAGCTTCCCTGATAGTTAAACTTAATTACTCATGGAGGATGCCATTTGACAATCAGCCACAGATTTGTGGTTGTGGTGAAGGATGGTTGGAAGAGAAAATGAGAGAGACAATGACCTATATAGCATTTCTGTATGTGTAAAAGAGGTAATTTATTCAAGGATGAGGCTTTAATTCTTCTGTCTTTGATGTATTAAGATGACACAAAATGGGAAGGTTGAACAGGCTTACCTACTTTATTCCCACTTCAATATTCAGCAACAATAATAAGATTAGAATATATTTTCTTATTATCAGCTGACCTGATAGTTTTCATTCTAGTGTGTATTGAAAAGTATCATAGCAGTCCCCAGATATTCTAATCAATTCCCATCCCCCTTTGATCTGCATTTTTTATTACTGATTATGATTTAAATCTCACGTCGGTTCTTCACTCTCAGTTTAAAACCAGCCAAACCAGATCCTAACCATGAGCTTGACTGGTCATTGATTGTAGGAACTACTCTGCCTGTAGTTACTACTCCTGCCCTGATGACCATGAGAAGCAAGGGAGTACCTGCTGACACACCAATAACACAACCAGGGCTCTCTAGGGAGAAATAAATTTTTCTTTTTTCCTTTTTTTTTTTTTTAAGTTCACAGACTTACAGTGAAAAAAATCCCCTGAGGTACTGCACTGGCACGGGCTATGGAAGGAAGAGGAGAAAAGGAGTATCACCAGGCAGGAAGTCAGCTGAAGTGACAGCTAAGAGGGATTTGTTAAATTTTTAATGAAATATGTACGTTCTTTGTACACTGTGTACAGAAGTAGAGTAACCAGGCTTAGGGGACATACCTAAAGCTTCATGAAGGGTAATTGGGATCTGTCATGGTATTAAGTGGCTGAAGAAGATGACGTCTCACTTGCTAAATTAAGTACAGTAAAAAATATGACTAAAACTTCCTTTATATTGAAAAGAAGGTTAAACCTGCCTTCTTTAGCCTTCTTCCCTTCACTATTAAATTCTCTGGATACGGGCAGGACAAAGTATAGGAGTGTGATATTCTGACTATTTATTGGCATCACACAGAAAAGATTTGGGAAAGATGTACTGTAAACTTCGGTTCATTCTTAAATTATCTCTACGAATTTTAGGGGGAAATGTGATGCGTGTTCCTAATGTGACTATATACAAATACCAAAAATCTGACAGAAATAAACAGAAAGAAGGTATGTTTACACTATTCTTTATAAGAAAAAGATATCATTATAGATTACTGAAGTATACAAAAATAAGAGTTTTCAACAGCAATAAGATTCATAGCACTAAAATGAAAAAGGTTACAAAGTGGGTTATAATTTACACAAGTATAGATACAATCCATAGGAGACTAAGCTATATCCACAATGAAAGCAACATTGCAGTATCCACTAGGTAGTGGCTAGGGGCATTTACTGGTGGCTGGTGGTGAAACTGAAGTGAATTGTGTATACTCATTCACCTGAGTAGGCAAATTTTTTACCCGTATTGTAGACAAATGCTTGAATTTTAGTTTTTCAGTCATGTCTCATGTGATGTGTCCATAAAAATAATCATCTGTTACACCTCTGCTAAAGAATCAGCAAGTGAAAATGTAGTTTTGTCACCATTTGGGGGGTTCTCAAGTATTCACTCCCATTTTATTCAAACACAGATAAAATCTACTAAATGCCTTTAAGATGACATGCAAGTATTCTTTCTCTCCTGATATCTAAGATACCGATTTGATCCATCACCATTTTGAAGAGAGAGTTTTCATTGTTGATTATTTTTAACCACTGGGATGTGGATACTCATCTAATATATTAGGCCACTATTCAGTGACTAAACCTGAGAGAAATTGATACCTCCGGTGTCTAAAACTATTAATGACATTAAAATAACACATTTAGAAGGGATAAATTTCTTTTACAAGGGGGCATCTCTGAGCTTAACAATTTAGTTTTGCTGAAACAATGTAATTTTTCAGTATTTATATTGCAGAAAAGACTAGTTTTGCTGAGACACTTAATGCTTGTTGAACACTGACAGTGTTCCTAAGAGTGGGCATATCCCATGCAAAGAAAACAAAATACCTGAGAAACTGGTGTGCTTACCATACCAAATAATGACAGCTGTCTTGAGAACTGCAGAAGTTGCATAGGCAGCCTTTGGAACAGCCTTTTACGGAGGGGTGTGAAGGTAGGACAGCAGCTGTTTGACTTGATGAGGTTCAAATCGGGCAAGGGACACAGAAGATTTTGGTAACTTTATGTTTGCTCAACAGAATTGTTTTGCACTCCTTCTTTGGAAGAAATGTAATTTGTACTATTTGGATCACTTTTCCCAGAAACTTTTGCAAGTGGGCCTTTAGTTAATGCTAAATGTGTAATGGTTGCTCTCTCCTTCTGAAGTCCTTAATGAAAACACCAAATGAAATAACCTTAATAATGACTTTGTTGGTATTGTGCTGTAATTGTGTGCATGAAACCTTCAAATCTACGCTGCTTCATAATTATTCATTGTAATTCATAAGTTCATCAACCAAAGACTGTGATTAGTGTTTCTTGGGGTTTTAATACAGCTTTTATTCACAAGGAATACAGAAGTGTAAGAGGAGAACTGCAAAGCTAGAAGGGAAGCGAGTTATTTTAGTTCTGTTTGCTGCTACTTTTTTTTTTTTTTCTTAAGCAATGATAAATTCTGAGAAAGAAGAGCATTTATAGCAAACCACATGCTTTGTCTTTGTATTAGTAACTGCTGTGGTATTCAGTATTCTGCAATAACTGTTAAGTTAAGCATAACTTAACGGCTTGCAGTTACTTTCAGAGTTGCCTCCATGCCTACCGCAGCTGGATCTTGGGATCACTCAGGCCTTGTCTATGCTACTGGGGACATGTGGTATCACAGCTGTGAATTTCCTTAAACATAATAAAAGATGTGAAATGATCTAAATATGCAAGAATTTGCAGCATTGAGATCAAATTTGTAAATCACTTTGGGATGAAAAAGTTTAGGTAATTTGCAGCTAGTAAGGATCCCTGGGATGTGAGGGTCAGAAGAGCTGAAGGCTCTGGGAAACGAAGGCAGTGCTTTGCCACTGGTGTGCCTGTGAGCTTGAAAACCAAATCTCCTTTGAGAACCAATTGTAATTAACTCAGTTTTGTGGGTAATGATGGATTTTGGTGCCCAAGAGAAAAGAACAGATAATACAAAACTACGTAAATGAAGTTTAGAAAATCCTGTATCTGTGCAAAGCCCGTGCAGTCCACTGCCAAGTACAAAACATTTTTACTGCTTTCAGTCCTGAACTGACTTGTGTTATCTGTAACCTGAATCACTGAGAATGTCTACTTCCAAAGATATAAACATCGTCAGATTTTCACTGTAACAGGGTGTATATAAAAGACATTCTATGATTTCTCAAACATACGACATGATGGCATTACTGGATGCCAAAAAGTATTTTGGAAGAATGTTCAGGATCCTCAAATTCCATACAGAGAGAAGAAAAGGACACATCTGAGGAAACCAAAATAGGTAGTAGTAGCTTGGTACCTTCTGAATGAAAGAGAGAATCAATGAAGTTTCCTTCTATCCATGCCCACATAATTGAAAGAAGGATCTTGTACAGGAGCTTGAAGAAAGTTAAACCACTTGAAAACTCCAGTCCCATGCTTTAGGACATTTTTAGTCTCAAAGTTATAAGCAAAATTTCTGTACATGAAAATGAACATCTAAGTGCTCAGCAAAATTCAAATTAAACCTCCTGGTCTTTCTTCAACAAAAACTGATGCTGAACAATGCAATAAATTCAGTTGCCCTCTAAGCAAAGCATTCATTTTCAAGTGCCTTCTTTTAAATGCTATTGTGTTAGGGATTACTGAGTTTAAGTCTTGAATTAAAAAACTAATCATCTATTACCTCTGTGAAGCATGTTCCACACAGTTCCTGCTGAAACCATGTAGCCTTAAGATAAGAGATACTTCTACATTTCAAGATTAACCCTAAAGATAATATTTTTCAGTCAATAACATATTTCCTGAAGTCATCAGCAATTGATAGGAAAATCTGGAATTTATTTTTTTAATTTAAAATATATCTAAGACACAAATACAGCTAACCTTTTTGTTGTGAACTTAGTTAAAGGTTATTGTACTAAAAATGTCATTCTATCACTCTGCTGTTTTCTTCCCCTACAAATTATTCTTTAGAAAACTTACTTATACGAGGAAATACATAGCTCATAACACGATATGCTTAACACTGAGTTTGTGGGGTTTCACAATAATGCACTTGATGGATGTCACTATACTAGGGTCTTTATACTTATATGGAGAACTCAAATCCAACCTACTTCTTTTAACTTAAATTTTATACTTTTACTATATCTTTTAAGGATTAGTGTCTCTGAAAAAATAGCTTATATTTTTCAGCATTTGTCTTGACACTCTCTTTGCTGACATAAATTTGCATAAAGGATGATACCTCAGCAGAGGGTAAAAACCAGATGGTACAAGAGTTCTGGCTGTATTTTCAGGAATTCTGAATCTGGCATGTTGTTTTATCTGAAAAACACTGTGACAGAGGGGAAAAAATTCAGAACATAAAAATATTTTATGTCACTCTTCTCCAAATGAAATTTTTCATCATCTCATTTTGAAACTTTGTTTGGTACTGTTTTAAAAATAAGGTGATTAGCACATTCAATTAAATGTTTAGGGAGGTATTCTTTTTTCACTCGTCTTGAAATAATGAGGATCAATAAACACTTTGGATTGATGTGAAATTAAATTTAATCATCAATAATATTCATTACTGATGATTACTCTCACTGTACAAGTAGTTGATATTTTCAGAAAGCTTCTGGCCAAGATTTATTCTTGTGAGTTTTGTTTCAAAGGCTGCTAACAGAGGGGGATTATAACAGATGTAGCTACGTCTCTCATACTTACTATAAGTTATCATGGATCTTTTATAAGTACTTCATTGCTGCATGCCATTTACAAGGACTACCTTGCATGTAATGGTCTTCATCTTATTTGCTGTACCTACTAATTTAGTGTTGTAGAGTTTACAAAGCTATTGTCAAAGACATCTTATGTCTCTTTTAATACAAGTATATGTAGAATATGTTTTCTGTGGTTCTCCCACGCATTACTTTAAATACTTAATATTTAGAACACAGCCTATCTCTTTTCAACTATTGGTTCTCTATTTGTCAGTTGGAAAAGAAAGTTTTAGAATCCCCTAGGATTTATGGGCTCATTTATGTACACAGTTCACTACTGCACCCTTTCTCAGTCACACTTTAATTTATAATGCAATGAAGTGAGTCATCGTCACTGAAAATGCAGTGATAAAGTGGTAATAGATCGGTAATCCTGCAGCTTTTGTGCCATTAAACTAAGTGTAACTAAGCAGCGCAGAGAGTTAGGGGTGGAGTAGAACCTGGCACATAGTCAGGAAAGTGCATTTCCTTTTTTAAAGTGAAATATTGGGTGGCTTCACTCGTATTATTGGTGAGAGGATCCGCCTAGTTGATGGGAGCACTGTAAGCCCTGCACCATCAGGGGAAGAGCTGGGGTGTGGAGGAAGTTGGTTTGGAGGCTTGTCAATGCCTGGATCTAAATACACTATGAAAGAAGTGACACAGTACTTGACTAAAAACCAATGGTAACACTTTGCATTTTCCACCAAATATCTCAAAATCCTTGCAAATACCATTAGACTTGTAAGTGTTAATGAATAAGAATAAATAGTATTTGATAAATGTGGAACATACAGTGAAAGAAGTAATCTTATTTTCTACTATTAATTCACTGTCTGAAATTCTCAGTAAAGTAGTGATAGTGTTTTAAAATAAGTTTTAACAGCTTATATGGCTCAAAAGAGGTTTGGTTAATGTTACATAGGAAGTCTGCTATAAAACTGGGAACAGAACCCAGATTTCCTGTTTTGTGGGTCTGTTGTAACAAAACAATTCCCCCTCCTTCATACAATGAATGGTTTGATGAATGATTTGGTCCTACAGCCCATCCAGTGTTTCATTATTTTTGAGGCAGAGTAAGTGTGTTGCAATGCACAAACACATCTCTGAAGTAAAATGCAAGACTCTACCATGAATAAGGAATGCTTACACCTAGGCATCATCTAGGTCCTCCTTACGTCGCTTCTGTCCAGGGTCTTGTAAGACTATTTTGTATAAAATGTAGGGGTTTTTGCTGTATATACTTCTAGGATGTACATATTCATGGAGTTGTATCTCAGATACTGATGTATCTCTTTTCTTGTGGTCAGTATTGCTGTGCCAATGCTCACCCAGAATCCCACTGAAATGACAGTGCTGTTTTCACTCTTTTTTGTCTGAGGCAACCACCCTTCCTGCTGTCGGGTCTGCTTTATACAATATTATACAAATCTCAGAAGTGGGTCTCAGCTGGGAGATGATAATGGCTTGCAGAAAGCTTCATTACTTTAACTGTGGCTAGTTTTGTTGAATTAATAGTCAGGCTTCATATGAATGACTAGTGTGGGTCTCATCATTCTTGGCTGATTCATTCCCTCCCACAGCTGGGGACTTGGACTGTCCAGCAGCTCCTGCCCTGGGACGGCCTGCTGCTGTCAGTATGACAAACCATCAATGCAATCATATGCTTTCACAAATCAGAGGCAGTTAAAGAGCCATATTTGTCCATTTTTTCATTTAGGTATGTCATTCTGGTCTCGGAGGGATCAGTGGGACAAAGTCTGTCTGGCAGTTGCTTACTAGCCTTGTCCTTTGGGAGTCAGTTCTAGGGCTGATTCTGCGTAACGTGGTCTTAATGAACTGAACGATGAGACCAGGATGGGGCATTTGCTGTGCTCTCAGCAGATGATAGTGGGCAGGACTGGTGTTCAGAAGTGTCTTTTTAGGCTGGAGAAATGGGCTTGCAGGTACCGCACAAAGTCAAAGAGTCAGGTGCAGTGTCCTGCATGTGAGATGGAATAACCTCGTGCACCAATACAGTTTGGGGATGGAATACAGCGCTGGAGAAAAGGCCCTGGGAATTATGGTGAACAACAAATTGACCATCAGCCAGCAGTGCCTTTTCACACCAAAGAAAGCCAGCTGCATCCTGGGCTGTGTTAGCATGACTGTAGCCAGCAAATCAAAGCGTGTGGCTCTTTCCCTCTGATGGGCATGTGTGAAATCAGATCTGTAGTACTGCATCCCATTTTGGGCTTCCCAATGTGATGCTCAACAGGCTGGAGCACAAGATGTATGAGGAAAAGCTGAGAGGACTAGGCTTGAACAAATCCAGCTTTGAACTGAAAGCTTTCAGAAGAAAATGCTGAAGGGAGCTCTTATTGCTGTCCAGATCTACCTAGTGGGAGACTGTAGAAAAGATGGAGTGAGACCCTCTCAGAGATGCATAAGACGAGAGGCACCAGTTGATACATGAGATATTTCTTCTAGATAGAAGCTATTTATTTATTTATTTTTAAACATAAGGGTGGTCAAACACTGGAACAAGTTGCCCAGAGAGATTGTGGAATCTTCATTCTTGCAGAGATTGAAAAACCAGCTAGACAAGACCATGAGCAGTCTTATTTAAATGGACTTGCTTTGAACAGTCAGTTGAAGTAGGTGACTTTCAGAGCTCCATTCCAACCTAAATGATTTTGTGATCACTCCCAGATTTGTTTAGTCCAATCTCATAAGTGCTACTGTACCCTTACAAGCATTGCAACGGGATGTTAGAAGTTGCTTATCCTGGAACTTATTGGTTTGCACCTTAAAAATGAGCGTTACACAGTAACTGAGCAATTACGACTACAGAAGACAGCTGTATTATCTCTATGGATCTCATCCCTTCTGTGGTTGCTTTAAATTGCAGTGCAAACAAAAAAAATAATGAGAAAACAAATTATTGATTCTATTGTAGAGATGACTGATGGCAGATGGCACCAATCTCATTTGGTTTCCCCCCTCCCTGATGTAATTGGGACTATATCAGTCTTCGTTACAGGAGCTCCTATTTTTACAGTTATGACAGCTTTCCTGCAAGCTTTCTCATGCTGGTTTGATTCTGTCCTGTTGAGTTGATAAAATGACCTCAGTGCCCCAAAGCACATCATTCATCTGTTGACATCAGCGGATTTTCTTCCTGTCTCCACACATTCATGCTTTTTGCTGCTGTCTTCTATAAATGGCTAGCTCTGTGGTACTTACTCCAGGATGCTGGAGCTTCCCAGCTTCATTTTTCATTTGTGTGCAACGTACATAAAGCAGAGTACAATTCAACTCTTACAGTTTAACACTTGTACCTGCCACTTCCTAATGTTCTGATTATGAATCACATATATTGAAAATAAATCATTACACATTTAGGTTTCTTCATTGTTTTCAAAAATGTTTGATCTGTGTTATCACAGCAGACACAGCTCTGCCTTTATGAGACAGGAAGCAAGAAACATTAAACAAATGAGAGGGACAAAAGTAGCAGCTCCACTGAGGTAGCATTGCACTTTGCAGCAGAAATCACAAGAGGAACTAACAGACTTAGTATATTCATCAAATAGCTGATAGGTTAATGACCCAAAAAGTACCATTTTTAATCCATAGCCACAGGGCATGAAACGTGTCAGTAACAACTAGTGCAGTATATTCACAGATATCTAAATCCAAATAAAAACCCCATCTGTGAAAATGTTTCAACTGTGCTTACATGAGAGAATGAGACACTGAAAGCAATCAGTGGAAAAGTAAAGTCTTTTGAATGTTTCATTGTTTATTTCTGACTTGCCCATACCTGGCAGAATTCAAATCTCTTATTAAGCTATATATTATTGTCACAGTAAAATAAAACCATGCTGAGGTTTAGTTAGATGTTCTTGGACTATTGCTGTGGGCTTGTCTAGGCTGGGGGAATAATGTTTTATGCTGTTTGTTAATACAAGTTAACAAACACCACATAGTGGAAAATTGTGCACTGATGTGTAAAAACAGCTGGCTTGGGGGTAGATAACCCTAGGATTGGCTAGAAGGCGGCAGCACTAAAGCAAGAGTCATACTTAAAATGTGGTGACACACCTTTGAAGTACAACCTATATTTACACCCAATAAGGGTAGAAAACGAAAGTAGAAAAACTGAAAATCTGTTCAGTGTTGAAATGCAGCTCTGCTACAGAACCGCCTATTGGATTAGGAGAAGGGTGTGTCCCTTCTTTGTTCTATTAGGCAAACCAGACAATAAATTCAGTAATTCAGTCTAATCAGACTTTCACAATCAGGTGCTGGCATGGAACTATAGCAAATATTTCCTGAATCCTTAGCCAGCCACATTTATAGCAATTGGGGAAAAAATATGGCGTGGTAACCCCTTCGTTGCCTATGTTCCTCACGTAAGAAGCAGCAGTCCGATGGAGTCTATTTAGGCACTTTGGTCTGATAGGCCATTGTGACTTCCCATAGGAGAAGAAAAATTGCTGCTTATATTTTTACTTCTCTGTCAAGGTTATTCCTCAGTCTCCCAGGAGGAGCTCTGCTCACACACTAACCAAAGTGCAGCCTGGTAAGGTCCATCCTAGGTCCCTATCAATGCCCTTTGAATGTTCCTTCTTAAGGTGCATAGAAAAAGGACCTTCCCCTGGCAGTCATAAGGATATTTATTAGCTATTTTCAGGTACCTGCTCTGTCTTATTGTCAGCTGAAAATCAGTCCTCTAAACCACAAATAAATTAAGGATTTTAGCAAGGGTATTTAAAAATTATCTGAGGATTCATGCAAGTGTTCAACAACCGCTAGAAATACCAGGCAACAATACCACATCACAGCTTTGCAAAACAGGCTGTTAAAATGCCATGGTATGGGCAGAGTCAAACTAATTAATTAATGAACATAAATACTTTATAGAAAGTTCTAACAAACAATGTTTTAAAAAAAATCTCAAAATCTATATGCAAACTGCAAAGTGGAACAGCATTGAATGATTCACTTTTTAAGTGAATAAAGATGATATTCAGGAACACAAAGAAAAGTCATGTTTCAGTGAATGGCAGACTTTACAATATCTGTGCAAGAAATGATCAGAATCATGAAGCAGTCCCTGTGCCAGAGCCTTTAAACAGCAGAAGTCAAAATTTTTCGTGACTGTGACATGAAAAAAAAAATAATTTAAAAAATCAAATTCTGGATGCAGCTATGTATGCATGCAAACTTAAAGGGGATCCAGCTTCCTAGGAAGGTCTTTATTACCCCCAAACCACTCAGAGATGTAAATTTACTACAATTCCCTAGTATGGCTTTTCTTTTCCTGAGAGATTCCCAGTCTCAGCTGCTTCCCTCAACACTTCTTTGATGACGGAAGCCAGTTAAAGGGGAGAAATAATATTCATGACCTTCTGCAATTAAAAAAGATCTCAGGTTTCAAACATTAAATCTAAAATTCTTGCAGCAAAGTGTGTGTGGGTGTGCAGCCTAGAGATTAAATGAAATAATTCTTGCCAGTTTCTGTTGAGTAAATTAAAGTAATAAATACATTTAATTAAATGAATATGTTCAAGGATATTAACTGTTTACAGAAACTGTATTAAGAAAAGGAAGTTAAATTTATTATTGGAAATATTTCTATATTTTCTTGTCACTGTCTGTAAAGAACTAGCAAGAATAAGGACCAAGGAAAAAAAAAAATTTGGGATGACATTTCCATTCCTTGGCTGCTGGGAAAATTTTTCCATTAACTTCAAAAACATTTCATCAGAAAGCAATTTATGCCTTTTTTTTTTATTTTCTGTGGCATTTTTTCTTCATTTTCAGTTTTAAAAAGTTTCTGTGTGGATGAGTATCTAGTCTGTTTTCACCTGTTTAACATGGTACTAAAACTCTAGGAGACTGCTGCTTAGATGCAGCATGAACTGTTGGTTGAGAACATTATTTCACACTTGAGAACATTCTTTATATAACAGTGCCTTCCTGCCTCTGGCAAGGTAGAGCCACAAGGAATAAAATCATTCACATACTGCAAGTAGTTTTCATTCACTTAAATCTCCAGATGTGATGGCATAATAAGATATCTGAATTTGGGGTAAATTTAGCAATTTGGAGAAGGATGAAAGTTGCATTGGAATAGGTATAATTTAGGTGTAGTATCCTGAAGATGTGAGACAGTCAAGGTAAGATTTCTTTGATTCAAAAATCAAAGAGCTCTTGCAAGACCATCATGTATAAACAGTAGTTCAAGTGAAAGAGACTACTTTCTAGGTAAGATGTAGTGATTTTTTTGTGAAATCCTATGTGTTTTCAAAGTCTGGTAGGGAATACCGGTACAGATTTTCCCACTGTTCCATTTTTCCTTAATTTCTGTTAGGATCTTTAGGTTTCATGCATAAGACCTTTCCATCTTTAATTCTTTTTCACCCTTCGTTTTAAAACTGTCCCTAAAATGATCCTTAATTGTTTAATTAGGCTCACATTTACAATTTCAAGTGAAAACTTCTCACAATTGTGTCTGAATTTTCTTCTGGCAGACAGTCGAGGATTATGCTCCCCACTCATTAAGACTAACTACAAAGCCTGGTCCTAATCAGAAGGATCTAAGAGTTCTTCCGAGACCAGGGCTATGCTGGCATCTTGTATCCTTGTTTTCATAAGAAGGAATTCAGTTTCAGAATCTGGAAGGGTCTGTAGTGTGCAGGTACATCTGGGGAAGGAGCCTACGTGTATGAACCTAAATGTGGTCACCTATAGCACATCTGAGGCCCCAGTAACAACCCTGTCTTGGGACGGTTTTGGGTTTATGGGTTTGGTTTTTTTGTTTGGTGTTTCCATTTTGGTTTTTTTATAAATGTTTCTCTTTCAGGTTTATTGACTTTCTTAAGATGTCTTTCTGACAAGTCCCTCTAAGGCAGTTATGGATGATTCAGGTGGGCTAGATCAAGATGGTGCTGTGGTTTGGAAGTATTTTCAGTGATCTGGCTGGATCTGTGATAGTTTATTGGTGTAAATCAAGCAGCTCATTTCTGGCCATACATTAGTTTACAAAGAAGAAGTAAATCATGACGTCTTTCTCCTGAAAATTACATTGTCCCTGCTTTGGAGACAGAGGGTTCTAACAAACAGGCTGAAGTCAATGTGATTTTTTTGCTTAGCATGGCCTGAACTATAGGTTTTACCCACTGTAAGGAGAATTATCCTTGTTGCTGTGTCACTCCCATAACACTATTGTGGATATATCCAGCCCTAGAAGAAAGAATTGGATACTTTCCTATAGATATGCACCCTGGAAGATAAATAATTTTACTTACTATTTAATTTAGTAAACTGTACAATAAATTGTTATGTATCTAGAATAAAAGAGTTCTGGTTTATTTTACTTTTGATTGAATTACACAAATAATATCACTTATGCTTCTATTTCATCCTACAAATTAAAAAAAATAAATCAAAAAACTAAGAGAATACATTGAGATTTGCCTGTCTGAGATTGAGCTAAGATGTAACTGCGAAACACTGATAGGCTAAGGATGTAGGCTAAGGGAGTCATATGTACATATTGACAGATACAATTATGCTGAAAAGATCTGTTTGGAATCCCATTTATTTATGGGATGAAGCAAAAGAAATGATGGTTATGACCAGGCCTCTTTTATACATAGAGGGCATGTTTTCTTTTTTCATTTTGCATTTATGCCCTATACCTTCTCAAAGGTGGCACAGAAGTGCAGAGAATATAAATTTTTATACATGGAGATGTATTGGAATGAGAAAAAAGGGTGATTTGAATTTCTGGATTTCCTTGCGTGTGGATATATACAACTACATTATTCTATAGATGTTCAGTATGTAGTTTGACTCTTCCCAATGCAGATTGTACTAAAGAGATGTCAGGATTATTAATGTTGACGACATTGTCAGTACTACTCTACATGGTATCGTGTCATGGTTTGGGACAGACTGGCCACTGAGATGAACAACAGATGCTCTCCCCATCTCTGTCTCCATGGAGAGAAGGGAGAGAGAGAAAAAGACTTATGAGTTTAGAAGAAACTAAACTACTTTCAGGAAAATATTAATAAAAAATTAATAATAAAATAATGAAATATATACAAAACCAGTATTGAACTACCAAGATGATGATCACATCACTGGCAGGCACGGGGAAAGTCAGTCATAAAGGGGAACTGTATTCCAGATCTGGATTCAGGAACACATGGACCAGAATCAAAGGCAGATTGAACAGAGTCCTCCTTGTACACTCTCCATTGAAGAAAGAGGGCTGATCCTTTGGTCTCTCCATTTTTATACTGACCATGAGGAAGATGGGATGGAATACACTGTTGGTCAGTTTTGGGTCACCTGTCTGCTCCTCCCCGCAGGTGCGACCCTCTATGCTTTTCCACTTCTGACCCTCCAAGGGGACAAATAGCCAAGTTGGCTGCCCTTGGTTTTTATAACAATAAGCTTGAGCGGAAGCCTCTCTGCATACCATTCCTTGGCATAAATTACAGCTAACCAGGTCTTATCATTCTGAGAATGAACAGTTTCTGCACAATATGCTATTAATTCCAGAGTGTTTCTGAGAGTTCATTTAGTTAGAAGAGTCTTAGCTGCAAAATAAAACTGCTGAACAGAAAATGGGTCCTGTTTTACCTCAAACCAGAACAGATTGGAAAACCCTGTATGCTTTTGTTTCTGTCCAGCATCCCCTTCTTCCCTCTTCCTCGCCCCTGGTTGCTACAGCAGTGTGGAGGAGGGTGTTGTGGGGCTCTATCCTTTGTCTCTTCTTTGGACAACTCACTCCTATGCCTCCTGAGAAAACCCTGGAGCAGGGCGGAGCAGAACTGCAGCTCATGTGGGGCCACTGGGAGCCTACGAATCCCAGTACAGGACTGGGCAATGGAAGGCATCTTGCCAGGGTAAAAGGCCCCAAAACCTAGAGTGATAATGGACTACATTTTGTAGCCCTTGTAATACCTCCCTAAGGAGGGCAGAAGGAAAGTGCAGGTTGGCAGAGGAGAAGAAGGAAAGACCTTTGTTTCAATACACATCAGCTGTGAAAAGGTACCTAAAGTATCACTATACTCTTTTGTTATCAGTATTATGAGAAATTCAGCTTGCCCTGAATGTTGCCCATCAGTAAAACACCTTAGTTACAGGCTGTAGGTTTTGTTTTGGTGCACATATGAAAATAAGTGTATGAGTGTGTGTATACGTGTATTCTGTATCCTTCTGTATCTAAGAATATCAGATTCATTACTATTTTCCATCCTGCTAGCTGTCATCAATATTTTGTATCTTTGTTTTGAGCAGGCTGAAATGAAGGCGAAGTTGTGAATAGCAACTTCTTAACCACTGCTGATCTCTCTGGGCTATTAATTAGATCAGTTCAAGAGAACCAGTTTGATGCAAATCTGTATGAATATGACACATATACAAGAATCTGATATAAACATCAGTGTGGAATGGCACATATAGAAATGTGCAACATTTTAGATAGAGCTCTGAAGTCTGAAGTTCTCTTTCCATAGGAAGTTACAAGCATACAGGAGAGAAAGAGTAACCCACTCTAACTTGCATACCTTTCACCCTTAAAAGCGACTGTCAGGAACTCCCAATAGGGGCTTTAGATTCACAAGACCTGTGGAACTGGTCTCTTTCTACGTACAGTAAAGTGGCCAGATATGAGACAGCTGCAAGTGTCTGACTGTACCCCGCAGGATTGGACCTATACACTATAAATGTCACATCCAACCTGTATTGCAGCAGGGAATAGAAATGGCTTGAATATTTTAAAAATACTTCTTAGTGATTTCCATCCACTGCTATCCAACCATAATAAAACAGACCAGAGGGGCCAAACTAGTCTGTTTCCACACACACAAATAATTCAGATAATGTATATTCATATAACCTTCCAGCCAGTTATAAATAAATCCCACCTGCCTCTTTCTTCTTCTCCCAAAAAAGTACTACCCCCAGTTCAACCGGTGTTGTACCAAGTGAAATAAGATATATGACACAGCCAGTGTGGTACAAAGCTGTAAATCCTAAACCATTTCACTGCTGTCTTTACCTGCCTCTGGAAGGGCTGATAATCTGAATTTCGAAGGATAATTTGAATTTTGGCTAGCTGCTGTGTCTCACATGATTTTCAAGTGCTTTTGTGTTGTTAATAATTTTCCTTTTGGCTCTGTTTCACCACACCACCACCTCCTTCCACTCATGGGCACTACCCAGGAGAGCTGATCCACAGGTCAGCTGTGAGCTCTGCTTTCACTGTACCATACCATGCTCGTTCAGTTTCAATGGACAGTTTGCATGCTTGCTAGGTGGAAACATTAATTTAAAGTTAGAAGTTTAAAGTTATTTTCTGTTCTCTTTTTAAGAAACGAAGAAAACATTGAGCAAATTGCAAGGACTTGCTAGTTCCAGTATCAACTCAGCACTTCTCAGGACCTGGCTCCAAAGACTATAAAGGCCAGGTGAAAACAGCATTGTAGCAGCAAAGATAAATGACATTAATACTTTGAGATAAATGAGATAAAGCTGATTTTTTTTTTTTTTTGAAAAAGAAAAACCTCTTGATAGTAAAACTGGAATAAGCCTCTCAGTCTCTTTCACCAAGGAACAGCCCTTTGAAATATTTGTCTTTTCTTGAACTCAACACAAATGTACAAGCTATAAAACCACCCTGGTGATTAAACAGAAATTATTTCAATTTTTGATAGATGTTTTACATCTTGATTCTTGTGGATGATTTTTTGTGTTAACAATAAAACAATATCTTAAATTTATCTCCTTCGATTACATCAATAATTTAGGTTTTGACCTAATTTTAGTATTAAAGAGCTTCCAAAACTAGAATTGCCAGGAGAAATAAAGTTCAACTTTCCATTTTGCCCCCAAATAATTTTTGCATTTTTCTTCCTCCTCTGTACATCTCACTCACCAAGATCTTAGGATAAATAAAAGACCTTTTTTTTTTTCTGCTTAACTACTACTTAAATGTAAATCTGAATTGATGAGAAACAGTGCTAAAAGCATTATATTATACCAACACTTAAGAAATGTCTGTGCTGTTGTTTACATACCATCTTTGTTCTGCCAAATGTAAATTTATAGAATATTTTGATAAGTTTTCTTCAGGATTTCATTGACCAAATTTGTCCAAATACTTCTGGCCTGTTGTCTTTTGGGATAAAGTTCTAATATGAAACTGAAGTTTTTACACGGAAAATACTAACATGAAGACATGGGTATCAGGTAAAAAAGTTCTGTTGGTTTACTAGCAGCATCCCCTAGTGGTGATATTTATTATTTTCTTATCAGACTTGGACAGAAGAAGTTTTCTTACATGGATTGGAAGATCAAGAAAGTGGTGATGCCTTAGAAAAGATGTAGTCTGTGGGGAAAAAAATATAGATTTACAGATCCTGTCTGTTAAATTTTCAAAATTATTTTAGAGGTGAAAAAATGAGGAAATGGACAAAACCCACCCATTTCTTGAATCATATGTCTGGTTTGCTCAATGAGTGTTGGTAGGGAAATAACATAAAGATGGGTATTTTAAAATGGCCTGTTTTTTGGTTCGCAGATGTGAACACCTTAACATTATTATTTGCTTTAATGACATTACAGCAGAAAGTTAAATAAAAAATGAGTTAACCTGGAAACCTGTCAAAAATAAACTTTTTCAAAAGTATGTTAAGATTGTGCTGCAGTGCATTTATATTTTACTTAATTTAAATTTTAGCATAATGTCCTGGTTTGAGGTAAAACAGGACCAATTTTGTTCAGTAACTCTGCTTTCTAACTAGGCCTCTTCTAACTGCTGAAATTAACAGCATGTTGTGCAGAAAACTGCCCTTTCTCAGAGTGATAAGACCCATGTTTATAGCTGATGCCAAGGCACGGTATGCAGAGAGGCCCTTGCTTAGACTTATTGTGATAACGACCAAGGCCAGACAACCTTGTTATTTGCCCTATTGGAGGGCTGGAAGCGGAGAAGCTTAGAAGAGTCACACTGCGGGGAGAAGCGGACAGGAC
>VZSF01006130.1:0-10381 GCA_013398295.1 Chionis minor | reverse complement strand
GCTTGGCAAGCTCCTCCGCCAGTTCGCTCAGCACTCTTGGGTGGATCCCATCCGGCCCCATAGACTTGTGACTATTCAGTTGATGTAGCAGGTCACTAACTGCTTCCTCCTGGATTATGGGTGGTTTATTTTGTTCTCCAACCTTATCTTCCATCTCTGGAGGGTGAATATCCTTAGGATAACTGGTTTCACTATTGAACACTGAGGCAAAGAAGGCATTAAGCACCTCAGCCTTCTCATCATTGCTAACGACCGTCCCCTCTGTATCTAGTAAAGGGTGGAGATTCACCCTGGCTCTCTTTTTGTTCTTAATATATTTGTAAAACCCTTTTTTATTGTCTTTAACACCAGAGTCCAAATTAAGTTCTAGTTGTTCTTTTGCCTTTCTAACGTTCTTTCTACATGACCTTGCTAGGGCCTTATACTGTTCTTGAGATGCCTGCCCCTTCTTCCAAAGGTGGTACACTCTCCTTTTTTCTCTGAGACCCAGCAGAAGCTCCCTGTTCAGCCAGGACGGTCGCCTTCCCTGCCAGTCCATCTTACTGTACATGGGGACAGCCTGCTCCTGTGCCTCTAAGAGCACTTTCTTGAAGAGCATCCAGCCTTCCTGGACCCCTTTTCCCTTCAGAACCGACTCCCA
Source organism: Chionis minor (assembly GCA_013398295.1). Taxonomy (NCBI): domain Eukaryota; kingdom Metazoa; phylum Chordata; class Aves; order Charadriiformes; family Chionidae; genus Chionis; species Chionis minor. The sequence continues at coordinate 9,741 of VZSF01006130.1, read as the reverse complement.
AGGAACTCTCCCAACGAGTGTCCTGAACAGGCTGAAATCTGCTTTTTGGAAGTCCATGGTAGCAGTTCTGCTGATCTCCTTCCCTACTTCTCCCAGAATTGAAAACTCTATCATTTCATGGTCGCTGACCATGAAAGCATGAACTATATGTAGTATATATGAGTATATGGCTGAGCAAAGAATGGAGCCAGCCTCTTGTCAGGGGCATGTAGTGACTGGACAAGAAACAGACTCAACTACGTGAAATTCGACCTGAACATAAGAAAACATTTTTTAACTGTGAGGGCAACCACATACTGGCACAGGTTGCCCAGAGAGGTTGTGGACTCTCCCTACTTGGAGATATTAAAAACACAGCTGGTATGGTCCTGAGCAACCTACTCTAGCTGAACCTCCTTGAGCAGGGAAGTTGGACTGGAGATGATCTCCAGAGGTCCCTTCCAAGCTCCACTGTTCTGAAATCCTGTAATATTGTCCAAGAAAAACTGAACACCTACTCTAAATGGCCTATAACTGAGGGAGGGTCAAGGCCTGTTTATTATTTTGGGACCTTTTAAGATTATTTCAATTATTGTAATTTTTTAATTTGAAAACCAGGCTAAACCACCCAGTATCACCCATGAATGAAACTAAATGATAATTTATAGAAACTTTGCTTTTATTCACAACTAGTGATCAGTCAGCTCATAGTGAAATTGAATGAGGTTGGCTAGCACACAACCTGCCTTGCCTTCACCATGTCTGTGCAATCAAACTTGTCTTGGAAATAGTGATCAACTTCAGACACTGTGATCCACGACTGTGTCCAGAAGTTAGTAGAAGGCAGCAAACATGCTACAAATGCACTGAACTCCTTGCATGGTAGCTTCCTGGACAAAGAAATCTTAAATGAAGACAAATGTGCTTCAGAATTTTACAAGGGTACCCCCAGAGTTATGATCTGTAAGAGTTTCTTGTATTTTCAATTAAATGGAAGGCAAAATGTTGATTCCTTCTTCCTCAGGAATTAATATTTGCTGTGTTCGAGGTACTGAATCTGTTCTGTGAGTTTAAAATGCTGAGGAAAGCAGAGAAACCATTAATAACATGTATATCAAAGTAATATAATGAATTCATTATAATCTACATACACATATAAAAACAGATTATAACCTACCACTTCTCATCCTGAAGCAGGCACTTTGGTTTATAACACCTCATTAATTTTAATTATAAACCTAGGATATAATCTCTTTTTCTCCCTGCTTGTATACAGAATGCAAAAGTGTGAGCAATACGTTTGTTATTTTGTTTCATGTAGTTAACTTTCCCATCAATGCAAGTCTCAAATCTGTACAGAGTTTATGAAGCACTGAACTTTTTGGGTGTTTTTTGGGGGGCTTTTTTTGTTTTTTTGATTCCTTTCAAAAAAAGAAGAGAAAAGACTACCAAAGGAGGATCATAAACTGTTTATCCCTACATCTCAGGTTCAAATAGGTCTGTCATTGTCTTATTTTTGGTAACATATCCATGAACTGACAACCAAAAAAGTTGCATATTTAAATTACAATTACAATTAATGGCATGGCTTGTCTTTTCTGTGCATTCTAAATATTCCAAGACTTAAAAGCAACATTAAAGAACAATAGAGAAAAAAAAGCATAGCAATTATCAATCAGCAATTATATAAAAATAATTATAAGTTCTGTCCTTAGTACATTAATGGCACTTGTACTGAAGGAATCAAGTCACAGCAGACCTAGAGGATATCAGCACTGACAAACGCAAAACTTGTTTTTAATAAAAGAAAATATTGCAAGACAAACTTTGCTGCATTTTTGACAGACTTCCTAAATTTGGAAAAACAGAAACTGGAATAATTTCAATTTAAACTATGAATTACAGTGCATAGTTCTATCATTATAGTGCATTATGGTAGCACTGTAGTATAGCATTATATATACTAGTATTGTATACTGTTTTTTCCATGCCTTTGTTTCCTCTTGCAAAATGGTTGAAACAACATTTGCTTCTAGCTAATGCCTGTCTGTGCTCATTATAAAGTTCAAAATTATGACCTCCTGCTCTAAGCTGCACAGGTCCCTCAACTAAGATGCTGGTGCCTTTCAAAAGTCTATCTGTAGAAGTATTCACTCTCTCAATAAAACATTGAAAGAAGAGACTTAATTTGCATTTTTTCATCAACCTGGACTTATCAGACAGACAGATGTTAAATTCCAGTGGATTATTTAAACTGATGTCCTGCATAATGCTATCTGAAGAACTTAACCCAAATTATCCTTCATTTATCATTTTTTGCAAATGAAATGAGGTAGCTCATCAACATTGAATCCTGAGCCATCCAGACTGACTCTGTTGAATCTCCAAGCAGCAGCCTCTGCACGCAATACTGTCTGACAATCACTATCATCTAGGCAGAAATAGATTATACACAATATTACCCTTTAAACGTTATAATATGTAGAAGGATTCAGGAGCAGGTAAAGCTCCACAGGTCATAAAGAGTTGTATTTTGCAAGAATTAGGGAAGTATAAAGACTATATGGGTCCTGTTTTACCCCGAACCAGGACGATATGTTAGGAGGAAAATAATACATCATACACAAAATACAGCCCCCCTCCCCCAGGAAAATGGAACCCTGCTGTAGGGCATGCTGAAAAAATCTTTTTATCCATCCCATTATTATTATTAAATATTAGAGTGTGCTGAGTTGCAAAAGTGTACTGTAGTTCTTTTTATTCAATCTTATTACTAGTTATAAAATTCTGCCTCTGCCTGATCACCTGAAATTTAAAAAAAATGCCACAAAAGACTGCTGAGAGCATCAGAGAAAAATAATAGATATTTTTCCTCAGTATTGCCTGTTAGAAAACATCTATTCAAAATAGCCACCGTCTTTTTTTCCATTTATACTGAATTTATTATCCTAGTAAGCCACCTGCTGAATTTGTCTTTTCTTTTAACCTCCTGCTGCTGGGGACCTAATCCCACATTCCCGTATCTCTTTTCACCATGATCATTCATGTAAACCAGAGAGTACTTGGGACTAAATTGTGGGCAATAAGAAGGGATGGCTTTTTAAAATTGTTTAGAAGTACCTGGATGTCAAATTTGTAATACCATTCAGTAGGCATTTTGTGCCTTTGCAAATTTCATCCAAAGTGCATATCTGAGAATTATTTAAGATGCTATGTTTATAAGAATTTCCATGATTTATATCTGAAAAAGAACCTTGCTTCTTTTATGACTGCAGAATTGTAAGCATTTGCTCTGAATATGCAAAAAGGCAACTGATCCTTATATGGATGCATATCCCTATTTAACGTCTTCATCTGAGATTGTGGATACTGTAATCCAGATTGGAAAATAGTGACCCCTAAGTGTTTTGCACTTTTCATTTAGAGTTTGGAAATATATTTGTTAGAAATCCAGTACAGCCAAAGGAAGCACTCACATGTAACCAGAAGAGTGCATAGTACAGAAAAATAGACCTTTTTTAGTCAGGACTCCTAGACAAAATCTGTGCACAGGAATTCCCATTAAAAGTCACATAATGATTCTCTGAAGGAAAAATTCAACAAATGTGTGTAAAAAAAAAAGCTAAAATAAAAATTTTCATTACTGAACAATTTTTAATCAACAATCAGCCTGCTAGTCAATTTAGTGCCTGTAAGACATAAAAGAGGATTGGGAGACAGCCCAGAACTGTGTGTTCATGCCCTCTGTGCCCAAGGCTGCTCAGGTAGGCATGTCAAGAAACTCACAGCTACTGATACAAAGCAAGATGGGTGACAGCATCAGCTGTCAGTTTAAATGGTTTGTTTTGATCAAAGTAATGCCAAATAGAAGCTTTCATTAATGGATCACTCACCTTCCCCAACATGATTAGGTACTGAGCTCTCAGTACCCACTTTTCTTTCAAGTCTTTAGACAATTAATTTGGGGGTGTGATTTTTGAAGAGACTGAGTCCAGATTTTTCAAAAGCAAAGAGACAATTCTTTTCCACATTCGTGAAATATCAGTAAGAGGGGACAATGTTAGAAACTCAGCAGAAATTTTTTTCCTACAGCCCTGTTTACATGAAAATACTCAGAAAACACACTGAAGACATGAACGGATGGACGAAAGATATTTTTTTTTTTTTTATGAAAGAGCCCTCGTCACTTGAAACATTGTGGTACCAGGCACTGATATGGGAGAAAAAGGAGCTATCTGTGTTTTGAGTTCAGTTCCATTCGTTTTCACAGGCTGTTATCTTCCCAGGAGATGCACAGGAAAAAATATATATAGAAGAAAAAGAGGAAGGACTGAAAAAGCTATTCACTTGTTCTTGCTATCCATTCATGGAAAGATACATGGGGAAAATCAGCCTCTGCTTCCTCCTCTTCCACAAGGAAAGAGACATCCTTCATGCCACTGCCATGTGATTATGAAGTGGAAACGGTTCCTGACCTTGCCAAGTATCAAACACATCAGACAGTAAACAAAAAGACACATCCTATGAGAGAGGTTGAGAGATGGGACTACCTCACCTCACATTCATGATGCCCTCCAGTAACTGGGATCTGCATCAACTAGTATGAACCAGCACTGACCTATTAAACCACTGAAATATTTTTGTTTGTGATGATCCAACCAGAAGGGAAATATTTCACTATGATTTACTGACTGTGAGAAACTGTTCACAGATGTCCCTACCTTAAAGTGCTATAATTCAGTGCCTTCTTTTGTTAATCTATAAGGATCTTCTGTATTTTTTCCTGTGGGTGCTTGTTCTGACCACTAGGACCACAAAGGTTCAGGGCTATGAATTTAAGTACAGTAGGGTCCCTCAGGACCTTGAGAATCACGTATGATTTTCCAGCTAACTTCATTCCTAAATAATTGCTCAAGCTTTCAGTATTGTGTCTATAAGTCCCAAATCCATCCTCAAGTTCTCTATGCAAAGCAGCCTGATTTAGGACATTTAAGATTTCAATTGACTTAATGTGAAAAAATGGATGGTTTAGGGCTTCCATATATTCAGATGTCTGGCTTCAGCTTCGAGGTATCGCTCCAGAAGGAATTCCTTGCTCCTCATATGAACACAGTGAGCGTGGAAAAGCTCTTTTGGCTCACCAACTTGTATGTTAAAAGCACCGACATCCAATGTTCCAGGATGAATGTGTGCTTTGGAGGTATCTGGAGTTTTGTTTTCTTGTGGATTTGATACTTTGTCAAATCTTTATTTGATAAAAATAAATCTTTATCTTTATTTTATACTTGATACATGACAGATATTTTATCAAAACTGTAGCTGAACCTTCATATTCTTACTTATGAGCTGGAAAGTAATCCTTTCCTGTTGAGCACAGTGAAATTATTTTTTTCAATATCTCTAAGAGATTCAGTTTTCATGGCCTGTTTTAATTGTCATCCCCAAAGCTGCACTAGCACTCACCTTCATCAATATTTTACATACTCCCTGTAAAGATCTTTTATGTCTAAGCAACTTGGAAAGGCTTCCTGTTCTCTTTTACAACAAATATAAATCTTTATTCTATTCAAATACATTCTGAACAAAATTGAAATAAGCTCTTAAATAAGCTCTTTAAAAGTGACCTCCCTTTTCTTTTTGCCTTTACAGCCTTGTGCTCATTATGTAGTCTGTGTTGCATTGTACATTTCGGGCTTTATGTTTTTTACTAGTAAGAGAGTAATCCTGGCTCCTGGTTCTTCACCAGTTGCTGTTATGTTCTCTTCTGTCTTTGAAGCTTTGTCAATGCCATTAAGCAACAAGACTGACTATTTATTTAAGGTGCAGGGATAATCTAACTATTCTAATTCTTCAAATGATTTTTGTGGTACCATTTGAAATCCACAGATTTTGAAAAAACAGTGAGAGTGGCGCATAAATTCTTGAGCTTGAAAACCTGTTCTGCTGAGTCAATGCATGTGTTTCCCCTGGTAGTCATCAACTGTGAGGGAGAGATGCTACTCTAAAGTTTCTAGTACATTATAACTTCACACCAGATCCTTTACTATGGCTCATCAGTTTAGCTTCAATGACCTATGTCGGTTTACACCTGAAGAGGAGCTTGCCTAGTGAAATGAAACACAGTATTTCTCATTGGCTTCCCATAAGCTCTAGACAGGTACGCAAAGCAGCATGATTTCACCTCCCCAATTTTTTATTCGTCTTATGGGACAAAGAGAGTGCCCATGACAGAAAAGACAGTTCTTTCCAGGGGTCAGAGAATGCCCTTTTTATGATACATATGAGTGGCTGAAAGGAAGGCAACTGTGATCAATCCATGCTCTTTTCTCTTTGCAATACCACGCTCCTGGGAAGCACACTGCTGTCCCTCAGTCTGACCAAAGCATGGTGAATGGCAGTGTACCAACTTTCAGCAGATGACAGATAAGTGGAAAGGAGCTACATTTAAACAGCTTTTCTCTTGAAATAAAATCCAGTGGGAGAGTAAGCAATAAAAGCAAAACAAAAACCAGACAAACAAAACTTCTAGACCACTGGATCTCTCTTTATTATTTTCCTCTCCTTTCTCTCAGTTCCTCTGTGCAGCATTTCAAAGTGCTAAAATACATTCATGAAATGACCCTCATCTCAGCCTTCCTGCAGTCTTACCAACCACATATTGGTAACAGCTGCTCTCCTAGTTCAATTACTAGAGTTTTCAATTTAGTCCCTCTGATGAGGACATTAAGGTTGGGGGCAGCCATGGCTGCAGTGATCATGAGAAGACAGAGTTCAGGATTATGTGTAGTGGGCATAAAAAACCAAGTAGGGTTACAACCTTGAACTTTAGGAGGGCTAACTTTGATCTCTTCAAGAAAGTGCTTAGAGAAATCCCATGGGTTAGGGCTCTAGAGGGTAGGAGGGCTCAGGAGAGCTGGTTGGTATTCAAGTATCACTTCCTCCAAGCTCAGGGTCCCCAGGAACAAGAAATCAGGCAAGGGAAGCAGGAGACTTGCATGGCTGAGCAGGGAGCTTCTGAAAAACTCAAGTGAAAGACAGAAGTTTACAGTATGTGGAAGAATGTGCTGGCCACTTGGGAAGATTACAAGAATGCTGTCAGAGTATGCAGCATTGAAATAAGGAAAGCCAAGGCCTCCTTGGAATTAGATCTAGCAAGGGATGTCAAGGTGTCCTGGTTCTGGCGGAGACAGGGTTAATTTCTGGCACAGCACAGGTATTCCGCACCATGGGATGCCGTGCCCAGTCTTTAGGGGGAGCTAGCTGGGGGAGGGGGAAGGAAGTCTCCACTTGGGAGCGGGCTGGGGTTTCCCGGGTCCGGTCAGTGCACAGTGGTACGGTAATCCTATTTGTACATTCCTCCGTCAGTGTTATTGTTTTTGTTTGCCTGTTTTCCTTTGCTGTTTCCTTTGCCTTTATCTCAACCTATGAGTTTTGCCATTTTATTCTGATTTTCCCTCACTGCTGTGAGGGGTTGGGTGAGCAGCCATTACGTTCTTTGTGCTGGCTGAGGCCAAACGACAACAGTTCTTTTGGGCCCCCAACATGGGTCATGAAGGGTTCAGATAACTACAGATCCGACTAGAGCTTGTTAAAATGAATTTGTTACATTAGTTAAATAGTCGCTGGTCACGATGTTGCTTGCTTTGTTCTCATGGCTGTGTTATGTAAATTCTTATATGTCCTATGTGCTCCCTGTGATGCTGTTTGTCAGTTCTGGGAGACGGATCAGGATTATCATTTTGCTGTCCTGTGTAATATCAATTTATGATATGATAACATCACTGTTAAAGCCGTTATGTTGGGGGGGTTTATGTAGTATTACTGTCCTGCCCATACTTTGGGCCTTGTCTCGCAGAGTTTATTAATAATCATACCCAATCTATGCAGGAAGCAGCAGGGGGTGCTTTCCCTACCTCTTTTGCCTCCCTGTTCTCCTTTGGGCCAGGTGTAAGAGATTTTGAGAATTTTGAATATCCTTGGGATGCTCAAACCAGCATGTTCCTATTTCTATGTCTCCTGAATATGTTTCAAACCTTGTTTAGAGTTAAACCACTGTTTAAGACTACCACCCAGAGACCTGCCCCAAGGCTGGATAGTCATGGGTGGCATGGCATGTGGGAGAATATGGGCAGGTATCTAGAGAAATTCTCACCTCCAATGCTTTGGGACTTCACCCCTGAAAAACTGCAGGACACTGATAAAGTGATAGAATTTGAAAGGAAAATGCTGTGGCTATGTAAGAGAGGCACAGCTTACAGCCATGTACTGGGCCCTGACCAGTATCTACCAAACACTGCTTGGTATCATGCAGCACCCCCAGGGAAAAGAGAGGGAAACCAGACCAGCAGGCACTGCTGCCATCCTGGGTCCTGTGGCAGGCACTGAGGCCACTCTAGCCCTGGTGGCAGGCACTGCAGCTGAACCAGACATCCAACCCGTGCCGGTATCAGTTGCTCCCATACAGAAGAAGAAATACACCAAGAAATCAGTTCGCCTGGTGAGGGATGATGATGAGTCAGGGCCTCAGGGCCATCATAAGAACAGGAGGAAGAGACAAAACCAGAGACAATCACCCAATCCCTGTCCCTAAGTGAGCTGTGAGATATGCAAAAAGATTTCATCCAACTTCCGGGTGAGCACATTGTCACCTGCCTGCTCTGATGCTGGGATAATGGGGCCAGTAGCTTGGAATTAGAGGATAGGGAAGCCAAGCAGCTAGGATCCCTGTCTAGGGAAGGGGGTATTGATAAGGCTATTGGGAAAAAAGACCTAAGCCCTCACCCTCTGGAGGTGACTCCTGGCAGGCATGAGGGAAAGGTACCCCTTCAGTGAAGATGTCATATGTCATCCAAGCAAGTGGACCACCATAGAAAGAGGTATCCAGTACCTGAGGGAATTAGCTGTGCAGGAGGTGATTTATTATGACCCAGACAATGCACAATTACTCGCAGATCCTGATGAAGTCCAGTGCACAAGGCCCGTGTAGGGGAAGTTTGTATGGAGTGCACCATCGTCGTATTCCAGCTCGTTGGCAGTGATGGAATGGAAAGGTGAAAAGGTACCGACAGTACACAAGGTGGCTGGCCAACTGTGGCATCATGAAGAAAGTCTCTCTTCACCCCTTATCTCGGCTATAGAGCCAATTTCCCCGAAGGTCCAGCAACTTGAAGAGAATATGTCCTACTCCCCACCTATACAGGCCAATATCTCAGCTATTAGGAGCAAGTGTTTCTCTACTCAGGAGAGAGAATATAGAGGGTACATACCACAAGGCACCCTCTGGTTTTACCTGCATGACCGTGGAGAAGACATGAGGAAATGGGATGGCCTACAGACACAGGTACACGAGTTGCAAGGAGGAACAATTACAAAAGGAGATCCCTCCAGGAAAAGTGCCACTACAGTTTCCAGTAGGCAGTTCCCCAGACAGAGTAGAAGGCCTGATCTTACCTCTGATCCTCTTGAAGGGACTTCCAAGTCATTTCTGCAAGAAGTAATGACCAGGATTAGAGGGGCCCTGCCTCCAGTCATGTGGAGGAAAGGGATAACCAGGTTTACTGGACTGTGTGGATCCGATGGCCTGGCACATCAGACCCACAAGAGCATAAGGCTCTAGTGGACACTGGTGCGCAGTGAACCCTAATACCATCAAATTATAGAGAGGTAGAACTGATTTGTATTTCTGGAGTGACAGGAGGATCCCAACAGTTGACTCTATTGGAAGCTGAAGTGAGCTTCAAATGAGTGGCAAAAGCATCCCAT
>VZSF01006126.1:28126-51643 GCA_013398295.1 Chionis minor | reverse complement strand
ATTTGCTCATGTAGGGGCAGGACCTCGTGTGGGGTTTGGGTTCGTTCCTTAGTTTCACCCCTCTGGAAGCAGAGCAAGGGGGCACAGAGGCGTGGGGAGGCCATGGAGCCAGCCGGGGGTGATGGGGGGGCGGCAGGGAGGAGGAGGAGGAGGAGGAGGAGGAAGAGGGTGAGCTGGAGGGGACACACACAGAGATCAAAAATCAATTCCCGACAGGACCATTTCTTCCTCTAATGAGACACCGAGGGAAGTCACTTAACAGAGCAAGGCCACCACGATTGCTTCCATGACAGGAGAAATACGAAGAAGCAGCGCAGGCTGGAAAGGGGGGGGGTCTGCATTGGCAGGACCCTCCAGCCTGGCCCGTGGCAACGGGCAACAGCGAGATGAGAGCTGAGAGCCGGGCACGAGGCTCCTGGGGATGGCTGGGAGCCTGGGCATTACCACACCAGCTTGGAAACGCTGGGAAGCTTTCCTTCGGAGAGCTCGCCATCAACGGCAGCGACAAAACGCAACAGGTCGATGGAGAGGAATGCTAAAAGATGAAAGAAAAAAGCTCCCGTGTGGGCAGAACGGGCAATGCCCCTGGCCGGCACGCGGCCATGCACCGCGCCGGCGCTGCGGTGCTGCTTAAATGCATTTGATGCAATTTTTCGAGCCAGCTCATCACTTCCTCTCATCTCCTGCCATTAGTGCGGTCACGCCAACCGCTCGCTCGCCGGCGGGAGCCCGAAGCTGCCTGACAGGAGCTTCCACTACGCGCTGCACCTCACAAGAAACCCGCTGAGGGAAGAATTCAAGCCAAACCCATGGCTTTTCCAGCCTTTGCCCCGCAGCCTGGGATTAGAGCCTCCAGCTGGAGTCACCCAAGAGCTCAGCTCCATGGGAAAGCACCCGGGAGGGGGATTTTCCCCAGACTGGCATGGTGGGGGCCACAGCGGTGCCGGCTGCGGCAGGGAGAGCCGTGCCGTGCTCAGCCCGGCACAGCACTTGGCCCGTCTCTGCCTTGGCACGGGGGGACCCAACTCTTTCGAAGACTTGGCTCCCGCCGCCATCGCGACGTGCTTGGACGCACGGCCCAGAGAGCAGCGGGTCCGGCCACAGCACCGAATCCCCGCTCCTGCAGCCCCCCCCACAGCCTCCAGGCAGGAATTTCAGGGGGGGCACTGCCTTTTCGGGGTGACTCCTGCTCCAGCAGCTGCGGGGGAGAGGCTGGAAGAAGCTGGTTTGGTGTTATGGAGGGGCTCGGGAGGCTGGGAACGCTCCAAACGGGGTGCGGAGAACAGACCCTATTTATAAGCACACAGGTAGCACGTAGGTGGCTGGTCACAGCCTGCCGTGCCAGCCTGGTTAGTCACAGCTAGTTAAAAATCAAAAATCGCTGAAAAAAAAAATTGCTCAGATCCGTGTCTAAATCCTCCTAGAAGCAGGAAAGCGTACTCACGATTTGAAAACAAGGGGGTAAGACCCACCGGGGCATTGCTGTCAGCCCGATCGGAGGCTCCCACGTGCAGAATGTGGCGTGGGGACGTCGCTGGGACGTGTCCCCTGCCCCGTCCACAGGCCACGAGGACACCGAGGTGCCCAATCTGCCGCATCCCCCGATACATCCCACCTCGGCGGCGCCCCGTGTCCTGCTGCGGGTGACACCGGGGCAAGGCCACCTGGAGGCAGATGCCATCCCGAGCCAACCCTGGCGCTGCCGCCTGCCCTTCCGAGCTCCGGTCGGAGGGAGAGCTGCAGCCCCGCAGCCCTTCCACCAGCGCCAGTCAGAACCTTTCCCGGTTTATTCAAGCAAAAGGAGGGCAGCAGCAGCAGCTGCCTGCAGCCCTGCCCGCCTCCTCCCACCCACCAGCACCCAGCACCCATCCAGCCCAGCCCGCGCCATCACCCCCACCCCGGGGCAGAGCCCACCTGATGGGGCGGGGAACGTCCCCGAGGGACCAGCATCGCCCGCTGCCTCCGGAACCCACGTCCCCCCTCCATTTTCCCCCCCTTCCAGTCCGTACCCGCGAGCAATGGAGTCAGCCTGTAGTCCCCGGGCTCGGCGGGTCTCTCCGTCTCCCGCAGCCTCGGCACGGCTCTGGGGGAAGCGCCAAAGGGATGCTTTGCCCAGCGAGGAAGCATGGTGGCACCCAGGCAGCCGCCAGGAACCGGGAGACGGCTGGGAGCACGGCCCCAAAAATCTGTGCGACAAACACATGCATCTTATCGCATATGTTCCAACCGAACGAAATATGGTTTTACTAATCACTTGGCATTTAAAGCAACACGCCGTCTCTGTCAAGTTAAATCTAAGGAGACGTATCGAGTTGCGTTAGCTGTTTATGTTAATTAACTACAGAATCGGTTCATTATTAAACATGTATGCAGCGAAAGCGAGCAGCTAGGTGGATTGTTACCGACCTTATTACACAGCACTGACCTCGAGGAAGCCGGCGCGCAGCGATCGGTCGGCGCTCAACCGCGCGGCGGCTGTCGCCTTACATCCAGAGCCGAGTCCTCCGCGCGGGGAAGCGGAGCCGGAGCCGTGCCGGATGGATGCAGGAGCTCCCGCGCCGGCAATCTGCTGCCAGCTGGCTCCCGTCGCCCGTGGGTCCCCTCTCCCGTCGCCGAGCTAGCGAGGGGCGCAGGGCCGGCGGGCAGACAGTCGCTGCCCCAGTTTCGCGGCCAGCGGCCATCGCATCCTCCCAGCTTCAAGCCAGCACTTTTGCTCACATCCTGTCCCGACCGCAGCAACTTTTCCCCCCCCTGCCCGGTTTTATTCCTCCGCTCCACACGGACGTCTGTCCCCCTTGCTCTCTTTTCTGGCTCAGGCGTTTCAGAGCTCCCCGTGGGTCTCTGGGTATTTTTTTTAATTTTTTTTTTTTTTTTTTTTCTCCCTTCCTCTCGAAATGTCAGCGTGCCCCCTCAAACGCATCACATGGGCTGGGAGCCAGGAGCCAGTGCACAGCCATGCACAGCCTGCGGGTTGCCGCGCTGCCCCCTCCCTGCCCTGCCAAAGCAAGGCCCCACCGGCGGCATGCCGGGGGCTGCCGGCATGCCGGGGGCTGCCCATGCACCGTGGGCTGCCGGTGCTGCTCATGGAGCCCTTCTCACACTCCCACCCTGGCCCTGGGTGCAAGCCTGGAGGCTGCATGTCTACAGGGGACTGGGGGTACTGGGCACACTAGAGCCTGTTGCGCCCCCCCTGGTGCCACCCGGTTGCCCACCGAGCTTCTGCAAAGGTCTCGTCCCCAGGACACGAAGCTGGAGCCGGCCCCTGGCCACGCTGAGCCAAGTCAGGTCACAACCCACTGCGGGATGGGTCTTGTACGGGTTGGAGAGAACCTTCCCAAAGCTGCCCAGAAGCCTCACCGGGCAGCTGGCCCTGGCAGGGGCGACAAGGTTACCCCAAAGGACAGAGAAACGGGCAGTGAAGACCTGAGAGACACCAGAGGCACAAGCCAGCTCCTCTTGGTCCATCCAAGCTAATCAAGATCATCGCTGTGCCCAAATTTCGGTGGGTGTTTACATGCCTCTTCCCCCAAGGTCCCGGAGGAGATGCTGACCCAGCCACCGGTACCCCAAAACTCAGCCGTACCCCAGCCCAAGGCAGCCCTGCAGGACTGTGTCCCCCCAGCACAGCCCTGACCTGTCCCGCAGGGACCCCCTTCAGCCGAGCTGCCACCCCACAGCGCCCCAACGCTGACGAAATGTAATTAAACCCAAACCCCAGCAGCGCCCCCAAAACCACCCGCGCGCACGCGCTTATGGCAGACACATCCTGGCGTCCGGTCACGGTCACGGCCGAGCCAAGAGCTGCATTTCTACCTGCTCAAAGCATTAAATATCCAGCTCAAAGCACGGCGGCTGCTGCATTGCTCTGAGAAACCCGATTTGCACGGATTTAAAAACCCACCAAAGGGTACTTGGCTGATCAACTAGATGGAAGCCAATTAAACCACCTTGCTTGGAGAAAACCGGCTCACCTGCTGAGGAGATGGCTCCCTGCTCCCTGCACGCTCCGGGAGCTTCTCCTGCTCTGAGGCAGAGCAATCCCAGCTAACGACCAGCTCCGGTCTCCCGCACCGTGCAGCCCCACCTGCTTTGCTCCTTCCCACCTTTCCAGGTCTCTCCCCTCTTTTCCAGTGCTGGAAAGAGGTTTTGCAAACTCACCCCTTTTTCCTCTGTCCTCCATTCCCAGTGTTCCTCCCCAGCTAACCTGCCCTGCTCATTGTGGCATCCCAAAGGTTCTCCCATGGTCTTCCAACCACTCGAGCCTTGAAACACCAGGTGGGTTTCCAGATGGCCCCAGGTGGGTTTCCAGATGTCCCCAGGTGGGTTTCCAGACGGCCCCAGGTGGAAAGGGCTGCAGAGCCCAGGGAAGCTCACACTAAAGACCCGCAGGTGGGCTTCATGCCTGTTTTGCAGATGGGGAAACTGAGGCATGGATGGAGGGGGCACACGGGAACGCTCCTGGCCCGGAGCCCAGCAGCGGCACGGCAAGCAGGGAGAAGCTCAGGAGCACTGAGCTCCTGGCTGGAGCCCTTCCAGGCTCTCGAACAGCCGCAGCCGTGAGTCACGGCTGGCACAGGCAGGCAGGATTCATCGCACGCTCTTGCCATGACGACCCTCTCCCAAAAAAAAAAAGAAAAAAAAATCCTGTTCCTCTCTGCTGAGCACTTCTGGAGAGCGCTGAGCGGGGAGGCTGGCCTGGCTCCCGCACACCACAGGCGCAGGGTGGGCTTCTTCCCCTCCCTCCATTAATCTGGGGCCAAGGGCATCTGTCCCTCCGCGTTTATCTCGTGCCTCTGCCATGGGCAGACTGGCTGTTATTTGTATTGGCACACCGGTCGTGCCCACTCTGCCCGGCCAGCGCCGTGGGAAGAGGTAGGACTTGTTCCAAAGGGCGTTGAGTTAATACGGGCAGCGCAGAGGGAGGCGAGGAGACATGACCAAGGGCAAACGGCGAGTCGGTGGCAGGACTGGGATGCTGTCCCAGCCCTCAGAGCGGCAGGGAAGATGCACTCTGCTCCCTGCCACAGGGACAGCGTGGGGATGCCAGAGCCGAAGCTGGAGATCTGGGGGCACCAGGAGCGTACAGTGCCGGGAGGACGCTATGCTGGAAAAGCAAACACAATTACTGCTGGCAGCAAGGATTAATTGTCCTTCCTGCTGATCCCTGAAACCTGGCGCGCTCCCACAGTCCTGCAGCAGAGAGGGCCAGAGGATGGGGTGACCTTTTAATTTCGATTGCTCTGCCGATGAGGAGTAAATAGGCATTATTGCAGTTTAAGAGCCGCCTGGAAGGGTCTGCCCACAGATCTGTCACCGCCTGACATCCATCGCACTGATGATCCCCGCGCTCCCGGCCAGCGGAGCGGCTCCCGTCCCCCATGTCACAGGCAGGGGACTGAGCTGCCGTGGGATGGGGCAGGAGCTGAGGGCAGCACCGAGCACCCAGGTCCACCCCAGCACCGTTCCACCACCTCCCTCACCGCAGGGACGGCGGGTGCCCAGCTTCATCCCAGGTCCCACCAGCATCACCAGCACCTGGCACCGCCGCACCGACGCCGCAGGGACGGTCCCCAGGAGGGTCCTGCTGTCACCGTGGGAAGGGACACCGTTGCCTACACCTGCATCCCAAAAGCCCAGCTGGACTCCATCAGTAAAGGCGGCAGACGCCTGTGTCTAAATCCAGAGGGAGATCTTCCCACTTTGGGGCTTTCCAAGACCATGACTTCTCTGCAGTGCAAACCCGAGCTGGCAGGGTGGCGGCAAGAGCCACTTGGGCGCCCAAAAAGCCCATTGCCTGGTGTCACCTCGCCCTCACCAGGGCTGGGATCGGCCGGGCAGAGCAGCTCTGTGTCAGCGCGGCAATTCCCAGCGAGAGGCCAGTAAAAGCAGCCAATACGGCGGGTAGGACGTTGCATTTACACCTGCGAGGCCAGACATGGTTTTGCTCTCAGCAGCTACCCGAGGAGCTGTTTCCAGACAGCACCAGCGCCGAACGTGTCCCTGAGGGAGAAGGATGCCCCGTGCCCTGCTCCATGCCCCGGCTCCGGGGAGGAGCGCAGTCCCTGCGCCGGGCAGTGCTCTCCCCTCCACGCACCAGCCATCTCCTCCACGCTACTTCTCCTCGCTCCCCTTTAATCTGTAAACTCTTCAGAAGCACCATGGCTTCTCACAACGCCTCTGTACAGCCCCGAGCACAGCGCAGCCCTGCTCGGCCCCGGCGGCTGCAATCCCAACAGTAAGACAGTCATCAAGGGGGTGAATACAGCCGCCGTCCCCCCGCGCCGGGGCAGACAGCGCGGCTTTGTGCCTGCTCGCAGCGGGGCTGGGCACCCGCAGTCTATACAGCAATATTCACGCATGCGGTGCCCTGACACGCCGCGCACAGTAGGACTATTGTACATCACTCAAACGACAAGATATCGGGGACTAACCCAGCACTCTGCTCCCGGGGCGGGCGAGGATGCTCAGGAGCCGGCGGCGACGTCGAGCTCCGGCGCTGGAGGAGGAGCGGGGACCTGCCACATCAAGCAGCCAAGGATGCTTGGGGAAGGAAAGAAGATTTCGACAGGAGCGGAGTGACACTTGTGACTTTTCTTGTGAAAAACCCCAGCGCGCTGTGGATCTGCCTGTCTGGTCGAGGCTCAGCGTCGCCTGCCTGCTCCGTGTCCGTGCTCCGCGTCCACCCCATGGGAAGGGACGTGTCCCATTCCCGGTGGCTGGGGAGAACAAGATGCTGGATTGGAGCTTTTCCTGTGGCAGCCAGGCTGTCTGTCCTCGTGAGGACGGGCACAGACAGACAGACAGCCTTTCCCCACTTGCGCACAGGCATTAGAGGCATTGGGTGGCCGGAGGAGCCCCCGCTGACAGCGTCCACCAAGCGCGGCGCTGAGCTGCGGAGCCAGGCGGTGGAGATGTGATGGGAAATCAGCGTGTCCTGGGGAAACGCTTTCCTGTGCTTGGAAGAGAATTCCCTCCTCACACGGCAATGCCCATCACCGGGCCGGAAGAGGCCACTTCACAAGCTCTGCCTCAGACCAGAGGGGTGGGATGGCCAGTGGCACCATAGGTCCATGTTGACCAGACCTTGTCCCGGTCCTCGAGGTGCCACAAGCAGGAAAAAGACCCTCGCCCAGGCACGGTGGAGCACCGGCCTCGGGGCAGCTTCAAGCTGGGTGGACAGAAAGACCTTTTCACTTTTAGAGGCTGGCGATTGCGCCGTAGTGGCAGGCGTAGCCTATCTGCTGCTGTCGGAACCAGGGGGGAAGCCAGATTAAGCAGGATGGGGGGAAAAAAAGAAAAAAAAAATCCATTGAAGACTTTTTTGACATCACGCGTCTAAATGCATTTCGCAGTTGAAGGGTCAGAGAGAGTAATTTGTTATTAAACTCTGCCAAGTGATGGTTGATAAGTTCGAGTAATAAAAACTCCTTAAACCCCGGCGAGAACCCAGAGGTGTCAAGGCAGCTCTGAGCAAGGCTCAGCTTCCTCCTCCTCCTCGGAGTGAAGGGAACAGATCTGGAAGGGAACAGATCTGTGGGAGAGAAACCGGGGGCCACGTGGCTGCTTCGCCTGCCGAGGCTGGTGGCAACATCTGCCAGGGCTGGCATCACCCGGCAGGGCTGGCAGGACCCGGCGCAGATCCCAGCTGAGATGTGCCAAGCGGTGGCAGGTGGAGCCGAAGGGAGGACTTGGCACCAGGAGGGCCCCGCCACACGCTCCGCTCCGCGTCCCCGCCAGCCTCCCACGGGCACCGGTGCCGCCGTGCATGGGGGCTCGGCTCCGCTCGCAGCCCAAGCTGTTCCCGCGGCCGCCCCAGCGAGCCCGTGGGGCTGGGGCTTTGCTCCCCAGCTGGCGAGGAAGCGAGAACCCACCTGGGGAAGCGGCAAGCGAGAATTTGTTCCCCCGAAACGGCGCGGAGCGACGCCTGGCAGCGCAGCCCGGCACCGAGCTGCCGCAGCAACACCTCTCGGGCCAGGCTGGCGCCCGCAGCACCCGGCTTCCACCCGGCACCGTGGCACCGCACCAAGTCCTTCTGCGCCCGCCGCGCTTGGGCACCCTTCTCCCTTTGCTCACTTGCCGAGCGCAGGTGCAGCAAATCCCGCTCCCCGCCACGGGATGCGGAGCCGAGCCTCGTCCCACCCCGGGCGGGGGGTTATAGGAAAAGTGCCCTGTTCCGCGTTAAAATAGCCGCCACCCTGAAACGGGAAATATGAGGGAACGTACGGCGGGACCAGCTGCAGCAGCAGCAGTTGATGCAGGTCCAGGTCTTGGTCCAGGTCCCTGGAAGGAGGTTTCAATTTTAGCTCTGCAGAGAGAAAGCGACCCCCTGCATGGCAGAAGCCTCAGCAAGGGCAGTGCTGGGTTTTGGGGGGTCACCAGCCCCCTTCTCCCCAGCACTTTAGGCGGGGGGTGTAGGGGGGCGGATTGCCCGAGTGACCCGCGTGAGGTTCACGACTCCTAACACCTTCTGGCACTGACAAGCTGCGCCGCTGCCAAACCGTTTGCGTCCTGCGCTTCGAGCGCCCGGGGCAAACCTGCGGGATGGGGTAAATCAGAGGGGGATGCACCAACACCCCGGACTTGCTCCCATCCGGAGCGGCTGACGGCGCTGCCACCCACGCTCCTGGAGAGCCAGCCCTCAGTGGGACAGCCGCGCCAGAGGGACAGCCGTCACCTGGCTTAAACCTGGCAGAAAGATACGGGTTTTTTTAGCAATTCCTTCGCAGGGTATAGAAAAACCCACAAGTGAGCATCCCTGGCACGGGGGCGCCGCCATCCCAGGGCTGTCCAGGCATTCTGGCAGCTCCCAGCTTCCTGTCCCATGGCAGCGTCACATCCTGGACAACCCCACACTGGGTCCCCCCCATCACCTGGGGACTGCTGGTCCCTGGTCGATCTTCCTTTAAAGAAGGCCCTGGTTTACTCTGATTTAAATCAAAGCTCTGTTAGCTACAGTGCTATTACCACTGCCGAAAACGGTAACTAAATGGCATTTCCCCACTGCTCCATTTATATTTCTGTGCTCTTTACCCATTTGTAAACTGCAGGAGGGAACAATTTAAGGCATCTGAGTGAAATGCTTAAATTAACAATTTACAAATAGCTTAATTGAGGTCCTGGTCTCTCTCTTCCTGAGCAGAAGCTGCTAAATGATTCTGAATCATTCCCTTTTATTGGTTCTTGTGCTGTGAATTACAGGCCCTGGACTACGATAAAGGCTTTAATACCTTGGCGCAGGCTGGGGGTACCCGTCACACTGGGCACGGCTGGCGACAGACGGCCATGGCCACGGCCAGGAGCTGGGAAAGCAGAAACCGCGGCGAGAAACGGGCAAGCGATGCAGGAGCTGGGGGGGGGGGGTCGATAGAGCCACCTGGGGCCGAGGGATGCTCCAGTGCATGCACCATCCCGGGGGCTTTACGTGGCTCCGAAAAAGGAGCCCAGCACTGTGGGGTTTTGTGCGCCCCTCCAGGAAACAACGGGTTGAAGGCAACAGCCCATTCCCCGGCAGCAGCCTCGAGCCCTCCTGCCACCACCACATGCCCCGGGCACGGTGCTCACCCTGCTCCTTGCCCATTTTTCCCAAAATCCAGTTCCCGGCCGGGGAGCAGAGCGGCCGCGGGAAGCCATGCTCGGGGAAGGACATGAGGGGGGGGGATCTGCTCTGCCCGCAGCCTTGCACTTGCTAAACCTCTCGCTGGCAGCCAAGGACACTCACGTCTGCATCAAACTACCCGGCTCCCAGTCTAATTCTGGCACATCAGACAGTAATTATAGGTACATCACCGGCGCTGACAAGTCTGGAGCTCGTCAGCCCGGTACCTGTCAGCGCAGCGCTGCAGACGCCCCACGGGGAGCCCAGGGGGGCTGCATCCCTCTCCCAGCTCTATTTTGGGGATCGCTCTGCGCTGCCTGGCCCCCAGGCACCCCCCCATTACCCTGGGGGTCATCCCACTCCGGGTGCTCCATCACCCATCGGCTCCCGCAGCCCCAGATGGCGCCCGGGAGGCTGCTCCTGCATCTGCCGGGTTTGACACCGGGATTCCACGGGCACTGGGTGAAGAAGGGGCACCTGCAACCTGCCCCCAGCCTCTGGGAGACCCCGGCAACACCACCCGGCCACGGGTGCAACGAGCCAGACCTTTTCCTGGTGTAAATCATCCTGGCTCTGCCTGTTGCCGTAGATCATCCCCAATTTGCACCCGGGCAGGGTGTCGGTGCATCTATTGCCACTGCAGATTTTTAATAAAGCAATCAGGGAACTGGGGGCGAGCTCGTCCCCGGCCGCCGGCGAGCCGGAGCTGTGGCCCTGCGGCAACAAGGGGCAGGAACTGATGAGGCTCCAACCTAGGAGCAGCCTGGGAATGGGAAGCTCAGACAACACCAGTGAGGAGCAGGGGGGTGGGGGGAGACAGGCTGGCTGTTTGCTGCTTTTAAAAGCGGGGAGGAAGATGCATGCAGGGGGTGAAGCAATAATTTTAATTAAAAGGCAAATGACTGCACTGAAAATTGACTTGAAGCGCAGAGATATTAAAAAGCCGTTGACTCTGTGAGTTATTCCTCCCTGGGCTGTTTGACAGGGAAAAGTATTTAGATGGCATGGGCTGCTTCGGCATCCTGACTCGGGGAGCCCCAGCAAGGGGAGAGGCGACTGGGAACTGCTGGGCAGCGGACGGGCACGGCCCCTTCCCCTGTCCCAAGGGGACAGCATGGCAGCCGGGAGCCCCTGCCCTCTGGTCTGTCCCAGCCAGCATCGTCGCTGCCTGTAGCTGCTGCTCCTCCACCTGGGTGGGCAAGGAGCCCAGCATCCCTCGCATCCCGGTTGCACGGACCTTCCCAGCTCAGCCCCGTCACAGAGGATCCCTCGCTTCTCCCCGCTCCGTCCCGGGGCTCGGCTCCATCTAACGAGTCCCCGCTGCAGCCTGTTGGCTTTCAACAAGACTCAGGAAACAAGAGCCAAACCTCCACGCTGCCAAGACGCCTTGAAAACTTCCCTGGCTGCCTCCAGGGTTACCCCAAGCCACGTCGCTGCCGGAACCCAAGACAGGATGAAAGAGCGGTGCCGATTTCCGTCGCCGAGCCGCATGTCTGGCAGCCGAAACAGGTGCTAACAACCTTTCCAAAGGGGTCAAAACCATCTTTTTTCCCCCCCACGAGAGACAAGCTCATTAACTGGCATCGTTACATGGCTGTGGGATGACCTTATAACTGTCTATAAGTTCACCTCCGCGAGGATGCAGCTTCTGAGAGCGGGGGCTCTTTAATCTTGTTCAGACAGAGGCAGAACAAGATCTGATAGCTGGAAGCCGAGGCGTCAGAAACGCAGACGAGAGAAGGCAAACCCGCCAAGCGGGGCCGGGAGAGCCTGCGCCCAGCCGGGTGGCTTCTCCGTCATCTCCCACCCTCGGGCTGAGGCAGCACGTCCTTCTGAAGACTAAGTGCCTGCTCAGCCAGGAGTCACGGTCCTGTTGCAGGAGAGACTTTGTGGCCTCTGTCACCCGGCTGGGGGCAAACTGGGTGATCAGAAGGGTCTTTTCTGGTCTTAAAAAGACCCCCACAAACCCAACAAATCCCACAAATTCTACCCAGCCCATTCAAGAACTTGAATCCTCATTCTTTGCCCAGCCCATTCAAGAACTTGAATCCCAACAAAGCGCTGCCGTGAGGATACTTTCCTACTTTCCCACCGCTCCCAATACTCTGAGGTTCAGCGCCAGCAGGACCCGCAGCCCTCCCCACAGACACCACTGAGGATGCTACTGGGGCTGGCTCTGCCTCCAAAGCCAAGTCCCAGCTCCTGCGACGAGCTGCCGAAGCCCTGGCCACCAGCGCAGCCTCCAAACTTTCCTTCCCGCACCGCTCCAAGGAAGCGGCAGTGCAATCTGCTCTCCAGCTGAGGGGCCAGCACACGCACCGTTTGGAGCCAGGAACTTAATTGCATGTGTAATTCTGGGACGGCAAACGAGCCAGAACGGCGTTCGGCACCCGGGGCAGATCCCCATATGGATGCGTGGCCCGGCCATGGGCTGCTGGCTTCATCCCCACTTCCCCACTCCCGTTTCGGGATAATGTGTTCATTACAACTCCACAAGGCGTTTGCAGGGAACGCGGTTAAATCACCGCGCGCTGTTCCAGCGCCTTGGTTTTACACTGAGCAGGCTCCCGCGTCGGGAAGCCTGGAACACCCCACGTGCTACAAACCAGATTCCCTCCACCTCCAGGTTGTCCTCCCCGGCACAGCCCTGCCCATGCTGGGACACCAGATTCCCAACAGCCACGCACATCCCTTAGGACAGACAGACACGCCGGTGCAGCTCCCTTTACCTTCAAGCTGGCACCAGCACACAAAATCTACCTGCTCCAGGGCCACCGACCACCAAATTCCCAGATAAACAAGCCTGGAGAAGAGAAGGTTGAGGGGAGACCTTATGACCCCCTACAACTCCCTGAAAGGAGGTTCTAGCCAGGTGGGGTCAATCTCTTCTCCCAAGGAACAAGCGACAGGACAAGAGGAAACGGCCTCAAGTTGTGCCAGGGGAGGTTTAGGTTGGAGATTAGGAAAAACTTCTTTACCCAAAGGGTTCTCAAGCATTGGAACAGGCTGCCCAGGGAGGGGGTGGAATCGCCGTCTCTGGAGGGATTTAAAAGCCGGGCAGACGTGGTGCTGAGGGACATGGGTTCGGGGTGGGTTTGGCAGAGGGTTATGGTTGGACTCAGAATCTTGAAGGTCTCTTCCAACCAAGTGATTCCATGATTCTCAGCCTAAAGCAGAAGCACAAGGGGGTGGTGTGGACCAGTGTCCCTCCAGGGATGCCGCGCGATGCCTGCAGCTCTCAGCCCTGGGGAACGGCTACGGGATGGGCTCCTGGAGAGCTCCAGGGTTGTTGGCGGAAAAGTGGGTTTTCCGAAGGAAAGGTGGGTTTTCCGAAGGCAGGTGGTTTGCTGATCACCCGCATCGGGACTGGCAGTGGCAGCGGCGGCTGCTGCCGCTCTTGGGATTGTTTTAGCTCGGAGCTGCTGCCCTGATTGACAGGGCTCTGGTGCACTTCTCAGCCTCCCCAAAAAGAAATGCTGAAATCTCTGCTGAGATACTGGAACCATCTCTGGCAATGTGAACACCCAGCCCATTAGAGGCCGACAGATGCCACAGAAATAAAATCTATTATTATGACAGACCCAGCAGGGGTTGCTACTGAACAGATTCCACCACATTTTCCCTCTTACAGCTTTTCTAAACCAGCCACGCTTCCACAGCTGGCTCCTACATCAGGCACCTGCCTCCCCGCCTAACCCAGCGAGCCGGCATCTTCCTCTCCTTCTCCTTTGAAAGCTTCTCCCTCCCATTCCCAACAAGGAAAACCTCAAACCTTCAAGCTCCAGCATTCAGCGGAGGCCAAGCTGGTCCCTCCAGGAGCACCAGTGATGCCTCCAGCAGCAGACACCATCCCCAGCTTCACAAACCCCCCCTTCCCCTGCAGAGAGGGTGGGAGCTGATGCCTTAATCATGGATGCAAACCAGAAAGCAGGCAGCAGCCTCCTGTAAACACCCGGAAAAACGAGCCACAGGTGCTGCCCTCACCCGCCACGGTCCCTGCACCCGGGAGAGGGTCGGGGAAGGAGTGAACATCAAACATGAAACAAGGAGGGTGGGGAGGAGCACCCGGCCCCGGGTACTGACCTGGAGACTTTAAACAAAGGGAACAGAGTCCTGGCTTCTTCCCTCCTGCAATTCGATCGAGCCCTGGTTAGGGACAGGAAAGGAGGAGATTCATGAATGAACGCAATCCAGGCGGGAAAATTCGCCGGGGATGGAGGGGAATAAACAAATAAATCAGAACAAGCAAACACATAATAAATCTGAAACAAAAGAGCAGCGGCAGGAAGCGTCGGAGGGTGACACGGGGCGGAGGGCGATGGGGACACAGGCTGTGCCCCGCCGTGGGGGGCAGGAGAGCGGCAGCCCCCTTCTGCCCCACGCCCCCGGGGACGGACATGGCATCCCCGGCACACGGGGGGATTGCTCCCACGCCTTGGGGGGGGAACACCCCCAGACAGGCTGCAAAGGGACCCCGAAACGCCCCGCTCTGAGCTGCTGCGGGGTCTCGCCAAAGGGACCCTGCCCGGCTCAGCCTCCAGCCCCAGCACGGGATGCTGGTCGGGAAGAGGAGTTATGGGCATGGAAGAGCAAGGGGGAATCAGGGTGGACGGGCTTGTTGTGGGGGTTTCTTTCTGGCAGATAGTCAGTTTGGACCCTTCTATCGTACGTGAAGCTGCACAACCTCATCGGGCCCCGGTGCGTGCAGTGGCACAGCCTCTCCTGGGGACCCGCCAGCCCCCGCCCGGGCAACGCCGGCTCCAAAATCCCAGCGCCCAAAAGCACCTTCCCAGCCCCGGCTCTGCGGGGCCCAAACCTGCCCGTGCGTACCGCTGGTGCCGTAAGTGAGCACGACGCTGGCAACGGAGCTGGGTGAGTACGGGCAGGGGGGAGCCGCTGCACAGGGATCCCCACGGATCCGGGATCCCCACGGATCCAGACCCCCCAAGCATCCTACCCGCAGGCAGATGAGCCCGGGCAGTGCCTGGCTCCTGGCAGAACAGCCCAGAGCTGCTTGGAGCCTTTGTTTTTTAGGGACATGGGGTGGTTTTATCCTCCCCCTCGCAAGCCCCTGTGCCTGGAGGAGCGGGGTGACAAGGGCAGGGGCACCAGGGGACAGCCAAGCCGGCCAGACCTCGGTGCCCACAAGGAGCTCTTTCTTTGCCGGAGAGCGGGCAAAGCTGCGCCCGGCGCCGGGAGGCAGCTCGGCTCATCCATCACGCCCACGGGACATCTATCCCCTCGCCCCAAGCTCCTCTCTGCTCCGCGTGTCCTCGCTTGGCTGTCAGTCCTTCCACCGCTGCCCTCTGGGTTCAGCCACGGGGCGAGACCGGGCAGCTCGGAAGGGGCTCTGGGGGGGCCCCACTTGCCCAGCGAGGAGGAGGAGGAGGAAGGCAACAGGGTGATGAACGCCGTTTCTAACCCTGGCGTGGCAGCAACCCCAATAAATGGTACCGACGCACTCCGGAACCCTGCGGATGCTGCTGGAGCTCTGCCGTGCCGTGCTCGGGACGCTCCCGGGGCAGCCCGTGGCTCGGCCAAGCCCCGTCGTCCCTGGTTTTGCGGTGGGTTTTCACCCTCGGAGCCAAGTGGGGGGATTTTGGTTGCAATTCACAGCTCCCCCCCACACCCCCATGCCACCAGGACTGGCATCCCCGTGGTGCAGGGTGTGGATTCAAAGGCTGGTGGCTCGGGAATGGATTTCACACCCAGAGTGAGTAAATAATCTTAAAGGCATAATGGGAGAGAAACAAGAAGCACGAAATAACAGCGGAAAATCCTTCCTAAATGCGCTTTATTCATTTGTTTTGATAATTGCAGTTCAGGTTTAATTATTTATGCCATGCTTTGTAATATGCCAGGAAACACTCCGGAGTGAGTTTGCTGCCGGTGGTGGCTGCGGTACCCGGCAGCCCCCAGCGAGGGCAGGGTGCCCAGCCACGGGTGCCCGGAGGCACCCAGGGACCCCAGCCAGCCCTGCCAGCCCACCTGGACACGGGCAGTGGAGCCCAGAAGCAGGAGATGACCTGTCTAACCCGGCACAAGGAGTGATGCTCCCGCTCCCAAAGGTAGATCCCACCTGCAAGAACATCCTTCTTTCCTCTCCCCATCTTGCAATGAGACCCGGGTGACAAAATCCAGCTTTTCTAGTGGGAATAAGAGAAAGGAGGGGGACAAAGGTGGCTCCTCTCACACAACATTTTCCATGGAGAAAGAAAGAGCTCACCTAACTCATTCTCAGGATTTTCCTGGTGTTGGGGGGAGGAAAAGCCTAGGAGGGGTTTCCAGCGGGCAGCGCTGCCCCTGCTGCGGAGCATCCCAAGCCGAGACTCCGGCAGCAGGTCCCGGCTCCTGGTTTCGGTCTTTCCTTCACCCTACATGACCTTGGACCAAGGACTTGCCCGAGGAGCACCTTGGCTTCCCCACGTGTGGGAAGGAGATAACAGACTTGCTTTTATGAGGAGCGGTGACTGACAGCTGAAAAGAGCTAATTATCATCTGTGGAGCACCACAACCTGCCCAGAGTTATTTTGGCTGCGATACCGAGTCACTGGGCAGCCGAGCAATTCCCTCATGGCCCTGCCACCTCCTGGGGATGGAGACCCCGGCAGCGCCCAGACCAAAGCCGACTGGTGTGTACTGGTTCCCCTGTGCTCAGCAGGAGCAGGGACCCTTGTGCAAGCCTCAAGGGAGCAGCACAGCTCCCTGTCCAAGAGGTCTAGTGGCCACCTGGCCCTGAGGGACCTCATGCATGGAGAAGACGCTGCTTCACACCGCTGAGCCTGGGCAGCTCACACAGGGGTATCAACACGGAGACAGGGATGGAGCCGGGAGCCGCGGTGGAGCAGCCCAGCCAAGCCCTGGCCGTGCCACGGGCCCTTCCCCGGCGCAGGCGCGGCAGAACCGGAGCTTTTCCCATTGTTTCTGCAGGGGAGGAAGAGGAGAAGGGCAGGGAGAGGAGCGAGGAAGGTGCCATCGCAGTGTCCTTGACTGTCCTTTAGAGGCTTTGCTTTTCACGCAGTGCAGCGGCTGAGGAAGGACTGAAAAATCCCAAACTGCTCTCCTCTTTGATTCCCCCCACCACAGAGAGAGTTGAAAGGAAGCAGAGAAGGCGAGAGAAAGGAGGAGGCGTGCGGGAAGGGAGGAGGGAGAAATGGAACGGGCACGGGGGAAACGGAGATTTCACCGGTCCCCTTCGCCCTGCTGAGCCCTGGAAATCAGGTCCCCTTCCAGGGGACAAGGGCTCCCTGGGAGCCTCCCACACTCGTCCGGGGTTTGGATGAGGGGGAGAGGGCAGAGGATGCTCCGGACAGCTGTACACCGATGTCTCTTCCTCAAAGCACACCCACACCTAAATTCCCAAGGGAACACCATGTCTGAGCTGGCTGGCAACCCCCGAGTGCTCCCAGAAGCAGCTGGAGGAGGTAGAAAAGGCAGAAGGGTGTCCTGCATGTGCCCATCCAGCCACGCTCCACATGCGGGAAGCGCAGCCTTCGGCCTCACCATCATCCCCTGCAGCCCAGCAGGCAGAGGGCGACGCCACGGGCTGGCACGGGGAGGTGAGCTGGCAGGGCTGGAAACACGCAACTACTCTGTGTTTGGTCTGGGCAATGTGTTTTTAATGAGCCATATAATGTTTTTCAAATTATGCTGGAATCATTAATCCTCCCGAAATGAGACAGATTCTGCAGCCCGCAGGCAGCACCGGGGCTGCCTGTTGCACGGCCGAGCGGGCGGGTGCTGCCTCCGCTCCGCTGCTTTCCGGTGGCAGCGGGGCCGTCCGGATGTGACCCCCACAGCCCTGTCCCCCACTTCTCCCAGGGACCCAGCGTGGGGCTGGCCGGACCCCCGTGCCGCGGGCGCTCGGCCGCAGCATGCACGCGTGGCACGGTCGGAGGGAGGGGGACCACAACTCTGCAGCTCTCCCGGCATCTTGTCCCCACTTCACCGCTCTCGGTGACACCCACTGATCCGAGCTGGATGCGGCCAGCACCAGGCTCATGCTCCTCCTCACCCCCCCACACTCCCACCGCCCCTCGCAGATTTGGGCTGTGGGTCCCCCGGGGCTCCCAGATGCTGGAGGTCCCTCCCCACTGGAGACGCTCCACAGGGGCAAGAGAAGAAATAAGGAAGACAATTTTTTACCATGATGGTGGGGAGACCCTGTCCCAGGTTGCCCGGAGAGGTGGGAGATGCCCCATCCCTGGAAATATCCCAGGATAGGTTGGACGGGGCTCTGAGCAACCTGCTCTGGCTGGAATGTCCCTGCCCGTGGCACAGGGTGGGACTAGAGGGACTTTAAAGGTCCCTTCCCACCCAAGCTGTTCTAGGATTCTAGGATTCTAGGATTCGAAAAATTATCTGAGAAGCAAAAATGATCAGAAACAGCCCCACAGCACCCGGGAGGAGGTTGTGGCATCCAAAACCACCCTGTCCTCCTCTCTCCTGAAAGCATCCCAGTCTCCACGGTCGGGAGCTGCCGGCATCTGGCGCTGCCCTTCCAGCCCTCCCGAGAGGCAGCTTGGGACGGTCCCATCCGTGGGATGTGGGAAGAGAAGCAAACGTGGGCTCCGTGGGCTTCCCCCCGGGGTGGGTCTAGCAGGTCACTGCAAACGAGATGCTGAAGCCGAAAAAGGGCACGTGCTGGCCAAAGAGGGGCAGGACGTGGCTGCAGCGGGTTCCGCCGTCACCTGCCCCGGCGGGCGCAGCCCCCCGTGTCCCCAGCCCTGCCTGCCTCCCCCTGCGCTTTCCCGGAGATCCAACTCTAATCGCGGGAGGGAGGTGCTGTATTTTTCCATGCATGAAGATCCAAAGTGACACTTTTTCCCTCCTTCTTTTCGGAGCGCGAGAGAGCTGGTTCATTAACATAAAACCACCGAGCCAAATAAAAACCCTGAGTGCCGTGACAGCATCCCTCCAAATAACACGGGCGAGGAGAGTTTAGTCGTCTCCAGCTCTGCCCTTGCCAAGCGCCACGGCAGCCGCAGAAGGAAAGTCAACTGACAGGTGGTTGTTTCACACCCTATTCCTGCGCCACCCAGCTCGGCCCAGCCGCCTCCGAGCCGCTGACAGATGGATGAGATTTTTGAGCCCCGGAGCCGGCAGCGAGCGAGGGGATGCTCGGGAAGAGCAGCGCGACTCAAGCCCCTTGGCGAGGCAGGGAGAGGGGTGGCCGAGCCCAGATGTTGGGCAGCTGGAGCAGGGATTTCTCTCTAAGGCAGCCTTGTCCGCAGGCACCCAAAAATACGGAGACCCTGGTGCACGCGGGGTCGCTAAGGAGCTTCCAGGCAGTGCCATGAGGCTGACTGCAGGCTTGCAAGATATGTGCGCGCTTTGCACACCAATTCTGTAGGAATTTGGCTTCCAAAACATGCCAGAGCTTTAGGAACACGCGTGGCCTGTGGTGCCGTGCCTGGTATCCAGCCAGAGATCCATGTCAGAGCGAGAGATTGAACCCAGGGCAGCCTGGCTGCCCCCGGGCCAGGTCCCTGCACAGCCCTTTCCTCCCTGCACGTCGTTGGATTCACCTCTCCATTTCCATCCCTTTCCCCTCCCTCCTCCGCTGCCTGCACCACGGGGCTTATAAAGACCAGAGGATCCTACACTGGGAAACGCATCCCCCTGGAATCCCGTCCCAGCTCTTCATCCCTCCCTCCCGCTCCCACAGCAAGCCGCCGGCTCCCTCCGAGCAGGGCCGGGATCGGAGCCCCTGTCCCCTTTCAGCTCAAATTACCCCATTAAAAAGAAAACCACAAAAACCAGAGCAGATGCCACAAGCACTTTTCCAAAGAACCTCTCCAGGAGTCAAGCTACTGGGCTGGGAGTTACAGCACCCCTTCCCCACCTCAGGTATCCCTGCTTCCCACGGGTAATTAAGCCAATTAATGAACGCCACTGACCATAAGATTTTGACGCGCATAATCCCAGGGTGCTCCCAGGGAAAACGCCAAGCACTTCGGCAAAGGGGAGACCGGGGGAAATGGCTGTGGCCCCTCGTCGTGGCTGCGGCCAGGCGGGTGCGATGCCGCGGGGCAGCGAGAGCCAGGCAGGGGATCGGGGACTGTCCCACGGCCCCGCGCGGGGCTGGAGCTGCGGCGGGAGAGCTGCAGCCTGGGGAAAGGCAGGGCCGTGCAGGACAGGAGCTGTAAATCTGGGCACCTCCTGAAAGATGGAGGCTTTTAACAGGCTGTAATTGAAATAGATAAACTCGAGGCGGAGGAGATCCCACAGCAGCAGCCAGCGCGGCCGCTCGCAGGATCCGCCGGAGCAGAGGGCAGGGAAGCACCCGTGGGAGAGCAGGAGCGGTGCCGGCAGCCGCAGCCCTGGGAGCCCTTTCCGGGGCTCCAGCGTTTTCCAGAAGTCCCTTTCCAAGGTCCGGGTGCCCAGATGGCATGGGGTGACCTGAGCAAGGGGCCGCGGGGGTGGGACTGGACGAGAAGCTGCTCTGACTCTCCTTTCCCAGTTGTGCTGGAGCACTGGTTCCCAGTTTGGGGCTGGAGTGCAGATGCTACGTTTCCCAGCCGGGAGCCATTGGCTGCGCTGGAAGCCCAAATGCATCGTCTTCCTTCACCCTCCTCCCTTCGCAATCAGAACATTTCAGCATGGCAGGGGGGAGGAACAANAAATAAAAAAAAACCCCAAACCTTCATTTGCATTTATTCTGAAAGTGGAAACCATGCAGGGGGAGGGAAAAAATAAAAACAGCTGACGGCAAAGTTTTATTATCCCCATTGGGCGGCGAGGAGCAAATCAGTAATTTTTTAACGAGCATTTAAGCTCCTTTGCTGAGTGCCTCTTTGAGCCTCGGTGCACCTGCAGCCTGGCACAGCCAGGAGGGGGGTTAATGAGGACCTTTGATGGGGAGCACGCGCAGCTGATGGGTGACTGCACGCTCTCTCCCATCTCGAGCTTCAGCTCCTTGCAGTGACGAGCTGCCACCTCCCCGCATCCACACGCGGCGCTGCTGCGGCTGGAGACGGAGCCTGGTCCGGTGGGTACGACCCACTCGCGGGGACCCACCGCGGGTCCTCCAGGCCCCCCCCAGGTGATGCCGACAGGGTCGCTCGCTGCTTTTTGAACCCGGTAATTTTGCAAAGTTTGGCCGAGCAGCCCTTACTCCCCACCCCGGGGACCTCAGGCCGGGCATCTCTCACCTCACCCACCTACAGGTGTTTTAATAATAATAATCGGAGTTACAAAACTTGACCACAGATGCTGGGAAAGAGCCAAGTGAGCAAAGCGCTGGCGATGGGAGAATTTCACAGCCCCAGAGCTGGCACAAAAGGGAGTTTCTGCCCTTCTCATCCCTCCCCACCGCCTCCCACCCAGCCCCTTCCCGAGCGTGGCCCCCCGGGACTGTGGGTGCCGGCCCCCATCGCGCTGCTTTGCTGGAGGTCCGGCGCCTCCAAACCGCGAGCGGCAGGGCCGGAGCGAGTGGCAATTTGTGCTTCACCGGTGGCAAGGCGGGGACGCTACCCCAGCACTGGGGGCAGAGCAAAATGCTGGAAAAGTGACTTCCCCCCAAAAAAAAAGTGGGGACCGCAGCACAGTGCCCTTCCTCCTCCTGCCTCGCACACCGCCGCTTCCCAACGCCTGGTACAAACCCCGCTGTCCCGCACCCTCCAGCCTCTCCAAAACACCCTTCCAGCCTGCAGCTTCCCCCTTCCCTCCTCAGCGTGCCTGGAAATAAAAATATTAACAGCCAGAGCCGCAACGGGCTCATCCGTGCACACAGCACCCTGGGGACACCCGCACCCGTCCGCCTCCTCTCCTGACCCCCGGAGGGACCGCAGCCAGCCTGGCCCCGTCCCCCTGTCCGAGAACGGAGCCCCAGATCCGCAGGGATGCTCCCCGCCACCCCGAGCCGCGCTCCGCGCCGTGAGACATGGCTCCCACGTGTCCGCGCGCGCCCGGCGCGTCCCTGGGGTGCAGAGGCAGCCACCGCGCACCCCGGCTGGGATCGATGCGTGGCAACGAGGAGAATCAATTTCTATAATTAAACCCCGTGTCCCTCCGGCCCCGCTCCCAGGCGGTGGGGTCGTCCAGCGGCGCTGGGAAAACATGGCTGCTCCCGGCCAGTG
Source organism: Chionis minor (assembly GCA_013398295.1). Lineage (NCBI taxonomy): Eukaryota > Metazoa > Chordata > Aves > Charadriiformes > Chionidae > Chionis > Chionis minor. Next base: position 29,968 of record VZSF01006126.1, on the reverse strand, counting down.
CCAGGGCAGCACCCACCTGGGTGCCCCCAGCAGCAAAGGGCACCCATGGGCTCCCTGCTCCCATGGAAAGGCGCCGGTAGGGAGAATTTCCTAGCGGGAAAGAAAGCTGAGGCTGGAAACACGGGTGGGTGTTTCCCACCAGTCCGGGCCTTTGCTGCCAGGCGGATGCCAGGAGCCCCAAGGGAAGGGAAGGAGGGAGAGGGGGGAGGATGATGTGGGGGGCAGAGGGGTCCTCCCCACCGGGGAGGAGCAGGTTCGTTCACCGGGCTCACACCCACCCCAACACAGGGAGAGGCGACTCTCTCCACCTTTCCCTAAAGGGAAAAACCACATTCCGGGGGGAGCTGGGCAGCTTTCCCGCGTGGGGAGCCAGGGCTGAGCCTGGACCTCACCCTAATACCCCCCCCACACCAGTGCTAACCCCACCATCTCCCAGTTCAATGCAAACACCACACTGGTTCTCAGCATCGACCCCCCTGGCTGGAGTCACCCAGGGCTGCTGCCCACCCTCTCCCGTTCCAGCCCACCTCCCCGGGATGAATGAGCATCTCCTGGACCACCAGCACGACATTCCAGGCAAAAAGGATGGGGCCAACATCCCGATCATCGCTCCCTGCCCATCCTGCTGGAGGGGAGGGACGGCTCCTGACAAAGACCACAGCCCCCTTTGCACAAAGACACCAGCCCTTTGGCAGCCCTGCCACGGCTGGTGGCTCCCCATTTGCCCCCCCCCAACCCTCCCAGCCCCTCCAGGGGGACATGGCAGCCCACCAGCAGCTCCCTGGGGGAACAGGGCTCCTGTCAGTAGGAGCACGGAGCCATTTCCACAGGCGTGTGAAGGCTGGCAGCTTCGGGGGCAGTCTGGTGGGAAATAATTAGCACATTGGAAACGTATTCCTCATTAAAATGGGGGAAGAGCCACCACTGGGGCTGGAGGGACCACGTAGCTTCAGGCGGCTTCGGTGGGGGCACCGCTCTGAACCCCGGGCTGGGTCTGCTGGGGCGGGGAGGGGGAGGGAGAGAGGAGAGGGGAGAACATCCTGCACGGCAGCCCCCGCACCAGCAGCGCTGTGAAAACCATGGAGCAGCCATGGGAATGAAAAGCATCCGCGCCCCCAGGATCGGGGTGCTGGCTCAAACCCCTTGAGCAAGTCTGGGGTCCCTGGGAATGACCCAGCTATAGGGAAGGGCTGAATTCCCCTCCCTGATGGCAGGACACCCACCCCCCAGCCTGGACCGGCTGAGCAGGGGGACCTTTTCCATCTCCATCCTTAAGCAATGGGGCTGGATGCGACCCCCTCCCACCCCCTGAGACGCCTGCGAAGGGGCGCAGTTCCCGAGGGCTCCGTGGCCGGTGCCGGATGCGTTCCCAGGGCCAAGCGCAGGCAAAAACCCAACTTCCCCGGGAGTTGGGTGCTGGCACCCACGCAGCCGCGGGGGCCGAAGCATCACCCCTCCCCAGCCTGTCTCACCACAGCCAGGGTGGGGGGAAAAAAAAAAAAAAATATGGAGAGAACAAAGAGGGGAGAGGCTGCGGGGCGAAGGCTGGGCGCTCCCCGCGGCACGGGCGGACAAAGGGACCCCCACCCACGGGCAGCACGGCCCCAACACGCGTCCCTGTCACCCCCCGGGGCTGGCACGGGGCAGGGCAGCGCTGGTGGCCGCAGCACACCCACCTGCACGGCCACTCGCCCCTGCTCCTGCCTGCACCCACGGCACGGGGGGGCCAAACCCATGGTGGGTCTCCTTCACCCCCCGAACACGCAGGGAGCAGCCGGCCGCGGCGCAGGGCAGGGCAGGAGGAGGGCAGGCAGCCTTTGGAGTTATTTTAAGTTTTCCTCC
>VZSF01006126.1:6922-27639 GCA_013398295.1 Chionis minor | reverse complement strand
GGGAAAACCAAAAAACCACACAAAAAAACCAAAAAAACCACACAAATAAAAAAAAAATACCTGCTACTTAAGAATGGATGCACATAGTGAGAGTGACATGCCTTGAGAGGGTGTATTCCCCATTTCTGCTCCGCTCGCTCGCTTTCTTTTCTTTCCTTTCTCTCCGCGAGGGGCTCAGGCCCAGCCAACCATGGGAGACGGAGGCAGGAGTGCGAGCAAGCGGGCGCGCGGGTGCGAGCGCGCGCCGGGGTGTGTGCGCGTGGGAGCGCGCGGCTCGGCGAGGTACAAAGGAACAAATGGGAAAAACACATTAGCTCATGATAGATTAATGTGCGGGGAGACGGCTCCCCCTCTCCGCTCCCTCTTAAAGGCCCCGACGTTTTCGCTCGGCGATAGGTGGCCAGCCCAAACGCCGGGAGCGATCCGGGTGGCAGGCAGTTGCCACCCTGTGCCATCGCCCCGCCGGCAGCGGGAGAAGCAGCCGGACCCGTGGGGGGGATGCGCGGGAGAGGCGGCTCCGGGTGATGCACGGGAGGAGCGTTCGTGTTAAGGCATTGCACACCTCGACAGGGGACAGCAAAATGGCATTGGCGCATCCCTTGGGAGAGGGGTGGGGTGGGCAGCATCCTGCCACGGGGTCGCTTCTGCTGTAGGGGTGGGTTGGGGAAAGGAGGCAAAAAGGGTGGTGGGAACGCTGGCGGCAGAGCCGTGGCCGTGCGCGGCCCCGTGGGACCGGCAGCTCCCAGCTAACGCAGTGGCGTGGCTTGGCCATCGTTTGGCAACGGTCAATTCCCCGCACAAGACCCGCCGCCGCAGCACGGGGTCCCCACGGCATCGGGGCACCCGCGCCCAGGCTTGGTCCCCGCCTGGCAGCGCCCACCGCGGTGGGGACCCAGCCACGGGCACCCGTGGGGCAGGGGGAGAGCAGCCCCCACAGCGCCATGGGGACAGGAAGGTGCCCCCACTTGGCACCTCCTCGCCAAGAGAAACGAACTGAAGGAGAGGGGAGGGATGGGGCAGGATAAAAAATTATAAATAAATAAGCACCTGCTTTATTTTGTGCAATTTCCCAGGGCCAGCGAGGAGAGTTCGCAGGCTGCCTCCCCTTCCCCGTCCCCATGGAACGGGGGCTGCGGAGCCAAGCAGCACCTCCCCAGGGAGGGGAAGGGGAGGTGGAGGAGACACCAGCTAACCCCGGCCCCCCGTGGCCCCCCGCAGCGCTGCATTAGCTGGAGAGCCACTGCCCAGCGGCGTGACAGGGGGATTGCGACAACGCCGGGTCCATTAGAGAACGTCCGTGGGGCGAAAACCTTTTCCAGCGCCGGCAAAGTGCATCTTGATGGGGCTGACGTGCTCCTGACAGCGGGATGCCCCGGCACGCGCGGCCGGAGGGGAGCCGGAGCATCCCGGGGCTGCCATGGGCTTGCACACGGAGGGGGCCCGCTGCAACGTGCCGCCTGCCCCCGCTCGGTGACGTACCCCAGCGGGCTCGTCCCCTGCTCCCAGGCAGCCCCGTCACCTCGCGACGCACCCCACGGCCGCATCCTGCTGCGGTGGGAGAGGGGGAGAAGGGGGGGTCTGTCCGCTCGGGGACTGGGGAGGGGGGAAGGATAGAGGGAGAAAAAAGATGAATGAAAAACGGGACTGGAAAGAGTGGCTGTTAGAGCTGGGAGCACTTCAGGGATGTAATAAGAGGTGAAGTGTTTATAACGCGGAGTGAAATCCGCCTGTCTGCGTGGCGCTGGTGGGCAGATTAGAGGAGCTGAAGTTCCCCCCGGCATTAAAAGTCTCTTGTTTAATACCAAATCCTAATCCGCCGCTCTCCGAGAGGTGCCACCGGGGAAGCCTGAACCTCCCCGTGCCGGAGGGGAGCACGGCCACCCCACGGGGCCATCCCACACCCGGGCACCTCCCAGGCCAAGTGGGATCATCCAGGTGGGACAGATCCTGCCCTCCCCACGGGCTCTGGGGTTTCCCACAGCAGACCCCACGCCGCTGCCCAGTGTCAACCCAGGGGGAGATTTAATTTCTACGGAGCATCAGGGGGGAAATTCAAGGAGAGAGGTGTAAGCCGCTCCCTGCCGCGGTGGGAGCTGCCCAAGGAGCAGATTGGGGATGTTTTGGGATATCTGGGATGGACACAAACCTGAGCAGCCGGGAAGGGCCAAGACAGCCTGACGCAAAACCAACGGTGCCAGGGCAGCTTCCCCACGCCACCGGCAAAGCCCGGCATGTTTGGCACCGGCAAGAGCAAACCCAGCCCGGGCAGCGGGGCCGCGCCGTGGGGCGATGCCGGCTGGCAGCTCCCCGACTTCGCAGCCTGCGGAGAGGCGGCGGTTTTGATCACGGCTGATCCAAGTGAGGCGGTGAAATGTCTCTAAATGAGCTGAAATGCGGTCTAATCGGCACATCTATTTTCTAACAAGTTACATATTCCCTTCAGAGCTCCAGTCATTTCAAAAACACATTAAGGAGAAATATTTGAAAGCTAAAATGTATTAAACAAGCACTTCATCCTCATCAGCAGAGAGGTTACAGACCTTTGCTGGTCTCCTTCCAATAACCTTGCATGCGAGATACCACGAGGCAATCTGTTTTCAAAAACCCATTAAAAACACGCGCGCGAGAGGCTGGTCCCAGGGACGAGGCTGGGCTGACACGCACACACCCCCCCCAGCACCTTCATGGGGGTTGGCAGGGCAGGACAGGGTGGTCGTGGCCCCCAGTGACTCCCGTATGGCAGCCAAACACCACAGGCAGGGGACACGAGCCAGCCCCCACCCGAAATCACGGGAGTGACCTGAAAACATCCAAGGTTTCTTGGAAGAAAGCCGACGAGAGCGCAAGTCTAGTTAATTGCTGTTTTCTGAGGGTTTGTGAGAGGGGAAGGGAGAGGGAAGATCCTGCAGCCACAAGAGAGAGGAATTTAATTTGAAAAGGGAAGCAGATATTGTGTATAACCGCACACCATCGGGTGCTGGCGCTTCAGCGGGAGAGCCGACGTCGCCGATCCCCCGGAGAGCCATGGGAATGGCATCCCACAGGGAACTGGCTCTTCCCGCCAGCACACCCCAAAACAGCCTCAACACCAACCCCGCTGCAGAGACCAACAGCCCTTTCCCTTTCCGATAAAAGGGGGGAAAGGAAGAAAAGAGGCTCCTAAAGCTTCTCCTGAGCCTCGCAACAGCACAGTCACCATTTCTCCCCCCACACTCCCAGCCCCCCCCAGCCCTGTAAAAAAGGGGCTTGAGGTCCCTTCACCGCTGGGCTGGACAGGAGGAACATGAAAGCTGAGCCTCAGCTCTCAATTATTTATCACACGTTTCTTTTTTTGTCTGACTTGTCCTAAAAAGTCCTTTGAAGCAACCGCCACAGGATGAGATTTGGGTGTTCTTTGCCTTTAATTAGCCCTCCCCACAAACCAAGCCATCCTCATCCTCCCTCCCCTGCCGGGCAGCCCAGGCTGGCCAGGACAGCTCCTACCTCTGGCTCCAGCATGAAGGTTTTTGGGGAGCAGGAGCTCCTGCCACCCAGTGAAGGGCCAAAAAGGCCACCCACAGAGGGTTGGGGGTCAGTGCCACAGCTTCCCCCCCTCCCAGACCAGATCAGACCACCTTTAAGGATCCAGCGCCCCAAAAGTTTAGCACCATGATGGTAACACGGTGCTTACTACCCCTGCAACATCCTCCCTCTCGGTCTCAGCAAACTCCCCCAGAAATGATTTTCCCCATCTACACCGCCATGAAAAAGGGGTTTCCACTCACCGCTCTGACTCTGCCCCCCGCCTCACTGGGGAGTCGCATCCCCCGCTAAGAGGATGGGTCACAGCAGGAAACGCCAAACCTGCCCCTCGGGGGGGTCTCAGCAAAGAAAGAAGCCCCAGCTTTTCTCTACCCCATCCTTAAAACCCACCAGCTCCACCCAAGGGCAGGAACCCAGCAGCTGAAGAGGCTGTAAATGGGAGCATTGGTACGAGCATCACCTGGGCACCCTCAGCCCTTGCCAGCCTGGGTGGGGGTGCTCTGAGGTTGTCCCCCCCCCCCAACATTAGCAGCATCTCTCGCTGCTGTGAGTGCGGTAGCTCAGACCAAACAGCCACAGCCGTACGTGGGAACACATCCAGGATCTGTACCCACATATTCCGCAGGCGAAAGCCTGTCCATCCCGTGCCCCATCCCTGCCAACCCACTCCAAAAGCAGGCGGGGGGGGCAGAAGTGAACTGAACTTGAGCTGTCTCAGGCTCAGCCCTGCCCTCCGGCACCGTTCCTCCCCACCTCCACGGGGAGGTTTGGAAGCAAAGCCTGAGCATCTGAAGCACCAGAGTCTGCCTTGCTCATATTTTTAATATAGCTTCACGCAGAGCCATCCCACACACATCTGTCCCCCTCGGCGCGGGCTCGCCGTCACCCGCGTGCCCAGCCCCTCGCCCACGCTGGCCGCACAGCCCCACGTTTCCATTTATACTGCACCCAGTCACGCACAAGCCCTCGCCTCTTCCTCCCGCCACATGCACTCCATCTTCTTCCCAAATCCACCCGGAAAGCTTAAGAAAGCCTTCGCATTCCCTTCAGCACCATTTCTACTGCCGCCATCCAGCCCCTTTCCGCCTAAAAACCCCCCTCTCCGTGGGGTCCTGCCCAGATTCCCCACTCCTGAGCAGCCCCATTGTGGGCAGAGGATAGCAGACCCACACCAATAATGCTACAGCCTCTAAATAAGGTCCATATCTCCCAAATGCAACTCCAGGAAAACAGTCACGGAGCAGGGAAAGGGTTTTGCCAGGTCCCTCCGGTACCAGCCCCCTCAGCCCAGGGAAATCTCCCTCCCGGAGTTGAGGGAAGAGGTGGGAGCACTCCAGAAATGAGTTGAACAAGCAAGAAAAGATATCTGGAAGAGAGGGAATGTTGCAGGACTTGAATAAATTCCCCAACCTGCCCCACACGGGGATAAAACCGGGAGGAGCTGGCTGCCCAATTTCACAGTGATTGGCAAGGGCTTAATAACAGTTAAATAAAACATGTATTGGCAGATGTTTATAAGCAAAGCCACCACCAGCAAATAGATTTTATTGTCTCAGAAAGGGACCCTTTGCTGTCTTCACGTCCCTTCCCATCTGGAGTGTGCGAGGAAGCCGACAGTCCCTCTCGGAGCCTGTCCGTGCCTGATTTCCACTGGGAACCAGTCTGCAAAGCTCACGCGTGCTCAGCAAGCTGGGAAGACCGAGCAATCCTCATCCCCCAGCCCTCCCATGGGCGCTGCAAAGCCAGGCACGCCGAGGGGGACGACCCCCCCCCATTCTCCACGGAGGCAGGCGGCGGAAGGAGGTGACAACCTTCAGCCACAGTGGCTTGAAGGGGACGGCGTTGAAACTGCAGAAATTCAAATATCGAAGAGGAAAAGGTGCCTTGACCTCGGCTTGTTTCTCAAGAAAGGCAAAAAATGTCAGCCCTAAGGTGGGAACCCAAACCCTGAGGTCTGAGGCAGACCCTCGCCCACCCATGGTCATGCTGGGGTCGATGCAGAGGCACGGGGGTGTCGTTATCCAGCCATACCTATGACTGTACGTCTGGATTGTGTGTCTGAATCCACAGGGATTGAGCCAGGTACAGTAAGCAGGTGCCTATTGCGTGGAGGGGACGCCGCGCCTCACGTGCTCCGGGATGCCGGATGGCAGAGGCAGTGCAGGCGCGAGGCTCCGGGGGTGACGCGACGCGCTCCGGCAGCAGCTCCCTGTCGCTGCCATTATCCGCTGCTTTCCTCTGGGCATCGGGAAGAGGAAAAGTCTCCATGGCAACAGAGGACAGATGTGACCACTTGTAATCGCGCTCCACCGCCAGCACGTTCTGGGGCTGAACGAGGCACCCATGTACCAGCCACGCTCCAACCATCTGCGAGGAGACCTGCCTTCTGCCGCCTGCGCAGGCAGGGGGGACCTACAATTGCCCAAATTTCCCAGCAGGGAACCTGGGAGAAGTCGCGCAGGGGAACTGGGGCTGAAGCCCCACTTTTAATGGCCAGCCCAGTCTCTCCAGCTCAGGCAGGATGCTGGGGCTGCCCTCTCCCGCGTTTGACAGGCAGGCTGGGAGGAGGAGGGTGTGAATTACGCCAAATTTTCGCAGGTTGCGGCCAGCTTCCCGGGCTAGCGTTAAAGAGGAGGCGCTATCTTTCATCAGCCGGTAGCCAGGTTTCTCTCTGCAAGTGCTGTGTGGGCAAAGAATTGTTGATGCATTATGTATGGACATCTGAGCAGGGGGGGGATGGAGGGAAGAGGACGAATGAGAAGAGGAAATGGGAGGAAAAGAGGTTGGGAGAGTCAGGTCTCCTCCCTCTCCTCCTCTTCACCCCAGATTTGGCATCTTTCTCTGGAGCCTTTGCTCCCTAAAGCCTCCCGAAACTCCCTGCCCTCCTCGGCACTGCTCCATGGGACCGAGGGCTGTCCCAGGAGTCTGGCTGTTAAATGGGGACAGAGCCCAGCGGTGCTGCTCCCCGGGGGCTGAGCGGTTGGTCAGCTGGTGGCACATCAGCCCGTGGCCACTGGACAGACCTGTGTACCGGCCACTCAGCTCGGCATCCTCCCAAGAGGCATCCGAGCCTCCCCCTTTCCCACAGAGCCATCCCGGCAGCCGCCCTAGGCGGGGGAAGAAAAGCCAGATGCTTTACAAGGTTTGATTTCTTCCTGCAGCTCTAAGAGGATTTTCTCGTTAGAAGGAACAGCTTTGCCGATTGCGGGGATGACCGATATTTCCACTAACCCGGCAAGAAATCCTGCACCCGCCCCCAGCCGCGCTGGCCTGGGGGGAGGACGAGCTCGGGGCTCACCACGCCGCATCCGTCCTTTCCTTTCTTGCTTAGGGATCCCCCAGCCTCCAGCAGAGCCAGCCTGGGGGGCAACAGTGGGGTCTCCCATTGAACAGAGAGAGAAAAAACCCCAAAGCCCCCAGCACCGAGCTGGCCGCAGCCTTAGGACGATGTTGGGGATGTAGCAGCAGCCACCGGCAGGTCCACAGGCTGGAAAACCTGCCCAGGTGACGGTACGAGACTTCCCCGTGCCTGGGACCTGCTGGCAGAGCCACCCACGAGCCTTGTCCCAGCGAGGACAGCAAGAAGGACACGTTAGTATGGACGATGGAAATTACTCTGGTTCACCAGCATCTTACTAGTGACCGGGGTTTAGCGAAGGTTGTGGGAAACAGGAGCCATCAGGGCAGCCCGGAGAAGGCTCCCTCCGGCTGCGGGGGTTTCTCCGAAGCCTCAGGGCGGCTCAGGAGAAATCCAAGGCGTTTGCTGGGAAGTTCAGCAGTGGGACAAGAGAGACGAGTTCTCACGGGCTGATCACAGGTAGAGGCTGACAGCGAAAAGGGAAGGAGCCGTGCTGGGGCAAGCGGGGAGAGGCCGGGGAGAGCCCCGAGAGCCAAAAGCAGCAGCTGATTTATTATTTCCTTTGTGCCGGGAGGAGGAAGGGCAGCAGAGGGGAGCAAAGCGAAGAGCAACGCAGCAAAACCCTCCGGCCCGAAGAGCCACCTCCGCCGCCGCATCCAGTGTGGGCGGGCGGCGGGCAAAACGGCGCTCGTCAAGGTCAAGGGCAGTCCCTGCCCTGCGGGAGAGGGAAGCGGGGGAGATCCCTGGGGTGGGCTTTAGAGGGGACTGGGAAAAGCGGAGTTTGGGCAATATTCTGCGCCAAAGAGAAGGGGGCTGTGAAGATTTAGACAAGGAGAGAGCTGAGTCACGGCTGACACCTCGCTGGCGGGTAAATGCCACAGCCGGAGCGGAGCTGCGGAGCAGCACTGGCTGCAGCAACCAGAAAAGAAAGGAAAAAGGGTAGGGGAGTGGGAGACAGGGATTAAGTATTATTTACCATGGCTGGGCTCGAGCTGGTGGCTAGACAGCCACCAGGAGACAGCACAGAGGCGATCCTGAGCCATTAGCAGAGATGGAGGGAGTACTCGCACGACCTGCCCGCTCCTCCCAGCGCCCCGATGGAGAAAGAATCGCATCAGAGGCAACGATTGCTTGGGCGTCCCCAGGTCCTCGCTCTCCTGAAGCGGAATATTTCCCTGCTTCAAGCCAGAGGGTCCCTGGGCGGCCCCGTGACATCCGCGGCACCAGCTCGTCCGTGAGGAAGGGCTGCCCGGGGTGGGAGGCTGCGGGGAGAGGCTGTGAATCACGCACCGCGCGGGGCGGCCACGCTGGGAAAGCTCAGAAGGTGGAAATGTCTAAAAAGAGCGTGTTCGAAGGCTATTTCTGTAGCAGAAGGAACCAGAAATCTGGGTCAGAAGGGGTAGGAGACACGTCAGCGGCTTGCTAGATGGGAAAGATGTGTTTCTCCAGGCTTGGAGGACGAGGTCTCCAATGCCAGCAGCTCGGCCGTGCCCCGCTGCACAGCTCAGGGTCCCAGGGGTGTCCCCAGCTGGGCATCAGGGACCCGGTGCCATTTCCAGCAACCCCCCAGTGACGGCAGAGCACAAGCAGCGGAGCTGAGGAGGTTACGGGGATCTGCCTTTTGCAGCTGGGTTAACGGAGACAGGTCGATTCCGCCCGAAGCCGCACGGCCGGTCGATGCCGGAGCGTGGCTGAAGCCCGTTTTCCCCCGGCGCCGCACTGTGCTCGCCCCGGGAGGGCGAAGCAGTGGGCAGCAGTTCGGGCCGACGCGCTCCACGGCAATCGATAAGCGGCAGGAGCATTGCATGAGTTTTTTCTTCTTGCTTCCCACTGACTCACTGATCTGGATTTGGCAACTCAGATATTGTTGATTATCTCTCCTGCCATACAAAAAAAGAAGGTTTTTGGCAAAGATTTCTAGAAAACTTGGGTTCATCCCAGTACGAATGAGGAAAACTTTTGAAAAGTCAAAAATGCACAGGATGAGGGAAGAAAAAAAGAATCTTTTCCTGAAAAGCTAAAGCTAGCTGACTGCATCTCTCTTCCCTGTGAAGGCGGCAGCATCTTCCTGTGCTAATGGTACTTTCTCCATTTGATTTATGCAGTAAAATACCCTCCTTCCCAGCTTCCCTGGCCCGGCCTTTCACCTTCAATTGGAGAGAAACTCCCTTAAATTTTTAAGAGGACGGAGAGGCGGGCAAAGTCACCGGGATGGCGAATCCATTTCTAAGAGGAATTCGCAAGGAGCTGGTGAGCCCTGAGGAAACCAGCTCCGATGGACTTTGTCCTCCCTCGTTTTCCTGAAAATGCAGCAGCAGCCGCCAGCAGACTGTACCTTTAAATCAGAGACAGGCTGATCCCCAGGATAGCAGCTGGAAAGGGCATATCCATAGCTCCAACAGGGATAAGAGCCTCTGCAGTCCCTGGGAATTCGCAAACACGGGCTGACAGAGCGGAGCCTGCCCGGCTGCAGGTATCTGAGAGGCTGCGAAGACGTTCAGCCCCAGGAGCTGGTGGGGGAGCGGAGCAGGAGTCAAAGGCGCGATGCAGCGGGAGCCGCAGAGGACGGGCGAGCTCAGCTCACCCAACGCCAGGAGCGGTGCGGCAGGACTCGGGCTGGGCTTGGACCACGACCAGGGAAGGGCTCGCTCCTCCCTCGCGCCAGAGCTCAGCGCCTCGCGCTGGGCAGCATCGGCTGCGAGGAGCTGGAAAAACCAAAACACACCCCGAAAAAGTGCGGGAATGCTGCAGCCGAGCAGGAGCGCAGACACTCGCACGCTCCTGACCCTGCCTGCTCCCCGCGTGCATCCAAGCCCCGAAGGACTTCCTGGTACGGCGCTATTTCGGAGAGGAACGCCAATCACATTTCCCTTCAATGTGATCTTATCAAGGCTGGGCTTGCCAGCCGGAGCTAATTAAATCCTTGATGCCGTCGCTGCTTAAATGAAAGTTTGTTTCCTGCACGGGTGAAGGCGAGGATGGAGGCAGCCTGGGCTGTCTTGCATTTAGCCAGAGCATCCGCCGCAGCCAGCTCGCAGCGATCCCACCTGCTCCGTGGCTGCAGGCACAGGTCCAGAGGGAGACCCCCCCCACCTTCCCCGGGTCTGCCCGAGCTTAACAGCCCCAGCGGCTGCAAAGGCAGATCACAGAAGGGTTAGATTTGGAAGAGACCTTAAAGACCATCCATTTCCACCCCCCTGCCCTGGGCAGGGACACTTGCCACCACACCAGGTTGCTCCAAGCCCCATCCAACCTGGCCTTGAACCTCCAGGGATGGGGCAGCCACAGCTGCTCTGGGCAACCCCAGCCAGGGGCTCCCCACCCCCACGGGCAGGAATTTCTTCCCAATATCTCGTCTAAATCTCCCTTCTTCCCGTTTGAAGCCGTTATCCCTCGTCCTATCACTCCACGCCATTGGAAAAAGTCCCTCCCCAGCTTTCCTGGAGCCCCTTTCAGACACTGGAAGAGGCTCTAAGGTCTCCCCGGAGCCTTCTCTTCTCCAGGCTGGACCCCCCCAGCTCTCNCCTGGCCTTGAACCTCCAGGGATGGGGCAGCCACAGCTGCTCTGGGCAACCCCAGCCAGGGGCTCCCACCCCCACGGGCAGGAATTTCTTCCCAATATCTCGTCTAAATCTCCCTTCTTCCCGTTTGAAGCCGTTATCCCTCGTCCTATCACTCCACGCCATTGGAAAAAGTCCCTCCCCAGCTTTCCTGGAGCCCCTTTCAGACACTGGAAGAGGCTCTAAGGTCTCCCCGGAGCCTTCTCTTCTCCAGGCTGGACCCCCCCAGCTCTCCCAGCCTGTCCTCCCAGCAGAGGGGCTCCAGCCCTTGGAGTGTCTTCATGGCCTCCTCCGGCCCCGCTCCAGCAGCTCCGTGTCCTTCTGCTGTTGGAGACCCCAGAGCTGGGCGCAATGTTCCAGGTGGGGTCTCCCCCAAGCGGAGCAGAGGGGCAGAATCCCCTCCCTGGCCCCGCTGGCCACCAGAGCCTGTGTGAGGTAGCCAGCTGTGACCCCCATTTCTTTAGCATCGACCCTGCTCGGTGGTTACGAGGTGTGTGAAGACAATGGGCTGTGCCCACAGGAGCAGGTGCTGGGTTCAGGGCTGCAAAACAAACTTTCCTTTGACTTCCAGCTCCCGGGGTGGCAGAAGGCAGCCGGGAAAGGCAGCTCTTACCCCTTAACCTGCCCCTGGCCAGGAGGCAAAGCCATCAGTCCGGCACCTTCCAGCAGCTGAAGAACAAAGGAAAACAAGAAATCACAAGCAGAGAGGAGGGGGCCCAGCAAAGCCCCCAGTGCTGCTGGCACACTGGTCCCCAGTGAAGGCTCGTGGCTGTGTGGCACAGGGGGCGTCCCCCCGCCGTGCTCCCGGGCAGCGCCTGGCCCCGTTTCCACGACCCATAAAGCAATGGAAGGAAATCACCCAGGCGGCTGCGACGAGCGCTGAGTGCTTTATTGGGAGATCTTCACCGCAGGACAGGAATATTAAAGTGCCGTTTGAAATCCAGGGGTGCTCTGGCGCAGCAATACGCTGTCTCTCTTCTGGTTTCCTCCAGCTAATCCCACCTGCTCCTCATGCGGCTGCTGCTTTAAGGAGACTTCAAAAGGCATCACACAGCTTTAAAATGTTGGAGAAACCTCCCTAATCTACCTTCCACATCGCTAAGTCCTCGTAGTTCTAAGAAGCCCTCACACGCATTAACCCAACAGCCGGAGTCTATCCCCTCGGTGCAGGGAACAGCGAGATACTTGAAGGCTGAGGAGAGAGGATGATCGTACAGTTAAAGCACTGACAGAAAACCCGATAGCCGGGGATCTGGTCCCATCTGCCATCTGCTTCCTCCGGGACTCTTCATCTCTATTTTTGGGTGATCCATACTTGCCTGCCTCTAAGGGAAGGTGGGTGGCGGGGAGGCTACCACAAGCTGTTGTGCTTTGCGGGACGTTTTTAGCGTTCTTACGAAAGCCGGGTACCAATTTGCAGAGTAAATTGGCCAGCCTCGTCAGCCGAGAACGTGCCCATTCAGTACCGTCTGCGAGAGCTCTGGCAGCCCCGCTGTGCCCGGGGGCAGCAGAAGCTGCTGGGGACAAGGGCTGAGGAGCATCGTGGACACCCAGGGCTGGTCACCAGGGGCTTCTGCAGAGCGGAGCAGTGTGCGATGCACAAGGGGAGGGGGAACCAGGACCTGCCGGACCCTCACAAGTGGGCAGATTTTGTCTGTCTCCATTCATAACGTCAGTCCGTGACATCAGGACCTGACAAGTTGTCCCTAAAAAGCTCAGAGCAAGAAGGAGATGAAAGAAAAATAAATAAATAAAAAGAGCGCTTACACGCTGCCGCCCCTAATTCAACCTGTCCAGAAACCAGCCCTCCAATAAGCCCGTTCAATACCACTTGAGTCCTGAAGATGCCAGCAAATAAATCATATCCCTGGGGTGGAAGAGCCTCCAGCCAGAGCCCGGCCGGGCGAGCGCAGGGGACAGACGCCAGGCACGAAGGAGGCAGCGTGGAAAACTGCAGGAGCTTTGCACACCCGCGTTTGGGTTTTTGGGCAACAACCTCACCCACACGGGCACCGCAGCCGGGTGCTTCTCCCTCATCCATCAATCCCGCAGGGCTGAAGGCTGTCAGCAGCCAAGGGGAAGGGAAGGAGCCGTCCTTGTTCTCCTGCATAGGTGCCTTCCCTTTCACAAACATTGCCAATCGGAGAAGAAAGTGGGATGAAAACAGCTCCCGAGGGAGAACGGGCAGCTGGAGACGGCGGGAGAGGAGGGAGGAGGCAGGGGGAAGAATCCCGAGATGCCTCGCTACCGAGTTCACGCTGAGTGGAATTGCTGGCAATTTTGTGAGAGAAAAACCAATTTGTGTGAATCTTGGGGAGAAAAAAGAAAAAAGAAAAAAAGAGCCTGTTGGGAGGGTTGGAGGCAGGAGGGGAGAAGCGGCGCCGGGGGCTGGTGTCTGCAGGCAGGAGAGGAGGTTGGGCTGGGGGACCTGAGCCCACCGTGGAGCACCTTCAGCTCCAAAATCCGTCCCCATCTCCACAATCCGTCCCCATCTCCACAATCCGTCCCCATCACCCTGTCCATCTGGCCCAGCAAGGTCCACCCGGCACGGCAAGGCAGCTCCACACCACCACGAAGGTGCGAAAAGCTGCCACGAGAGAGTCCGGATCCAGAGGTAATGGCAGACCTCGTTACAGCCAGGGAGTCTGCCAAGTATTTTTTCAGGCTCAATGGAAGGAAAAATTAAGCTTGTTCTTTATATAGAGCGGCTGCAGACGACAGAAGTTGCTGCCTGAACCTTTAGCTGGCAAAGCCTGAGGATTTCCCCCCCGGAGCCAAAGAAGTCGTGAACACGCTCGCAGACCCCGGGGGCAAGGCTGGCTCCACGCCGCGCTCCCAGCCCGGCCGGGATCGCACCGCGCGGTGTTAACGATCACCCAACCAAGGTCTGCGAAGAAGTCGAGGGATGGTGTTTATTGAGCCCAGAACAACAGATTTAGGGTATTCTGCACAGAAACCAGGCCTGTTTGATGGTTGCTCCTGTTGCCCTGGAGACACAACGGGCTTCAGCGTTATTTATGCTTTTTCAATGACCAAGACAGCACCAGGATGATATGGCTCATTGATTTCCCTAATGAAAATCTTGGTGAACCATAATGTCGGACCACAAAATAGTGGTGGATCACATGAGCCAAAGAAGAGTCAGTACGAACTGCTGTTATGCTCCAATGGATTGAAACCAGGACCTTCCCCAGCTGCACATGGAGCCAGGGAAATAACCGTGCAACCCACACGAACGAGCCGGCGTTCATCTCCGCTGGTGCCAGGACTCCTGGCATCTCCCAAGCCACGGTGCTTTCCCAAGTGATTTTTTTCCCATTAATGGGCCAAACCACAGAAGAAGCAGGAGTTCTCATCCCTCCACCTGTTGCTTTGTGAAATGCTTGAAGTATAGGGTATAAAGATCCCAAATCCCAGTAAACCAAGCTCATCCCCGCAGGGGAGCAGGGAGAAGGGGTGGGGACACCAACCCTCTTAAACATCAATAATTATTATGCCGGAAAAATACACACTTTATACATATATTTAAGTAACCTAGAAGAATAGAAGGGTGGGGGTGGAAAAACTCCAAATTTCTTCTCCCAAATTATCAGCAAACTGCCTCCTGCAAAGCTGACAGTCAGAAACAAAACAGTCATTACGCTACAAACCGCTGACGGGAGGGAAGAGATCTGTCAGGCGGGTTTGCGATTAAATATCAAACATGCAAATGGGAGCTGCAGCCTAACGAAGAGCAGAGCAAGGGGCCAGCACCGGGACGGAGGGCAGCACGAGCTCGGTGGCTCCAGGGAAGCCACAGCCCAGCTGAGAGGTGCGACAGGGCGGTAAAAACAGGCAGAAAGGAGCTCAGCACATGGGGGGAAACGGGCCGTTGGGGTGGGGAGAGGCTGGGAATGGAAAAATCCTGGATAAAGCAGGTGGGGAACAAGGCGACTGGGTTTTCTTGGGTTTTCTGAGGCTGACATCAGGCTGAGCACTCGCACGTGTGCCCGGCTGGGCAGCGCCCGCTCTCCTGTGCGGAGCGGGGAGACAGCCCAGGACCCCGCCAGCTCTGGTGGCACGGGAGGCGTTTGTCCATCCCTGGCCAGCATCGGGTGTGCCAAGGGGTCCGTCCCAGGGGGGTGGCAGGGATGAAGGTGGCAGCAGCCAAACTGGCAAACGCTGCTCTCCTCACCGGGTTCTCCGCTGCCAGGAGCCACCGCAACACACACCAGCGTGGCACATCGGTGACACCCCGGGTCCATCAGCACAAGGGACTGACCCCTTTGCCAGCGACTCCCGAGCCTGGTTACAGGCAGATGTGGCACATCTGTTTGCGGCAGAGACCAGCCCTACCTTCAGCAGCGCTGCCGTTCCCGTAGCTGTTGCGCGGAGGCACCGCCACCGCCTCCCCAAACCTCCCAGGCCACCCTGTGGGACCCGATGCAGGACACAGCACCGGTCACAGCCACCAGGAAAAAAAAGAAAATACCAAACCCAGCATCCAAACTCTGCTTACAAGTTTCTCCCTGGCTCGGAGGCTGAAGCCGCTGGAGCAAACCCCATCCCGCAGCGCTGGCACCAGTGGAAAGTGGGGAGGCAGCGGGGAGGCTGATGCCACCAGGGCTTGTTTGGTCGGAACGGGAGGAGACCGAGGAAGACATGATGACAGTCCTCAAAGACATAAAGGGCAGCAGCAGAGGACAGGAATAATCTGTTCTTTGTGTCTGCTGCGGAAAGGACAAGAAATAATGGGCTTAAACTGCAGCAAGGGAGATTTTGACTAGATGGTAAGAAAAACTTTCTAATAATAAGGACTATTAGAGCCCTGCAACAGACAGCCCAGGGAGGCAGCGGTATCTCCATCACTGGAGGCTTTTAAGAACAAGGCAGACAAATATCTGTCAGAAATTATATAGGAATAGTTGATCCTGCCTTGGGGCAGGGGATAAATTAAAATACCTTTTAAGGTCCCCTCCAGCTCTCCCTTTCTGCGATTCCTTGTTAAGCATGTCACCAAAGGCTGTATGCCTTTAAGGAGAAAGCATCTCCCTAAGAAAACAAGTACATCTATCATCAGAAAAGTGCTGTCATTAGCAAAGCTAACGAGGCCGGGCCCTCACAGCTGGGCAGAGGTGAAGACCCACCAACCCAGGCGGGAAGACTGTGGGATTGATTTGCTCACCAAGTGACCGGCCGCCCCGTGCGACGGGACACGGACGCCCTGCAGAGGTGTCTGGGGGGAGAGACCCTCCGTGAAGGTGAGACCCCCGGGCAGCAAAGCGCAGGAGCCCCGCTGGAGGAAAGGACTGCCAGATTAGTAAAGTACTTTGCACAGGAGGACGGAAAAAAAACACAGTATAATGCAAATTTTAATTTTTTTTGCATGACCACTCTTTAGCACCTTTTGGGAGCATTTGGCTCGAGTAACACCATGGCTGAGCTCTGCCCCCGCGCGCCAGGAGTATCCAGCGGTACAGACAAACTCCATCCATCCCAGGAGATGAACCCACGTGTGGGAAGAGGCTGCCTGGAAACCAGCAGGACTGATTTGCCGTTTAGAGCGTCAAATCGTGCTGACAGTGACAGGGTTTCCCTTCCCTGTCAAAGAGGAGCTCTTTCTCCGTGTCGGCCGGTTAGCGCAGACCACGCGAGCGAGGCAGCCCCATCTCCCACCTCCCACAACCTGCCCCCCCCCGCGC
Source organism: Chionis minor (assembly GCA_013398295.1). Lineage (NCBI taxonomy): Eukaryota > Metazoa > Chordata > Aves > Charadriiformes > Chionidae > Chionis > Chionis minor. The sequence goes on along the minus strand of VZSF01006126.1, from coordinate 11,518 downwards.
GGGTCCATCGCTCCGTCTGGGAGCGTTACCTCATGCGGGACCCGGGGAAGGGCTGCCTGACCCTCCCCGGGGGGACACGCTCCCCACGCCGGGGTAGCACGGGATGGATCTGCGCGGGGTCCGGGGTGGCTGTTTGTTTGGGCGTTTCGGAGTGGTTTATGGCCGGGCTCGCAGACAGCGGGGCTGCAGCCAGCCCCTCTCACCCGGGCGGCGGGGGGGGACCGTGCTGACGCGCTCGGTGCCTTGCCGATGCCGTCATGCAATAAATCTGCAGGGTTCTCTGGAGACGGCTGTCCAGCCGCGGGAGAGGTTGGGCACAGCTTCCTGGGAGACCTGCTAAGGAGGCTGGAGCCCAGTGAGACACCAAGGGAGCCCAGTAGGGAAGGGGGACGGTTACTTACCTGCAGCCCAGCAGTAAGTCCCCGATAGAGGCAGCAAGAGACCACTACCTCCAGTGCCTCTCTCGTCCCAGGCTGGCACACTGACCTCCTCCTGGGTTGGAGTTGGGAGACAAAAAACAGCATTTAGCGTAACCTCCATTCTGGCCGTGGAGGCTCCTGTGTGTCCCTGCCCAAAAAAAAAGGAGCTGTGTTTACTCCAAGCACCTCCAACCTCTATAGGTTGGAGGCATCTATATATGATGCCTCCGACCAGGTGGGATCCCAGATCCAGGGCAAAAGACGAACCTACTCAGGACCTTTACGGGTCTCACCAGCTTCTGCCTAGTCCAGAAACCTGCAGGATTGGGGATACACGTATAGTTACGCACAGGCGCTGCCGTGGGGAGCAGCGTGTGCCCACCAAACCGAAGCACGTGAGCGCGCTTGAGGGCTTCCATGAAGCAGCACAGGGACCCTTCGGCACCCACACGCGCTCCCAGGTTGTAGGGCGGCTACTGCTTGGGTCCCTCGGCATCTGGAGGGTGACGCTGTGCATGAGAATCAGGTGCCGTGGGGAAAGGCAGGTACCTGGTCGCTATAGAAACCGGCTGCAGGAGCATGGAGCGGAGGAAGACGGGGTGCAGATCCCCACCACGCCGCTTCCTCAGGCGGCATCGGCTTCCCCCAGCCCCGAGCCGACAGCCCCTACCAACCCCGCTGGTTTTGAATCCCACATCTTGCCGAAACCAGCTCTCCCCACCCAGGGACGGGGACATGGCACAAGGGACCGTGCAGTTTGCTGCTCCCTGGTGAGTTATTCAGCCGATTCTCCAAGCCTTGGGGCTTCACCTCTGTAGCAAAGAAAAACAGCCTTTCCCTGCCAGGCGGCTCCGAATACAAATTCTTTGGTAGTTGCTCGAGATGGGCGTACGGCAGGGGGTGGCAGCGTCGCCCAGGATGAGCCTTTGGGCAATAAGGAGCATCAAGAGAACACGACTCGCCGGCCCCAGCCTTTTCCTCCCCAGTTATACCATGGGATACAGCCGGGAGGACATGAAATACTCAGCCCGGGCTGGGGTCCGGAGCAGTTCAGCGGACCTGGAGAAAGGGAACGCCATGAGCGCATCCTCGCCCCCTCATCCAGAAAACTTGGCAGGTCTCGCAAACCCTCCGGAGCAAAGCTGGGAGCAGGGTGATGGCGTTAACGCTGGTTTAAAGCGGGGAAGGGGGCGAGGGACTGGGAAGGGGAGCTGATGAGGCGGGTGGCATTTGGTACCCGAGTGCCAACCCATTGCCCCCCCCTCCCCTGGGCTGCCCAGGCTGGAGAACCGCAGCCCCACATATGCGATCAAATCACCGTGACCTGCAAATTAACTTCTAGACCCATTTTATGCTAAATGGTGTAGGAATACAACAGGCTCTGGCAAGACTTCAAATTAAGACTGCCAATTAATGCTCCTCTTGGGGCTAATTAAATATTACTTTCCATAGCAGTTTTCCCCTCCCCTAAATACTTTGCCAACTACTTCCAGACCCAGCGCGACGCAGCTGCCTGGGGCAGATGGCAGCAGCCGTGGCACGGGGGGACCCTCCCCGGTACCCAGACAGGCACCTCCGCATCCCCGCACCCCTTCGAGCTCTGCCGTGGGCTGAGGTGATTTGATTCTGGAGCGATTCAGCGGGTAAATTGGCCTTGCAGAGATTTCAATCAACGGTTCCCTGAAGTCAAGAGTTTGCAATTCCTTCGACTTCGACTAAAACGCCTGTAAGGATGTGAATCGTACAAGCAGAGGGACGACGGGGAGTGACGGGTGGCGGGTTCTCTCCTGTTCGCATCAGCAGGTGACAACAGGTCCCTGTGCTACAGGCTGCTGTGACATGGCAGCAACACCTGCAGGTTTAACCCTGCCATGAGCCACGTGTCCGGCAACAGCTCCATCCTCTCCCCAGAGTCTCTCTGACCCCGTTTTGGGGTCTCGGGAATGCTGAGGGCGCACGCACTGTGCAGCAAGAGGAGACCCCAGGGGACTCACCCCACAGCAGCATCACCAATTCCCCCTCACACCAGCCTGCTGTTAGGGAGGGCAAAACTCAGGAAATCAGAGAAAAACAAAGCTCGGTGAGAACATGGCTGTCCAAACAGCCTTCCTGCTCCCTCCCAGCGAGATGCCAAACGCCTCCGGCAGCTCCCGAAGCCGGGGAGTCACAGCGCCAGGAGAGCGAGGTGCCGGGAGCAGCAGGCTGGAGAACCACGAGCGCCTCAAAACATCTTGCGGGTAACGAAATGGAAGCTGACAGAGGAAAGGCTGCGTCTCCGAGGTGGCTCAGCCGGCTGAAAAACGCCAAAAGTTGGGTTTGCTGAAGGCAGGAGACGCGCGCGTGTCTGCGGGCAGCCAAGGGCCACCACCGGGCTGGTCCCCAAGTTCCACCTATGGGCAGAGTCCCCAGTGTCACCCAAAACAGGGGTGCCCCGGGGAAGCAGCAGTGTCCCGCGCTCAGCGCACGCCTGAGTCTGCAGGAAGCCTGAATCCATCGCCCCGCACAGGGAGGGGTTTGGGGGTTTGGCTTGTTTTTAAAGCACATTTCGATTTGAGAAGCGGCAGCGGTGCAGAAGAGCAAAGCTGCCGCAAGGAGGCAGAGCCGGAGGTGGGGGCGCTTCCCCGAGCTCCTGCGTCCCCCAAATTCATCTCTGGAAACCAAACAGCCCCCGGGACCTGCAGGCGGGCGGGAGACGCGCGTTGGCAGAGGGTGGCACGTGGAGGAAGCGTCCCTGCCCGCAGCCCCGCGGGCAAATAGAGGGCACAGTGTCCCCCCCCAGCCGGCAGCCGGGGCCGCTGGGCAGCGCCGAGTCACTGAGACAAATTTCAAAAGGGTGGGAGGGGAGGGGGAATGAAAAAAAAAAAAAAANNCAAGGGGGGGGAGAAAAAAAGAAGAAAGAATGAGAGATGAGGAAACATCGCGGCTGGTACAGCCGGCCCCCGAGCCCCAGGAGAGCATCAGCTACTGGGCTTCTCCTCCCGTTTCCATAGCAACACAATTTGGTGCTCTTTAGAAGAGCTGGCTCCCCCCTCTCCCCCTAGTTAATTTTATTTCGTGTTTTGAAATAAAAGTGGTTGATATGGCTTTTGTCTCAGGAGCCTCGTGGAGGGGGGGGGAGAAATGGGAGAATATCAACCGATCCGGAGGGGCTGCAGAGGGGAAAGGGGGACCTGGACCCCTCCCACCCCCAAATCAACCATCTGGGAAGCGCAGCTTTTCCAGGTTCAAGTGCTCCGGAGCTGAGGCACATCAGGGTGCTGCCCATGGACCGCGGGGTGGTCTCCTCCCTTAGAGGTGACAGGCTGGAGATGGGTGCCATCCCCCTTGCTCGGGAAACACCCCAGGACCTCCATCCCCATCCCGGGAGCCGGGTGCCACCACCCTCCTTCCGCCCACCCCGTCCCTCCACGCAGGACAGACCCACCTCCGGCTGTGCAAGTGGGGTGCTCACCCCCAGCACCCACCCCCAGGGACCCAGCGCAGCGCCCCGCATCCAGCCAGGACACGGCGTGTGCAATGAAAGAATCCCCAGCCCTCCTGCTCCCAAAATCCTCCCTTTCCCAGGCACCCCAGCAGGATGGGAGCAGGGGAAGGGGCTGGGAGAACACAGAGCCAGCGCAGACCATCCCCTTCACATCTACAACAGCATTTCTCGCCCCAGAGACTTGCGATGGAGCTGCCCTTCCCCAACACTCTCCCAGAGGATCGGGACCTGCCGAAATCCGTGCGTGCCAAGCCAGGGCCGCTCGGACTGGGAGCAGGGAAGCAGACTCAGCCCAAGGCTGCCGCTCAGCTCCTCCTGAGCATTCGGGCTAATGAACGTGGATGCATCTGTTAGTTGCTAACAGTAGGGCTGTTTGGGAATGTTTTGATTAAATATTTTTCACAGAAAATTCCAACTGGTTGAAACTGAACTCGTTTGCCTGAAATAATTGGTGTGCGGAGAAGTTTCCCAGTTAAAGGAAAAAGACTGAGGAGAAACGCGTTAGAATTTTACTTCCTTTCAACGACAACACATTCTGTTTCACAATTCAATTTGTAGGGAAAGACTGTTAAGAGAGAGCAAGTCGGTGTTTTGAAGTGGTAGGGAGAAAAATGCTTCAGTAACCAGATAGCTCTGTGGATTTTCCACTGGCTTTGAAAAAATAAAGAAGAAAAAAAAAAAAAAAAAAATTTT
>VZSF01006124.1:0-15731 GCA_013398295.1 Chionis minor | reverse complement strand
CGTTTTATTTCACTGAAGGCTTTTTATATTGTTTTCAGCAGTGGTTCATGGTACGGTCAGGGTTTAGAAATCTCTATGACAGAAGCACTGGTTGGTCAGAAGTTCCTCTTAGTCTTCCTGAAAACCAGAGTTGCCAAAGTGTTAATACAATGTGAATCCATATAAATTTTAGCTTTTTACATATTTGCCTTGGAAGAAAAGATCTTCACTTTCTTTCTTCCCACAATATATCGTTGAAACGTATCTCTACAGCTCTCTTTTGCACCCTTAGTGGTCCCAAGAGAAAAGCAATTCCTTCTGGAGAACAGTTCCATGGCTTCGCTGCGGTGTCCAAGAGGCCTGGGAGCAACTGACCCCTGGGGGGACTCTCCTGACTGACCAGAGAGGGTGACATTAGACGGGGTCTTGAGTTTCAGGAGGTGAGAGGCACCCCTGGGGTGCTGCTGCTGCTGGACTCTGACACCCTGTTCTGATGCCCCAGAGCCGCCTTGGCTGAGCACCTTCTCGGGGGACATCCCCGCTGTTGGGGACCCTGCAGAGCAGGTATCTCGGTGGAGGTGCCTCCTCCTCTCCGCTGGCTGGAGGGAGGGTCTGGCGGGAGCCGTGCGGAATCCACCCTGGAAACCCCTCCCTGGGACGGGGCCAGGCACCATCCGCGTGAAAGCAGCGAAGACCCCCGTGTTTCCGGGGTTGATGAGGGAGGCTGCCGTCCCTCGCGCTGCCGACTGACCACCCTCTCTGACTTGCAGGTGGCTGCGCAGCGAGGCGAGGAGTCACCCACGGTTTGGGCTGCGGCTGGGCCAGAAGATCAGCAGGGAGCACAGCAGAGGTGGCCACGCTGCCCCTTCCACCGCCAGCCCATGCTCTGCCCAAGCCGGCGAGACGAGGACCTACTTCCGCTGGCACGAGCAAACCCCTTCACCCCCTCCAAGGCCTCTTCCCAGGTATTTGGGTCCCGTTTCCGTGTTTCAGGGAGTGTGGGCATTTCCTCAGTCTTGTGCGTGAGCTGGCCAGAGGGATGTGGAACGTGGTGCATCCGTGCCTTACCTGGGAGGTGGAGAATCGGGGTGGCTGAGGCCGGGTGCTGCTTCTCTTCCCTCTAGCGGTTATTTGGAAGATGTGCTTCCCCCTGGTGCCAGCGCCCTTCGAGTCCTTCGCAGCTTCCAACAGCTGCCCATGAGGACAGACACCACTGGCATCACCCCTCTTCCCTCAGGGAATCGTCCCCCTTACGGCAATCCTGCGGCAGAGACCGGAAGGTGCACGTGAGGTCAGACGAAGCCAGGCTGCTGCTTACACGTTCCTCATCCTTTGCATTTAATCCCTGGGACCTCCTGGAGAAGCTTTCCTTGGTCAGAGGCAAGGTGGGACACAGTGTGGATCTGCGGTGTGCTCCATCGCGTGGTGCTGAGCGTCGGGTGCAAACAGATGAGCCCAAGCAGGCGAGCGCTGGGGACGTTGAGCCGGGGCCAGCCGTTTTTTGCCGGCAAAGTTCAGGTGCAATGGGCTGGGAGCCTCTGATGGCGCTGCTGGGCGGCGCTTCCGGGCTTCTGAGCCTGGGTGAGCAGTGGGGAGGACGAGGCAGCAACCTGTCAGCAAAGCTGTGCCCGCCAAGGCCGCGCAGACGGGGAAGCCGAGGCAGCTGACGCCCAGCTTTGCTGCCAGCAGCACTAACAGACACTGACTAAGTCAGATGTGTCATGGGGAAAACGGTTACGCTGCTGCTGCCCACCTCCCAGCCGGCAAATTAACAGCCTGCAGTAAACGCTCCTCTTGCAATTAAAAGAAACCCGGTCCTAGCTTTTCATTTGCAGCCGTGATTAACATCTGCAACCTCATAAAATTATTCCTGCGGTTGGGAACGCAGCGCGTGCCTGTCTCTCACCAGGGGCACCCCGCCGGCCCCGTGGGCAGGCTCCAGACGGGGCTTCTAGCAGGGAACCGGAGGAGGGAGCAGCACCCTTTCCCTTCCTGGCTAAAAGCCGTCCAGTGCGGGAGAACGCGTGCTCGATGCGGCGCGGAAACAGCCCCGGCCCCTCTGGGAGGGGAGGAGGTTCTGCCGGCACTGGAGCTGTAAGACGCTAAAGACTGCCCCGGTGCCTCCCACACCCCGAGCTGTGTGGATCCTCCCCTTGGCATCCTTTTTCCAAACCCTCCTTCTCCCCATCCTGCTCCCTATATATTTGAACCCCCACAGAGCCGCATCTTCTCTCTGGGCTGGCTCCGACAGGCAGGATGCAGGCAGGATCTGCTGCTGCTGCTGCTCGTCGGCACGTGGGACCCAACCCAGCCTCCAGCCCAGGTAAGAGATCCCTCCCTTGACTGGCTCTGGGGAGGAGAAGGCTGGGGACTGTTGGTGGCCTCCTGCCCGCTGGCTGCGGGCTCTGCTCCGGAGTCCTCCTGAACTCCTCTGGAGCTGGGTCGCGTGGTCTCCTGACACCCAGACGGGACAAAGTGAAAAGGAAGGTGGGGGTGAAGGTGGTGTTTTCTCTGGCCAGGAAAGAGTTTCTTTTCTCAAGCTGCTAAAAGCGCCAGGAAACATTTAGGTAGGCTGATGATTAAAAGCCTTTTGACTGTTCTTCATTTACTGAGCTGCAGTTTGTGCCGGCTGTGCCGCTCAGAGTCAGGGACGCCCTGGCGGGGACTCCTCACTGCAAAACCTGCCTTCGGTGGGGCTGTTTTTGCAGGAATAGCCTACGGAGAAGGGAGAAGGAAGCTGGAGGGGGGGTTTCTCGGTGCTTCAGGTAGGAGCGCTTCCCTGGAGGCACAGGGGCACGAGTGATAAAATGAATAAGAATAAAAACAAATAAGAAGCTGACGCAGCAAAGCTGAGTTGTACAATTTAGCTGGGGGTTTCCTCCCTCTCCCCAGGCTTGCCGTGGTGAACGCGGAGAAGGGGTCCTTTTGGTGGTGGTGGTGGTGGTGGTTCCCAGCCAAGCTCTCCTTCACTGCGTTAAGAACGATTTTCTTGGCAGTTTTACTCCTTTGAAGAACGAGGCTGGCAGGGTTCCAAGTGCCCCAGAGACCCGCAGCAGTGTGGTGGGGACCCCCGAGGACGATGCTCGGGGCTAGCGAGGAGGCTGACGCCTCGAGCACTGCATGTCTCGGGTGGAAACAGCTTTCTGTGCGAAATCTCTCCGTTACTGCGTGGCTGGGGACGGGAGGGGGCGCAGAGCAGAGCCTGGGGCTGGCTCGGCCCCTTCCTCACCCTGCAGCGAGGGGATGCCCTCTCCCCACGCGGCTCCGGGGAGAATCCTCTCCCCTCCTCTGCCCTCGGCTCCTGCGGAGGCTCCCGCGGTGCAGCAGCCTGGCCATGCTGCCTTTCTTCCTCCCTGCCTCTCCTCCTCCTCCTCCTCGCAGAAGAACCGTGGAGCTCCCTGCGTCTCCTTGAGGCCACGCGAGCCGGGCATTGCCCCTGCGCCTGTAGAGCAGCCCTTCCTCTGCGCCACAGGCACGATGGGAGGCTGAGCAGAGAGATGGGCTCTGAGCCTTGTACCTTTCTGCACTAGAAATATATAAATGTTCTTTTCGGCTGCCCAGGGCCCCAAACCTTCCGCGGAGGGGGCTGTTCGGATGCACGTGGGCATCCTGGTTTGGATATTGCCAGAGACTGGGAGTGCGTGCAGCCACTCTAGCGAGTGGTTCCTGCGTAAAAAGGGGATTAAGAGAACTCGCTGTGGTCTAATTTCTGTTTGTTTCTGCTCTCGATGCAGAAAGGTGTGGAGCGTGCGGTCCTGGCTTCGCCTCGCCTCTGGATGCGATGAAAGGCAAGTCTGAAATCCCGGGCAGGCGGGGAAGAGCCCTGCGCTGCCTGTGATTTAGGTGAAGATTAAAACAATGTTTTCAAGAGGGCGTTATCAATTAACTCCATTCTCTGAGGAGGCTCCCAGCAAGCGCTGGGGAAGCGACGGTTTTGCTTCTGGTCCGTTCTGAGGCCAAACATCAATTGCCTAATGACAGCTTGGTGTCAGAACAAACCTTTTGAGGTTTCATGATGGCTTGGGGTGGGTCATAGCCTGCAGCAGTCACCTGTGTCTTCCCTGTGCAAAACCAACTGGGATTTTTAAGTTTCTCGTGGCAATTGCATTGCTACGGCCCTGTGACGCCACCACCAGAGCTGAACCTGGGGAGGGAGAGGGGACCAAACTGATTTTTCATTGCACCGGGGTCACAACCTGACAAAACCTCCTTGTATAAACACCAGCCTCACAGGCTGCTTCCTCACAAGTCTGGACGCTTTGCCTGGCAATCCTCGCCGCATTGCCGAAACAGAGGCGCTCTGATGTGAAGAGACCGATGAACGCATCATCTCCAGCCATCCCTCCCTTAATCCTCCTCTCTCGGGCTTAGGAAACACATCCCTGAAACCTTAGAGAGCTCTGGAGCTTGTGCTGTGACTCCTCTCCCTGAAACACCTTTGAACCAAGAGAACATCAGTGAAGAGACGAGTCTTTAGAACATCCCCGCGTGTTGGCAGGGCTGGGCGGTGATTTAAATTAACAGCAAACAGCACAAATCCCACCGACTCCGCTGCTCCGCCAAGTTCCCTTGGGAACTATCCTGTTGCTTCAGCGGTGCCGAGTAACTCCGGCACCCAAAGCTCTTCCACGCAGCTGCCTGGCAGGTTGGGTGCCCGAGGGGGCGGTGAGAAGCTCCTCGGTGTCCGTTGGATACCTCGGGAGGCGCCCGAGGGTGGCAGCTCCGTGGCTGTGTCCCATGCCCTGACGTCGGGTGCCAGCGCAGCGCAGGGACGGGATCCTTCGGCCTCTGGCAGCCGCCCTCAAACCCCGGAATGACGCAGGTGCCGCTGTATAAAGGTCCATAAAGGCACCGTGCTGCAAAGCCAGCTGGTACCTGCTCTGGATCAAATCCAAAGGTCCCAAATCACCTCTCTGTTTCCCACCACTCTCTTCTCCTTGGCGTTTCCTAAACCAGTTCTTCCCCGCTGACCCGTTGTTTTGGGAGACACAACCGCAGACCCTGACACAACCGAGAGCACGTACCACCTCCGCAGGGATAGGGAGGCTCCGTGGGCTCCAAATGCCCTTGCTGGAGGGCTGGGCAGTGCTCCGGTCCCGGAGCAGAGCCGCTTCCCGGCAGGGCTGATCGCACTCGCCACGGGGAGCAGCGCCTGCGCCGGGCAGCAGCTCCTCTTTGGGGAGCAGGGAGCGTGGCAGACCTGCTGCTCCCGGGACTCGCAGCCCTTCTCCCCCTTTCCCAGCGGGATGCTTTGGAAGCGGGGAGCTCTTGCACCACCGTGTCACAGTAGAGTTCACTGCTTGGTAGGACTACGGGGCTGCACCGGGCTGCGGGGGGGTTTCTGCCTTTGACTTTAGACTGGCAAGCATTTTACCCGAGCACTTACAGGTATTTTTAGGGCTTCTCCTGTGCAGATGTGATGGAAATGAGGTGGTTTGACTCACGTGACTGATAGGACTGGGGAAGGGCTGGAATGTCCTCGCAGGCATGGGGTGATCCCAAAGCCGTGGACTTCCTGTGGGACTCTGAGGTCTAGAGATCCCTCCCCAGGGCAGGGACACCCTCAGCCTGAACAAGGGGGACCCAGCCTGGCCAGGTTTTTATTTGGTCAAACGTGGTTTCTGCTGATGCTCATGCAACGTTTCTGTGTTGAAAGGTCCTCGGGAGGAGATTGTGTACGTGCCCTGCATCTACAGGAACACTGGGAGAAAGAAACCCGACTTTCTGGCCACTGTGGATGTCAACCCCAAATCTCCGCACTACTGCCAGGTACCAAACGCTTTAGCTCGGTACTGAGCTGGCCCGGGAAGCAGCTCAGTGCGTGTCCTTCGTGCTCCCCAAAGCTGCTGGCTGACGCCTGTCCGCTTCTCCCCGAGGCTCTGAGCGTTCCTTTGCCTACAAAACTGACGTACAATCCCTGGGATCCCCGGGCACCATCGCTCCCTCTGCAGGGGGAGGTTTGCCTGAGGTACCCTGACCCTCCAGTGGGGTCTGGGACGCACCGAGCTCCCCGCTCTGCCGCGCTCCTGTGGTCGGCGGAGGAAACACCGGTGTAATCCGGGCTGGGGCTTTGCAGGTGATCCACCGCCTGCCCATGCCCAACCTGGGGGATGAGCTGCACCACTCGGGGTGGAACGCCTGCAGCAGCTGCTTCGGGGACGCCACCAAGAAGCGGAACCGCCTGATCCTCCCCAGCTTGATCTCCTCCCGCATCTACGTGGTGGACGTGGGAACCGACCCGCGAGCTCCCAGGCTTTTCAAGGTACCTCGCAGGGGGTGCCAGGACACGTTAAAGGTCTGGGATCGTGGCTTCTGGCTGCGGGAACAGCTCGGCAAAGAGGCACATCCTTGGGGTACATCTAAGAGCTTAGCAGGACCCCGATGGCAGTGCGGGAGGGCTCTGGAAGTTGGTTGTTCTCCTGCCGTTGGGCAGATATTGAGTTCTCCATCTAGCTCCGTGCAGGAGGGGACCAGGGCACACCGGAGGGGACAAGGGTACGCCAGGTGCCAGGCATGGCACTGCCTGTCAGGTGTACGGTCCGTGTCTCGCCTGCGGCGTGTGTCTCCGGGGGAGCCCCGGGCGCCTGCCTGCGGTTTGCCCCCCGCCTGCGTGTGCGGGTGCCTCGCTGGTGGCCTCGGGCGGCTTCTCCGGGTGAGCGCAGCAGGCGCCCCGTGTCCTGGCGTGCCTGCGGACGTGGCACCGCGCACGCTCTGCCCCAGCGCCCCCAGCTCCACGGCAAGTCCTGTCTTGAGGCCAGGCAGGAGCTGCCCGGCCGCGCCGCGGGGTAACACCAGGCTCGTGAGCTGGCGCCCAGCGCGGCAGCGAGCGCCCCGCTCGCCTGGGACAGCCCGGCACGGGGGGCGTGATGGCACCTGCCAACTGCCCGCAGGTCATCAACTCGGAAGACGTCTTCTGGAAGTGCAACCTGGGCTACCCCCACACCTCCCACTGCCTGGGCAGCGGCGAAATCATGATCAGCACCCTGGGAGACCCGGCCGGCGGTGGGAAAGGTACCCCAGTCCCCCCAGTCCCCCAGGGAGAGGGTGCTGGGACGGGAGGAACACCCCCCACATCCTGGTGGCTTTGTCCAGGGCTGCCAGTCCGTTCAGCAGCCTGGTCTGCAGCGGGTTGATCTGTTTGTTGCTGCTTGTTTTCTGCCACGTGAACGGTTAATCTGGATGGTTTCCTCACTGGTTTTTTGGTTTTTGCATCAGGTGGTTTTATTCTGCTGGATGGAGAGACCTTCGAGATCAAGGGGAACTGGGAGAAAGGGGACAAGATCCCCCCAATGGGTTATGACTTCTGGTACCAGCCACGCCACAACGTCCTGATCAGCACTGAGTGGGGAATCCCAAAATGCCTGGGATACGGGTTTGACCCAAACGATCTGAAGAAAGGTGAGAAAACAGTTGTTTCAATACTCCGTTGGACGCTGGGCACCTTCCCGTGGCTTTTGCCAAGCTCCAGTGCAATCGGCGTGTGCTGGTGCAGGGACCACGGGGTTGCCCCTGCCCACGGGGAGCTAAAAGGGCTGAGGGACCCTCGGCACATCCCCGTGAGACCCTGGGCCTCGCAGCGTCCCCTCCGGTTCCCCCTCCCAGGGCGCTACGGACGCCGCCTCAACGTGTGGGACTGGAGCGCTCACACCTATGTCCAGGCCGTCGACGTGGGTGAGGACGCGGCCCCCCTGGAGATCCGCTTCCTCCACAACCCCGACGCCGCCGAGGGCTACGTGGGCTGCACCATCAGCAGCGCCATCCACCGCTTCTACAAGACGGAGGTACATGCTCCCCTGGCGTCGGGGGTAAAGGGCTGCTGCCCCTCGGTTGACCAAACCGCACGACCCCGCGCAGCATCCCTCTTCCCGCACCCCCCACCATCCTCCCACCCCAGCCCCACTCCCCACGGATGCGCACACCGCCTCCCCATGCCGTGCAGCCGCCTCTCGGCACCCAGAAGATGAGCTGGCTCGGGGCAGTCTCACCAGAGGACTTGTTCTGACTGGCAGCAGTTTAGGCTGAAATGATTTAATTTAAAGAAGATTTATTTATACCTTTGTTGTGGATTTACAACGGGCCAAGCAGCGTTGTTCTCAGTGCCTGTTGTTGTGTGTAATGACGAACGGGCTGAGAAGACAGAACACCTTTCACCAAACCAGCCAATCTAGCTGCAAAATTAGACAAGTTTTTGGCCCCCAAAGCCCTTACTCAGGTCCCAGAGCCCGTCTCCCCATGGCTCCGCAGAGCCAGAGGTGAGGTTTCCCGTGGCTGGGAAAGTCGCTGAGCTGCAGCCAGAGGCAGGAGGTGGTGGACACGTGCACAGAGCATCCGCCCCGGCACCGCGTCCTCTCCGGCCTCTGCCGCACACCCTGTCCCGCACCTCCCGCAGCGAGGAGACTGGGCGGCCGAGAAGGTGATCCAAGTCCCCAGCAAAAAGGTGGAGGGATGGCTCCTGCCGGACATGCCAGGTCAGCGCACCCCCGGGCTGGGTGCCGAGGTGTCCCCCCCGGCTTGCCCGGGCGCTGCCGGTGCTGCCGCCCGTCTGTGCAGCTGGGTCGTACCCTCCCCCAGGCTTCATCACCGACATCCTCATCTCGCTGGACGACCGGTTCCTGTACTTCAGCAACTGGCTGCACGGAGACATCCGCCAGTACGATATCTCCGACACCCGCAAGCCCAAGCTGGTGGGACAGGTGAGGCAGCAGCAGGCTCCCAGTCGCATCCCGGCGCTCTTCCTCCATCTCTCGGGGACGGCTGGGACGAGCCCCTCCTCGCTGTCACGGCCACCCAGACCCGTGGTCTCTCGCAGGTCTTTGTGGGTGGCAGCGTCACCAAGGGAGGACCCGTGACCGTCTGCAGGGACGAAGAGCTGCAGCGCCAGCCGGAGCCGTTCTTCATCAAGGTGAGCTCGGCCACCTCCCCAAAATCCCAGCCTGGGGAGCGTGTCCCTGCTGTTCCGCTCCACGGGATGGACACGGCATCCCGCACCACCAGTCGGGGGGAGGCGGCGGCGTCCCCCGGTCCGGCACCTTCCGGCAGCACATCTGCTCCTCTGCCCGCTCCCAGGGGAAGAAGGTGCAGGGGGGACCCCAGATGATCCAGCTCAGCTTGGACGGGAAGAGGCTCTACGTCACCACGTCCCTCTACAGCGCCTGGGACAGGCAGTTCTACCCCGACCTCGTCAAGTAAGAGAACTTGGATCAACGAGGGTGTTTGGAGGCGCTCGCTGGGTGGGAGGCGCCGGGGACCCGATTTCGGCAGCTCCTTGGAGCTCGGGACGGGTCCATCCCGGCTCCCCACGGCCTCTTGGCTCTCGCCCCTCCGCAGGGACGGCTCCGTCATGCTGCAGCTGGACGTGGACACGGAGCAGGGCGGCCTGACGGTCAACGGGAGCTTCCTGGTGGATTTTGGGAAGGAGCCCGACGGGCCCTGCCTGGCGCACGAGATCCGCTACCCCGGCGGGGACTGCACCTCCGATATTTGGGTCTAGGCACCTTCCGCTGCCCCCGAAGCCCCTCCGCACCCCAAAACCCCAGCGCACGAGGGCTGCGGGAGTTTCACACGCTCAGCAAACCGCCGGTGCATCCCGCGCTTGCTTCAATAAAACCGAGAGGTTGTCGTCCTCCTCCTCCTCTTCTTCCTCCTCCTCCACAGCAGCAGCTCTCCTCGCCGCAAATCTTCTTTTTAAATTGTTTCCAGGAGCCAAAAAATAAACGTGTCACCAAAGCAGGGACACGACACCACGAACCCCTCCTTCACAGATGGGATTTTCCGGACACGCGCCCGGTGCCGGCTGCCTCGGCGTTTTCTCCTGAAAAAGCAAACCTGGCTTCTACGCCGGGCACGGGAGCTGCTGGCTAGCACGGACACACACACACACACACACGTGTAATTAGCATGTTCGTTAGCCACAACGGGGGGTGTGTTTTAGCACCGTGACCACCCACGTTAGTGTGGGATACACTCGTGGCTCCACCTGGGTCCGGAAGTTTTGTTTTTTGCTTCCGCTACGTCAGCGACGGCACAAGAAGACGCGAGACACGGTGTTTCCTCTCACATCCCACTCCGGGTCAGGCACATCCTGCGGAGTCTCAGCCATGTCCCGGCCAAAACTTCGTCATAATTAACTTTGCTCCCGAGACGTACGGCCGGCTCGGCGGAGCGCACGGAACTGCGAGGAAAAGCCACCCCCATGGCGGCCCCGAGGCCTCGGCGGGTCCGGCCATGCGCAGCCCGCCCAACGCCGCCCGTCACCGTCACCGCCGGCTCGTCAGTGCTGGGAACGCGCTAATTAAACAACGACACGCGGGCGCACACACGTGTTGCATGTGTGCACACTCCTTGCACACGCACACACACGTCACATGCACACACGTTGCGCACACATGTTGCACATGCAGACACGCGTTGCACGCGCGCACACGCATGTTGCACGCGCGGCGGCTGGTTTACGCTCCTGCTTCCTCCTCCTCCTCCCGCCCCACCAATCAGAAGCCTGTTACTAGGCAGACTTCAGCTCGCCCGCGGCCGCGCAGGAGCCCGGCCCCGCTCGTATCCGGGTAGGAAAGCCCGGGCAGCCAATGGCAGCAAAGGAGAGCGCAGTATCCGGGCAGACCGGCGGGGCGGCGGCCAATCAGAAAAAAAAAGCGGCCGGCGGGGCCGACGGGCCCGTGGCGGTGGGGGCGCAGCACTTTCGGTTCCTGTTGCGCGTGGGGCAGCGGCACGTGGCGGGGACCGGACGGAACCGGANCTCTGTCCTGCTGTCCCTGTCCCCGTGTCCCTGGGGACGCGCTGTCCCGCTGTCCCCATATCCCTGGGACCTCTGTCCTCCTGCTGTTCCTGTCCCTGGGGACCTCTGTCCTGCTGTCCCTGTCCCCATGTCCCTGGGGACCTCTGTCCTCCTGCTGTCCCTGTCCCCATATCCCTGGGGACCTGCTGTCCCACTGTCCCTGTCCCCGTATCCCTGGCGACCTCTGTCTTCTTGCTGTCCCTGGGGACCTCTGTCCTGCTGTCCCTGTCCCCATATCTCTGGGGAGCTGCCCTCCTGCTGTCCCTGTCCCCATATCCCTGGGGACCTCTGTCCTCCTGCTGTCCCTGTCCCTGGGGACCTGCCCCCTGGCTGCCCCCGTCACCCCAGCTTGGCCCCTTCCATCCAGGACCGTCCGTGGGACTGTCACCGTCCCCCTGGGCATCCCCGGCCCTGTGGGCACCTGCCCCTCTGGTCCCCTCCTGGGCACACTGGGCCGGGGCCGCTCTCCGGTGCCCCCCACACCCCCGTCCCCCGCCAGGAAGGGGGTACCCGGAGCTGGTGCCGGTCTCTGCCGCTGGGGACGTCCCTCCTGGGACATTTCCCTGTCCTTGGGTGGCTCCGGTGTGGCCGATGGAGCTGAGCCCGCAGAGCCAGGACGGACGGGGGCCGCGGGGGGGCAAGTCCGGGGCTGCGCAGAGATCGGCCCCGGGGGGTTTGCGGCTCTGAAGGGGGTTTCGTCCCCTCGTTTTTCAGTCGAATTTTGGTTTTTCCTCCCCCAACAGGACCCGAATGTCATGGCCGACGACGCGCTGAGCGCCCGAACTGCCAAAAAGGGAAGTTTGTCACCCGGCAGCTCCCGGGGCGGCGCGACCGAGTCGAGCACGCTGCTGCAGGAGCTGAAGGGCACCATCTCGTAAGGGCGGCGCTCACTCTTCCCCGGGCAGCTCTTCCAGTTAATCCCAGCGTTACCGTATGCGGGTTAATTTCATAAGGCTGATTAACCAGCAGCCCCCGGGACCGCAGGGATAAGCGTCGCGCTGCGGAGGGGCACGGCCTCGGCTGCGCCCGGTCCCGCGCGAGGTGCCGTACGCTGAGCGCAGCCCCGCGGCCGGCGGCTCGCTGCCCGTCCCGGCTGCGGAATCGATTTCAGGCCTCACGGCAGCGCGGATCCGTCTGCCACGGCGACCCCGTGGGACGTGGGTTTGCGCCTGCTCCGCTCTCCCGGGGCTGGGGTTGCGCACGCGGCCCTGGAGCGGGGAGACCCGGAGCGTGGGGAGAAGGGGCTGCACTGAGCCGCGGGTGCGGGCGGCTGTTGGCTCTTGGTGGTCCGGTGTCGCCGTCTTGGCATTGCCGCTCCCACTGGCTGCACGCGCCGGGTCTGGAAGGGACGGGGACGGTGCTGTCCTGGGGAGCCTGGGGGGGGCAGCAGCTGTGGCGGAGCTGGGCGGGTTGAGGAGCCCTCCGAGGGCTGCGGTGCCGTCCCGCCGGGCGCTGACACCTTCTCTCCATCCCGCACAGCAAATCCGTGCAGAGCAAGGTGGACGCCATCCTGGTGAGTGCCCGCGCCGCAGGGGGGGTGGGAACGGCGCGTCTCCACCTCGCGCCTCTCCTGGCGGAGCTGAGCTTGGCTTTGGCCTGACCCCGGCTCCCGTGGGGTCGGGATCTGGCTGTGGGGATTCGCCCCGAGAAGCCCCTGATCACCCTGCCCTTTCCAGTCCCCTGGAGGGGGTGGTTCTGGACGTGGTTTGCCCTGTCCCCTCGCGTGCCGTGTTCCTGCTGCTCCGGTTCTAGTGTCCCGTCGGGTGCTGTCGCTAAGAGGGTGGCGAGCGCTGCCTTCGTTATGTGGGTCCTTAACCTTCCTTTGTCTCTGGTCCGTTCTCCCCCTCCCGGCGGACCCTTCCACCGTAGCAAGATGTCCAGAAGTTTTCGGACAACGACAAGCTCTACCTTTACCTCCAGCTGCCGTCGGGGCCAAGCCTGGGGGAGAAGAGGTGGGTGCCGTGTTGGGACGGTGGTGGGGGACGCAGGTGGCGAGAGGCCGGGGGCACAGATTGCCGCGGCTCCGCCGTCTCCTGTCCTCCTTGTGCCGCTTCTCCGCTAATGAAATGCTTGTCTGGGGCTCCCACGGGAGCAGCGGTAGCCTGGACCTGAGCTCGCTGAGCACGGCCGAGTACATGCACGCCTGCAACTGGATCCGCAACCACCTGGAAGAGCACACGGACACCTGCCTGCCCAAGCAGGACGTCTACGACGCCTACAAGTGAGCGGAGGGGCCGGGAGCCTCTCCCCGGGGCTGGGCTGCTGCAGCGAAGCCCGGCGGGGAGGTCGGTTCGGAGGGCAGCGAGCGCATGGGGCTTTTTTGGGAATGGCCCAGCCCTACCTCGGGCTCCCGGAAGGAGCCCCGTCGGCGGGGAGGAGCGGGTGCATCCGGACCGCGGCGAGAAGAGCCCGACGGCTTTAACCTGCGGCTGTCCCCGGCAGGCGGTACTGCGATAACCTCTGCTGCCGCCCTCTGAGCGCCGCCAATTTCGGCAAGATCATCCGGGAGATCTTCCCGAACATCAAAGCCCGACGGCTGGGAGGCCGAGGACAGTCGAAATATCCTTCGAGCTGGCCGGGGAGGCCCGGGGAGCTGCGGGGACCAGTGGCGACAGCTGCTGCTTCTCCAGTTTTTCCCATTTATAAGTCTCTGCGCGAGGTGGTGGTTTGTAGCTTCTGAGAGGGTCCGGTTCCTGGTTTTTTGGCTCGTGAAGGTTCAGCTTGGTTGCCCGAGAGGGGCTGGGAATTGCCCCGTACGGTCAGGGCAGCCTGGGGGGGAGCTGGTGGCGGGCAGGGGGCTGGCTGCTGTCACACCACCGGGACGAGCCCGTCGTGAGCCCAACCCCTTCGAGCTGTGACCGGTCGCGCCCGCGTTCCTGTGACAGCGAAACGCCTTAACGCTGCCCAACGTACTGCTACAGCGGGATCCGGAGGAAGACGGTGGTCAGCCTGCCGCCCCTGCCCAGCCTGGACCTCAAAGTGACCGAGACCGTAAGTCCTCTGCTGCCGCCGTGGCTTGGCTTTCGCCGGTTCTCCTTTGCCGGGGTAACGAACCTCCTCGCTCGTCGGATCTGACGAAGGTGGAGGGACGCCCTTTCTGGGAGCGGGTTCTGCTCTGTCCCGTGAGCCTCCCCCAGGGTGCCCGGGCAGGCTTGTGACCGGCCGGGGTGTCAGGATCAGGCCCTGTTTGCATCCGCGGCGCCGTGTCCCGCGGGCTCACGGCTTGTCCCGCCGGCAGCAGTCGGAGCTGACGGACCTGGTGCAGTCCTACACCAGCGAGGTGATGGAGGCAGCCTGCGCCCTGACCTGCGACTGGGCCGAGAAGATCCTCAAGCGCTCCTTCAACAACATCGTGGAGGTGGCCCAGTTCCTCATCCAGCAGCACATCATCAGCTCCCGCTCGGCCCGCGCCGAGCTGGTCATGGCCATGGTGGTCTCCGGTGGGTGGGATGGAGCCCCGGGATCCCCGAGGGGTGCAGGGCTGGGGGATGGGGCGTCCCCGGGGTGCGGTGACCCCCTCCAGCTGCCCGCGGCGTGGTCGCGGGGTGTCCCCCCTTTATCACCTTCTGTACACGCACAGAGAGCACGGAGAAGATCCACCGCGAGGGTCGGCCCCCGCTGACGGCGAAGAAGAATGGCCTGGACACCTCCGAGAGCGGCGAGAGGAGCCAGGGGCAGGTGGGACCCCGCCGGAGCCGGGTGGGGAGCCCGGACCCCCGGGTCGCCCGCTCAGCGCGGGGGGACACGCTGCCCGGCTCCACCACAATGTCCCCTTTCCCGACTCTCTGCCTGCAGCTCAAGAAGGAGAGCGGCCCCAAGACCCCCGGCCCGCCCCGCACCGAGAAGAAGAAGCCCCCGGAGCCCCCCAAGGCGGCCAGTAGTCCCCAGGTGAACGCCCTGGTCGCCCGCCTGCCCCTGCTCCTGCCCCGCATCCCGCCGGGGGACCGACCCACGGTGCCCGGTGCCGCCGCCGTCCGCTCCTCCCCTCCCGTCCTGGCCCCCAAAATCACGGCCGCCCCCCTGGGGGGCACCGTCAAGGTGGCCCTGCCGCTGCCGGTGGGCACGGCCTCCCCCTCCCTGCCCCTGGGGCTGGCCCCGGGGGCCAACGGGCCGGCGGGGCTGCTGAGCCAGCAAGCGGCCGTGCCCGTCCTCAACGTGCTGCTGCCCGGCGTGGGCGTCCCCGCGGGCGAGAGCCCCGCCAACCCCAGGAGCGCGGGGGGCGGCGAGGGTCCCGGCCCCCAGGACTCGCAGCGCCCCAAGGCCACCAAGCGTCCCCCGGAGCCAGCTGGGGATGCCGCCGCCCCACCGAAGCGGAGACGCGGGCGGCCACGGAAGAGGACGGAGGACGGAGGCGCGGGCGAGACGGCGGAGCTTCGCCACGGTGCCGATGGTGGTGGCTCGCCCGGCGGTGGCAGCGCCACCAGCCCCCTTGGGGACAGCCCGGCCGGGGACCCCCTGCCCGCCCAGGTCGGCGTCATCCACGAGGGCAGGACCAGCGCCGAGGTCGCCGAGCTGGCACTGGAGGACGAGGCGGCGCGGCGGAGCCCGGACCAGGCCAGGTGCCCCCCGGGTGACAGCGGGGGCTCCTGCGCCCCCCGGGATGGGGGGGACGCCCCCACGCAGGGCCATGGACAGACGCCGGCAGGGACTGGTCCCGCTGCTGCCGCGGACGCCCGTCCCCATGTCCCCGTGTCCCGGGGGGGCTCGCTGGGGCGGGCAGGGCTCTGCGCCCACCCTGGCACTTAGGGGTCCCCCCAGCCTGGGCCACTTCCCCCCGGGATCCCATGGGACCCCCACGGCCTGCCTTGCCCCCCCCATTAAAAACCAAGCACTCCGTCTGTCCGTCCGTCCGTCCTGTCTGTGGTCCGCAGGGGGTCGGGGGCAGCACTGGGGGCGCAGCCACCCCACGGTGGGGGGGGGTGTGTGGGTGGGACCCCCACGGGTGCCCAGTCCCTTCCCACGG
>VZSF01006115.1:83780-130469 GCA_013398295.1 Chionis minor | reverse complement strand
GGAGCCCTGCAAGGGCTGCTGGGCAGGCAGATAGAAATGCAAAAGCCACAGGCAGATCATCTCGGCTAGCATCAGATAACAGATCAAAAGGCAAGCATCCTTTTCTCCTTCCTCTCAGCCTCCCTCTCAGTTTCTTTTAAGCACAAAAACGGCACAAAAAAAAAAAAAAAAAAAANAAAAAAAGAAAAGAAAAGGAGTGGGGAGGAAAGAAAAGAAAGGGGCAAATTCCAGCCAGGCAGTAAAATGCCATCTGTCTCCTGATGGCTCATGTGACACTGACAGACCACTGTGAGCCAGAGCCAAAGGCACGGCAGCCCATGATCCGTCACAGCGCATGAGGGAGCACCCCTTCCCAGCCTCCACTCGCTCCTGAACCCATCAGAAGTTTTTGAGCCGAGAGAAAAAAATAAATCAGGCCAACCCTTGCTGCCCTTCCCACAGGGAAGCATGCCCAGGGTGGTGGTGGTGGAGGCAGTGTCGGACTTTGGAGCAGGGCTGTCTCTGCTGCGTGACTTTTCCCCAGGCTGGGATCTCTTCAGATCCACCTGTTTCCCTCTCAAAAGCAGATCCTGGGAAACAAAGGGGATGAACAGCAGGCAGCCTGCCACCTCCCCCACCTCCCCCCCCACCTCCTTCAACCCAACTGCTTCATTGCCTCTAGGGAAAGAGCCCCCCTGACCCTGGGACCCTCCTGGGCTGGGGGAGCAGAGACGAAAAGGGAGTTGTACGAGACAGACGGCAGCCGTGGCTGCCAGTGACCGGTCACGGGCTGGCCCTGCAGGCTCTGCCACAAAGGAGGAAGCTGCAACCCACATTGCCTGGGAGCACAGATGTCTCTAGATGACATAGCCACTTCCCAGAAAGAGATATGCCCCCATTCAGTCCCAGAGGAGGTGGCAGGGAAGCCCCGTGCAGTGGGTGGAAGAGGAAAAGCCCCAAATTTTCCTGATTTTCCTGTATTCCCAGCAGTGATGGTTTCAGGAGAGCAGGGTGTTGGAAGATGCAACCTTCTTGCCCTACATCTGTGGCTTAGCGCAGCAGCAGACCCTGGGAAGCTCAGCACCCCATGGCAGGGCTGCCCTGCGAGGGCGACGGAGACCCACTCATGGCACCTGCTGAGGTCCTGGGCAGGCCGGACACGAGGCCACACACCTACAAGGAGACAGGACCACCCGTGTGCCAGCTGGGGCTGCGGGGGCAGCACGGCAGTGAAGTGTCCGTCCACACAGCCCTTCTCTGGAGCACCAAACCAGCACCAGCAGCCAGCATTGCTGGCCAGCACACACTTCCTTCTCCACCAACCTGTTCTTGTTCCCATCTTCACCATCCGGGCCACTGCTGACCACCCAATACATGGCAGGACCTCACCAGCTGGGCCAACTTGGAGCTGAGTCGCTCATTTCCTAAACCCGTCTCCTGGGAGCAGAGCTGCGGAAGAAGTCACTGTACATTGAGCTGAGGGGGGATGATGTGAGGGGGTGCAGGAGACTGGCTTCCCCTGCCTGCCAAGGGACCAGCAGGATGATGCTATAAGATTCCACAACACCCTTGAACCTTTCCCCACCACCACTTGCTAGTACTCAGGCGTGATCACCAGGCATGTCAGGTCCTGGGCACCTTCCCTGAGGGGAGCTGGAAGTCCAGGACATCAGGAAGTGGGCAGCTCCCACCAGCCCAGTTGCAAAGCACCAAGTCCCTTTTGGTGCTGGCATCTTCTGGAACAGCCTGAGACTCACCCATGGCTCAGCACGGTTCAGGGGGGACATAGAATCATAGAATCACTTGGGTTGGAAGAGACCTTCAAGATCATCAAGTCCAACCATAAACCTACACTGCCCAAACCACCCCTAACCCATGTCCCTCAGCACCACGTCTGCCCGGCTTTTAAATACCTCCAGGGACGGCCATTCCACCACCTCCCTGGGCAGCCTGTTCCAATGCTTGAGAACCCTTTCGGTAAAGAAGTTTTTCCTCATATCCAACCTAAACCTCCCCTGGCACAACTTGAGGCCATTTCCTCTTGTCCTGTCACTTGTTACTTGGGAGAAGAGACTGACCCCACCTGGCTAGAACCTCCTTTCAGGGAGTTGTACAGAGTGAGAAGGTCTCCCCTCAACCTTCTCTTCTCCAGGCTGAACAATCCCAACTCCCTCAGCCGCTCCTCGTAAGACTCCTCCAGAGCCCTCACCAGCTCCGTTGCCCTTCTCTGGACACGCTCCAGCCCCTCAATGTCTCTCCGATACTGCGGTGCCCAAAACTGAACACAGCACTCGAGCTGCGGCCTCACCAGTGCTGAGTACAGGGGCACTACCAGTGCCCTGCTCCTGCTGGCCATGCTATTCATCATCACACATGATGCTGTAAACACTGAGCATCACCCAACCCCTGCTCCATCTTTGAGTCTGACAACATAAGGTCTCTTTCTAAGCCTCTGCGTCCAAAGGCAGGTGCAGGCCTTGACCTACAAGTATTCATTTTACGTTTTTTCTTAGGAGACGCGGCATTACAATGTTTGCAGATGCAATTTCCCACGGGCATCCCCAGATGAAGGAAGGCAGAGGGAGAGCACAGCACTCAGCAGGATTGCTGAGCCAGTGCTGGTCACTGGGTACCCAGCATGGGCTGGGATCCTGCCTCACTCCAAGTGCAGCACAAAGCCAGCCTGACCCCTGTCCCACCTCCACCAGCAAGACCGGAGCAGCGTGACGGTGGCTGCCAACAGCCTGGTCCTGCCAGAAGAAGCCTCCAGAGAAACGACATCACATTTCACAATACGTCCTCCCTGCTGCCTTCAGGGACAGCCCTGGTCCTTGGCATCGTCAGAGGGATGAGAGAAGGGCTGGACACACAGCTGTCTCTTAAGGGTGGGCTAAAAACCAGCAAGACTGTCCCAGGGCACCCCAGGACTATGCTGGGCCATGGGACAGCACCAGGGCAGCACCTCTGTCCCTCACAGCCTGCAGCAGGTTGGTGCTGCTGTCGGGAGAAGCTGCCGTGCAGAGCTGCTGCAGTGAAACCCCCAGAGAACACCACGGGTTTGGGCTGTGGAGCCTGGAGGACCCTGGCACACAGTTCGCCAAGCTGACCCCCAGCATCACCTCCCCCAGCTCCTGGCCATAAATCTGCTGCCCAGCAGCATTATTCCATCTTCTCCTACACCATTTGACCACAGAGGTGGTCCGTGTGACTCCTGCAGCTATCCCTGACCCCACAGGCATCCCTGGTGACACCTTTAGTTACTCCTAGCAGTGCCCTGCTCCCCTGGGTGCCTGAGCTGGATGTGCCTCCAGGGCTTCTTCAGGAGGGTGGTGCGTGTGTCACACAATGGCTCAGGGCTGTCTAGGGGACAGGGAGAGTGTCAGAACATGAAGGGCTTTGAGCCACGACGAAAATGGCCACAGTGTGCAAAAGGCCCTAGAGAGAGAGAGCCTGACGAGTTTATTATCGTAGCAGAGGAAAAAGCTTGGATTATGTTGTGAAAGGATGATGTGGGATTGCTTGGGCTCGGTCCATGGGCCATGGGAGGGATGGAGACAGGCGTTACTGCAGGTGGGGCTGGGAGGAATGGGGCTGCCTCCACCCCAGCCCTGCAGGAGCCACCGTCCAGTCCTGGGTACAGGGAAACACTCTGAAACAGCCTGGCCCTGCTGCGGTTAATCTGACTAATGATTAGCTCGGTAGGATGTGGCCATTCAGGGGCACAGGGTGAAAACAGCCCTTCTGCCTTTGCTTACACAGCACACACAGCTGGGCCATTCCCACAGCCAACACCCAGAGAGAGCCACAGCAACGGGGGAAGTGCCGGCTTGGGAGAACCATCCAAGAGCTTGGGCTGGGGGAGCAGCCCAGAGGATGCTGCCCAACCCAGCTCCACGCAAAACTCGCCCCAAGCAAGAGCTGGCCCCGACACACACAGTTGTGTCTCTCTGCAGAGATGTTTTTGCATCAAAAGGCAGATCCAGGGAACTGGAATCTCACTCTTTGTCCTTATGGCATCCATCGGAAGTTGAGTCAGGAGTTAGTGTGAAGTTCTGGGGTCACAAAAAAGGCTGCCTTGCGTGTGTCATACTTGGACACTCCACAAGGTATGTCCCAACACCCTTTGACCTGCCCAGAGAGCAGATGCTTTCTCCTCCAGGGCCAGCATCAGCAGTTTTACAGCAAACTCCTTGCTTTCACTACCCACTTCAGGCTCCCACATCCCCAGGATCCTGCCTGAAGTCTGTACGTGGCTGTCACAACAGCTGTGTGAGCAGGGTATGATCCCATCTCTGTGATGAGAGTGTCAAAACTCTGAGAAAACAGAGCGCGTGGCCGTGGCTGAAGGGATTTCTGCCTGTCTGAGAAACACCCCTCCTAAAATCTCATCCAGTGCCACCCTCTGACCAAAAGCTGAAGGCATCAGGTTCTGTGCTTCCCCCAAACCCGACAGCAAAATGTCAGGATGAAGAGGTTGAAGGAATGGAGAGGATGCTTAGCTTGAACGCACACGTGCTGCACATTGAGAACACACACGTGCTGCACACTGAGGCCAGACAACGCTGGTGGGAACCCTGCGCAAGCAAGCACAAGAGACCACCAGCCCTGAGACCCTGCCCGCCCAACCTGCTCGCTCCCACTGCTCCCTGGGGCCCAGCACCAGGCTTGGCAGCTCCAGAAGAGTAGCTCTTGGCTCAGCCCACCACTGGACCACGGGTCCAGCACTGTGAACCTGCCGAGCTGGCACAGTACCTGCCCGGAGCTGCGGTCCACACAGATGTGTGTGTGGGACCCATCTTAGGAGCTAGTTGGAAGGAGCAGTGCATGGCTTGCCTGTGGCACCGGAGGAGAGGACATCTCCCAGTTTTGGAGACTAAACATAGGACATGTCCTCTGACAGATGCTCACCTCTCTTAATGTGAATGTTTTAACACTGGGACTGGCAACCAGGGATGGGGTGGAATCTCTGTCTTTGGAGAATTTAAAAACTTGAAGGGACTGGCCCTGAGAAACCTGTTGCAGATTTTAAGCCAGCTATGGAGTTTGGAACAGAGACATCCAGAAGTCCCTCCCAAACTAATTTTGTGTGATTCTTTCAGCCCCCTGAACTCCTGCTGTTTCCTGGCCAGCAAAAAGAAATGGGTCCATCCATAGGTTCCTGTCTAAGGCAAGTTTGGGGGAATCCAAGGATTGGATTTGACTGTCTGTAAGTACGGTTTGGTTTATAGCCTGCGTTTTGCTTTGCATGGCTCTGGGAAAGCCAAGGCTTTACATGTCTCTTGTATATCCCTCCCACTCCAGTTATTATTATTCTTCTTGTGAAGAGGAAACCACTTAAAATGGCTCTCACAAATGCTTCTCATCAGCTTGACTGAACAGAAAAGTGAATATGAACTGATCTTAGTTAAATGAAGCCCACTTCAATTGTCAATTAGGGGTTCAAAGCCACTTAAATAATACACTTCAGCTTCACGTCCCTGTACACAGATACAAAGAGACACCTTCCAGCCACTTTCACTGCTCAGTGGTTGAATGACCCTACTCAGTCCACATGATATTTGAAGACCTTGGTGAACCTCACCTAAGCCCAGATCCAAAATCCTCTTCTGCTTCAGGAGAATCAGAAAAATTTCCAGCATTTCATTAGCCCTTCGCTCCACACCCAGCAGCTGGCATCTGCTGAAATGGCTTAGAAGCAGCAGCAAACCCCAGTTCTGGAGATCTCATAAATTTTCATATGTTCTTGAGTTTCCAAAGCTCTCTGCTCTCAGATCACAGAGACCTGAACCTGCTAGAGACACATGCCCCAAATATCCACACAAGACTGACAACTGGTGCTTCTGATTTTTTGTTGTTGTTGTTGTTTTGGCAATAACTACTCATTCCACACCTGCCCCCATTTCAAGCAAGAGATCAGACTCAAGACTTCCAAGGCCCCTTCCAGCCAACATTTGTAGGCCAACAAGTCCTGTTTCACAGCAGTCCCTGCCTTCTCAGAGGTGGGAAGTGCTTCTCTACCCTGTTTCTCCTGCCAGTTCGTGGTGGTCTCTCCCAGGAATTATCCAGCAGCATCTCTTTCCTTTGCAAGTAGCAATAGCACAGCACAAGCAAGATGTGCTTTTTTCGGGTGTGAATAAGCACAAGTCTGACGTGGATGTGCAAGAGTCTGGCTGGCATCTCAGATCCATACAGGTTCCTGCTTCCCACTGTGCAACGCTCAGTCTCCATGCAAACAAATGGTTTTCTCTGTCTGTCCCTCTTTCTCTTTCTTTCCTTCCTTCCTATAAATTGTTTTTTCTTCCTTTCCTTTCCTTTCCTTTCCTTTCCTTTCCTTTCCTTTCCTTTCCTTTCCTTTCCNCCTTCCCTTCCCTTCCCTTCCCTTCCCTTCTTTCCTATGTTTTCTTTCTTTCTTCTTTCCTTCTTTCTTTCTTCCTTTTCCTCTGCAGCCATTTGAATGACAAAGGTTTCTGATTACAGTCCTCATGGGGAATCAAACAGCAAGGCTGCTGCTCTCTTACTGACTGGCAGATTAAGATAGATAAAGGGAGAGATTTGTATATTGACTCTGTGTTTATGTAAGTCATGTGCAAGGCCTGGCCAGGAGCAAAGGGGGATCTGACCCACATAAATAATAACGAGCAGCATTTTTAAACTAAATCATCTGGAAAATTCACAGACGATTCCGTTGGTTCCTTCTATTGTGTCACCGGAGGGTCATAAATAATTCAGCCTTGCTCAAATATTTATGGAAATCAATTTAGCCCTCAGTCCAACGTCACCTCCCTGAGAAAACAGTTTCCTTTCATATCTCAAGTGCAAACTGACTGCCCTCCATATCACCAGCCTCCCCGGGGCCAAGGGCACCCGTAACCTCCTAGCAACATGCCCAGGCGCCAGCCCAGCCACACAGGTCCCCAGACAGCTCTGGGGCCACCAGAAAGATAAAGCTGCGTGTGCTCCTCCAGGAGAGGAGCAGGTCCAGCACCTGCCCCCCTTCTGCTGTGACTACCCAAAGCTTCGTGATGGGGCGTCTGCTCTGGCCCAGGGCAGTTGTCAGCTCCAGAGCTGAGGAATGGCAATTAGCAAAGCTGTTGGCACACGCAGAGCAGTTTCTGTGCAGGTGACAACCGATGCTCATGTCAACAAACCCTACACAGGAGAGAAGCTCCCCGATGTGATCAAAGGTGACAAAACAAACTCCCACAGGAGTGAGCAGCTCCAGGGAGCTCCCCATTCCCACTCCCAGGGCAAGGTCCACGGCTCTGCCATACCCACTGAGGAGGAGCTGCTCCTGAGTGCTCTCATGCATCCAGGACCTGAGCCATGACCCGGCACTTGCAGCTCACTTCCTTGCGTCCCCTCTGGCTGACACATGGCAAGGATTCCTGAAACTCTTCCCAAAAGCAGGGCAGCCACAAAAATTCCTGAAACCTCTCTTCCCCAAAGCAGAGCCATCCCGAAGGACAGATCCAGGTGGGGTGACGAGTCCATGGGAAGACTTGCACCTGCATGGACTTCACACGAGTAAACACGGAGGATATGGGAGCCCTTGTAAAGCTGGTGCCGCTTAACTACATTGATATATGATGGGGCCAAGATTCATACAACAAATTGCCAGGCTTAATGAAACAAAGGCTGGAGAAATGACCACCAAGTTGGTATAAAATGGCACCAGTCCTCTACCGTCTCTTCTGTACACAAAAGTAAACCCCAGAACAGAAAAAAATAATCAAATAAAACAGCGCCACTAGGTGCACAGAGCTTCCCATCTGCTTTCCAAGGGCTTCCCCAAGGTTCACGTCTCTCAGCACAGGACTGCTAACTGCCTTCTGCTCTTCAGACTCTCCTCTTTCACCCCCACACAGCAGCAACGCTGAGGCACCCTGAAGGCTCACACATATCCCACTCTCTGCCTGTCTGTAGATGCCACTAGATGAGAGCACCACTGTCATTCCTGCATGTAAAAGGACCTGCTGGTTTTGCAAGAGCAAAACCTTTACTGCAGTTGACCCTCCCAAATGAGCCACGGCTCTTATCTCTGGGTTAGCTGTTATCCGTGCTAGGATTTCCAAGGAGCGGGCAACTTCAGTATGGAAAGGAGAGCAGGAGCGTGGAGCTAACCAGAGCTATTAGACCTGCCCCAGGAAAGCTGCAGCAAGTCACGCTCTGCCTGCACACCCAAGAGCAGCAAGATGCAGTCAGCAGCTCCCACTGTAGAGGCACGTCTCCCCCAGCACGCCTGGGCATGGGAGACAAAGGGATCAGGATGTGCACAGATGCTACTAACATGGAAGAGCTTCACTGGAAATAATTAGCCTTTGTTAGGAGAAAATCCTAGGAAAATTTTTGGCAAAAAGCTGGGCAGAATCCTTTTCCTGTTCTTTGCTCTCCCTGACTGGAAAAGTCCCTCTCCTGTCCAGCACTTATGATTGGGGCCTTTGAAAGATCATTCTTCTTTGTCAGACTGGTGATTCATTATGGATGAAAGAAATGGGTGTTCCTGGGCTGCAGGGTCCTGGACTGCCTGGCATTTGGGGTGCTGCCTAACAATGATCCTTAATTCATACCCCCATTGTAAAAGTGTCTCTGCACTCAGTGCAAGGACATCACCTGGTCTCTCTGCAGAGCTGTTTCATGAAAGCCCGTGCATTAGTTGTCTTTTATTCAAAAAGGGGTTAATTTGTGCCCTCTTCTCCCCCAGGCACAGTAACACAATCAATCTCAAAAGAGCTGCTTGGCTCTCTCCTCCCTTCTCCAGTCAGTCACTCCTTGGCTTTTAATAAATTATTCAGCTTTCCTAAATATGCATAGGGGTCTCATTAACAACTAATTTTGCTTATTTAAAACAACTGCATAATCAAACCACTATAGTGTTTCGCCTTTCTTATATCCATGAATTATTCATGTGCTGCGAATCTGCATATAAATTTATTGATTCTTAAAAGGGCACATTTTTCACAGCCTGGAAAAAAAAGAAACCCTGGTTATTCTGGTTTTGAATATTTTTGGCCCAAACTCCCATTTAACAAATCATATGGTGCTTTCCTGGGAACAGACGGCAGGCAAACCCACAGCATCACCAAACGCACCTGGAATTCCTGGGCGCAACAAAGGGGAGTGTTTCCAGCATTGCAATTAATCATTGGCACAATCTTGACTTGCAGCCCTTTCCCAGAGTGCCAATGGCTTATTGTTGCAGCATCCATTTCACACTGACTTCTTGGTACCTTTAGGTGCCCCCATACAAGCCACAAAGAAGGGCACCTGGGCAAGGAAGGGACCCCAGACCCTACACACTTCTTGCACAGATCCCCGAGGAGGTGATCCCCTTCTGCTCCTAGACTCACAGAGTCATTCAGGTCTGAAGTTTTCTGGAAGTTTCTAGTCCAACCTCCCGCTCAAAGCAGGGTCAGCTATGAGATCAGACCAGATTGCTCACAGCTTTATCCAGTCTTGCCCTGAAAAATTCCAAAGGCAGAGAATGCAAAACCTCTGAGCAACCTATTCCACTGCTCGACTGTCTTCATGAAGTTTTTCCTCATATCCATTTTGAAATTCTATTTTTTCAATTTATGTCCATTGTCTCTTGTCCTCCTTTCATGCACTGCTGTGAAGATCCTGGGTCTCTCTTCCTGATAAATTCCTCTTTCCCCAAGCACTCCTGGTTGTCGTTACTCTCCAGCCTTTGAGGCCTGCCTAAATCTCAGGCTGAGATCTGGAGAAGCAGTGGCCTTAGTGAAAGCCACAGCATCACAAAAGCTCGTACAAACGCCTCCTCATTCTCAAAAAGGGCATTTTTGGAGGAGGCTTTGACAACCCCATCCCATGAAAAGGGACTACAGTGAATGTCAAAAATGGAGCCACGGAGCAGTGACCTTCAACTCATTGTAAACAAAGGACGACTCAGAAAAACCTGTGCATCTCCTTGTAGGTACCTCCAGGTCCTCAGCCCCTGGCAAATCATGCCTGATGGTGGCTGGAGGTCTGAAGGGGAAATGAAGAGTGTCTCTCACCAACTGGAGTCCTTGGTATGAACCCCAGCACAGACAGCTCCTTCCTGAGGAGCTCCAGACTCCAGCCCAGCGGCAGGTCCATAAATGCCAGGCACGATGCCAGGGAATGTACATTGCTGGCACTTGCAAGGTATTAGCAATGCTCCTTTGGTTGGCAGGAGCTGTAGGTGTGTCAGTCTTTGCAGAGAAGCTCCGAGCTGCAAGTCCCTCAAGAGCTCTGTTCTTCACCTGCCTGGGGACACTCCAAGCTCAGGACAGTGCTCACATCTGCAAAGCCAGTGTCCAAGAGCTCCCTGCTCAGCCCCTAATGGTTGGAGCAGTATTCACGTCCCCGTGAATACCATCCAGGATGGAGATTTCAGTTCATCTACACGACATGGTGATGAAAAGCAGAGCAGCAGCACACCAAGCCCCAGGGCATTTGCAGTGCTGCCGTTCAAGAAGAGCCATCCCGGCAGGGCCGGCTCCCGGCCATGTCCCTGGCAGCCTCTGGGTCCGGTGCATGTGGCCCCGGTGAGAGATGCCCTGCACAGGGCACAGCTGTGCCTCCATAGCCACGTGTCTCTCCAAGCCTCTGCTGACAAAGCCATGGCTTATCTGCCCCACGTGCCATGTGGGTTTCCTCACTGAATGAGCATCAGATGGTTCGTTTCATTTGTCTCTTGAGAACTCACCAGGGTTTTTTTTGTTTGCCTAGTAAGGGAGCAGGTTGCTGTGTTTTAATTTGTCTTCTTACCCTTTCATGATAAAAAACCCCACTAGCCACAGGAGGAACATGAATCTGTAAATAACACAGCTGAGTCCTGAGACAAGATCTCCCTTTCTTCCTTTCCCTGTCTGTCTGCATCACGGGCTGGCTGGCTCGCTATCTATTCATCTGCTCGGCTGCAGTGCCTCGGAGTGTCACTCAGAAGCAACCGCCACATGGAGCAGTCTGACGACTTGATCCAAACCCCAGCCCCTACCTGCTCTGTGATGGTCTGGAGTTTTCAGCCAGGACTGTGGTTCAGGGAAGACACAGTGGTGACAGCCACAGATAAGGCAGAAGGAGCTGGGACAGGAAGATACACTTTGCAGAAAGCACATGGTGGGAAGTGGGATGGCTGTTGACTATCCCCATCCCACACCTTAAGCTCAAGGCAGTGGTGCTCTGACCCAGCCTTGAACAAGGGGATGGATCTGCCCCTTGCTGGCACTGTGGAGGTGCCAGCACATCGTGTCACAGCAAGGTCACCTCAGACCTGGCAGGACTACACCAGTTATAACGCACTGCTGTGAGTCACTGGTGGCTCTGCCAGAGCTCCTCACATAGCACTTGGAGAAGGTAATCACACTCAGGGTGACCTCCGGAGACCAAGGCACTAAGGAACTGGCAGGTACTTTCAGTCTGTTCTGGATGTCTTCTCAATGACCCACATCCTTCTGCATCCAAATGCCATCACTTCCCCTCCCAGCTTGTGACACCTCTGCGATCACAACCTCCGCTGCAGGGCTCAGCTCCACGGTCCCTCCACCAGCCGACGAACTGAATGCTTCTGCCCTGCCTGCAGACTGGACAGTGAGGTCCAGGTGAATGATGCAGGAAGGGTAGGGAAAATGGAAAGCAGAGACAGAAAAGCACTGGGAGGAAAGGGTAAGATAGCACTGGTAAGCTGCTCCTCACAACCAAGGAGTTGAAGCAGCTGAACTGGTTGTTTTTAAACCAGCGTCCCGTGAATCTTTGGAAAAACATTCAGTTGCTTAAGTGGGAGAAAACCTTCTTAAGATAGAGCAGTTAACATCCCTGCTCTGATCAAACAGGTGAATGATCCCAGGAGAAACTTCATTTAATCAGAACAGCAGGAACTTGACAAAAATCCCAGTTGTACACCAAGGGACACATTAACCAAAATCCTCCTGTAGCAGACTTGCACTTAGGCATAACTTTGCAACCCAGGAGCAGCTGTACTGACATCAGCGGGTCTGCTTGAAGTGCAGCTGAACACATGTTCACAAGAGCTAATTTTGTACAGACAGCAGCCCTGAAACAGCAGCTTATGGGAAATACAGCCAAGAAGACAGACAACAGGCAAGAAAAAGAGACCATTTCAAGCCTGGGTGCTGAAGAAGTTCTTGGCAGCGTGGCAAGGAGGTTTTGGTTACTGTTGGAGAAGCAAGTTTGTGCTCTTGTTTAGGAAATGGGTAGAAGATCTATGAGTTCAAATGAAAACCACCTGAAAGGCATCCACATGACTTTAGTTGGGAGAGCACTCAGGTAGGGACCGCAGTCTGACAGGATGAGTCACTGAGCAGAGGGCGATCCACGTGTTGCTTGAGACAGATCCTATCTTGCTCAAGGAGCCACATTCCTGAGTGCCAAGATCCTCTATGTCAAAAAAGTCCCATTTGCTACCTTGAGACTGAAGACCCCTTTCCACCTTAACAGGAGAGGAAAAAGGCACAAGCACGCTGGGTTCACAAAGATGAGTCTTTGAGCAACCAGGTCTAATGGGAGGTGGTGGGGGTAGGAACTAGATGATCTTTAAGGTCCCTTGCAACCCAAACCATTCTATGATTCTATTACAAGGAACATGGACTTTCATGTAGAGGTTAACGTGCTTCCAAAAATCAAAACACATAAATTCTAGAAGTTACCTCTGTTGGACTCGGTGTAACTTCAGGTACCTCCTAGAAAAACTTAGAGTTTTCTTTCCTCTTTAAGGTCAGGCTTCTGTCTCGGTTTCTGTGTCTTTAGTCTCTGTTCCTCTGTTACAGCCCCCAACACTTCATGAGAGGTAAGTGAATCCCGTGATTGTGGTGCAGAACTTGTAACCAGGATGCCTGGGCCCTGCGGAGGGTGGAGAAGGTGCGATCCTTGACTTGTTGGGTGAGAATGAGCCAGTCACCTTCCTCTTGCGGACCTCGTTTTCCCAGGTGGAGATGATTCTATTTACCCACATCCTTAAATACAGTTTTACAGCCTGGGTTAATGTTGATTTCCAAGTGACTTCGCTAAACTCTCAGCCAGTCTCAGCACCTGTTCAGAGCTTCCCTCTTTCCCAGCACTTCACAAGTCAACTGTAAAGCAACACAGATGCATCAAGAAGCTGATATGGGGGGTATCAAAGCCCATTTCCTTCCTGCAGCTGCCTTTCAGAGTGTGTTCCTCTAGCATAGACCCCTCACACAGCACCTGGCAGGAGATGACTTGACTCCTCTAGACACCTTTTAGCCATCGCAGCTCTACCTCCTGGTGCACATTCCAGATCTGCTCTCCAGAGATAGGTGGCTGACCTGCTCTTGACACCTGCATCCCAGCACATACACACTCATTCCCCACCTACCCACGGTAGTAGGAGCAGATGAAATCCGGAAATGTTGTGACGACAAATATTGACAAATATGACAACAGGTCATTTATTGTTTATGCCTTTACCGCACATGCCTGAGCAACTCTCTGCCGGACTCCGGCGGGTGAGCGCACCGGGACCGTCCCTTCACAGCCTGCCCGCAGCCGCCGCTGCCCTCTCTGCCCACCCCGTGGAAACAGGGAGCGGCAGGGAATGTCTGGATTCCATAAGAAGCTGAGATACTCATAGAAGCAGCATTAATTACAACTCTTAACATTTAATTATAGGTTCCCTTAGTTTCCACTGTATATTTACAGCTGAAAAACCTTGCTAATTGCCTCTGTGTTTTCATAGCTCAGACGTGAACTCACACTCAAGTGATGGCAGAACCACTCTGTTCCAGACCAGCTTATGACGTTAACGATCTACCACCCGCTTACAGCCACCCAGAGGGAGCCGAGAGGAGGAACCAGGTGTTCCCCACCAATCTCACAGCTTGCAACAGCATGTCCCAAAAATGGCCTCGAGTGGTTCAGGAGAACAAGAATCACCTTGAGATCAGCAGAGGAACAGAGTTTCAGAGTTGAGCCTTTGGGGACAGGAATCCATGGGGAAGCTGGGACCTTCAGGAATACAAGACACTGCTCCGGTGGAGCTCCTTTTTAATGCACTGCAAAAAAGATATGATCTTATGCAAAAATATGCAGATGGAGAGCTGATTGCTCTCCGAGTCACACCCTGTGTGCTTCACTGAATGCCCACAATTTCACAGGGATGCGTACAGGTGCGGTGCAGCGGAGACAGCATGGGGACTTACGTTGTAAAACTGAGTCATATAGTGAAATGTCCCATCCATGTCCCTTTGCTGCAGTTCCCTGCTGCCTTCCCGTTCTCCATGGTGTGATGCTGCCCATGCCTGGGTGGAGGATGTAAATTGCCACGATGGGCTTGTGCCCCCCTGGAGCAGTGTGGCTCCAGGCCTGGTGTGATGGCAGGGCACAGGGAGAAGGGAGCATCCTTGTTTCTGCACTAATCCCAGCACTATTCCAGGAAGCTGGACCTGCACAGCTGGGCCTGAACTAGGACTTCAGTCACCCCTCTGAGCACTGGATGTCTAATATCTCTGCTGCATGGTAGGCAGCTGCTTCCTCCAGCCAAATTAGGAGTTACGTGATGCAGGAACAAGAGCCCACAGCACATTTTGTAAGATCATCCATTTCCCCTCAGTGCTTGCCAAAGAGACAGGTCCAACTGGACAGGAGGCACCTGGTCGTTCCCAGAACCAGGCGTGATCTGTGCACCCTGTCCTGCCCTCCCCAAACACAGACGGGATAACTGCCTCGCATGGAGCCACTCCCTGCCTTCCCTGGAAGCCAAGCTGCCACGACAGGGACATGCCCATGGGATGAGTGTGCAGGAGCTCCACTCCATGATGGTGAGGACCAATGAGCTGAAACCAACCTTGGAAGGCAGGGAGCAGCAGCTGCCTGACCTGGCTTCCCAGGACAGCCTTGCCAGGCTCTAGCCTCTGTATGCCCTTTCCACCCTGGTGCTGGGTGTCACTAAAATCACCTGGGGATGCTTCCTGCGCTCTTTTCCCATGGATTATGCCAACCCTGACTGTAGAGGGCTTGAAAATCTCCTTCTGTTTTATCACGTCCGATGCACAAGCACCAACTGGCTCGAGGGGAGCAGCAGCAAAACAACCCAACTTGCAAACCCCAAACAACATGCCTGAGACTGCCTGTGCTGCTTGGAGCTTGCTCCCAGCTTGGCAGTGTGCTGCCAGCAGCAAGACCATGTCACAGCGACCGCTCTGCAGGCTTCCCCAAGAGGACCCTGTGGCAGCACTGCAACTCCTGGTTCTGCCAGCAGCACCAGAGCTGCTGCATCTCTTCAGACAGCATTGAAAGAGAGAAAGGACTATCTGTTCACCTCACAGAGCTTAGTCCTCTGTGATTCTGAGCCCCACAGCACCTCTGACGCCTGCGCATCACAGCACCAGGGCTGTAGTGACAAATAAGTCTTCATCTCTGCAAGGGAAGAAGAAGAATACACCCAGCACAGTAGAAATGTGACCGCTCCCTACTGCACTCTGCCCTACTTGGAGACAGACAAGATCAATCCTACTGACTCCTGGCTCATTCTCCTCCTGCTTGGCTTTTGCTCAGGCTAGCACACCGATACCAACACGCAGAGGCATCTGCATCATCCGCTCAGCGTCAGCTGCAGCTGCATACGGTTGGTCCCAGAAGAACGAAGAGACCCCTCTGGAGCCAGGGCTCTTTTATCTAAAACCACCTTCCACACTACACAAGGGATTCAGCCCCTCAGAAATGGCAGGAGGATGAATCCCCACCACTGGGCTCATCAGTTTGTGGGTAGCTGGGAATGTAATATCCTCTGTCCCACCACATTGTGCAGCAGAGGTGGTGGATGTGGGTCCATAAGTGCTTCAAGGAGAGCTTGAATGGAAACCCTGGCCTTTCCTGTCTCTGTTGGTCGTCTGGTGGCACCAAGGAGGGGAGGTTGTCTGATGCCACCTTTGGTTTTATGAGCTCTTCAAAAGAAGCATCCTCCCTGTATCACTGAAGAAACAAGCTGATGCACAACCACACCAGCTGGGAATCCACCTCTCCTCTGGCACTTTCTTGCCCAAGCCAGTTCATGGCAAGCCCCAAGTCAGATGGTCACAGCAGGCCATTGCTTAACCCATCTGCTGTTCCTCAAGGACACAGCCTTTGCATTTTGGCTTAATGTCACAGCAGAGTCATACAGGGAGTAAGTCAGCCCCGGGCCACATCTGTCCAAGCACACAGCTGGTGCCCAGTCCTTAGGGCAATACACTGCCATGCATGCAAGACAGAGAGTGGACGTGCCTGGGGCACAGCACATAGACATCTTTAAACATCAAACCACCCATTGGCCCAGGTACAGATGGATCTGCAGGTGGTGTCCATTGCTTCCTCTGCACCTCGGAGAGAAATGCCCCGTATCACAATGACTGTGAAAAGGCATCTCAGCCCTGACAACTGGGTGGAGAAAGAATAAGGAAGGTCCTGCAAACCAGGATCTTGTCTCCTGCTCGGCCTCCATGCACACCCCTTGGTATTGTTTGTTTGGGTTATATAGGGGCAGGGGCATCGGGGTCTGCTTCTCTGCTTTCGCTGCCTTGGGGAGATGGCCCTGCATGTGCAAGGGCAGGGAGAGGGGGCCGGGATGTGCCCCCATGGGAAAACCTCCCACCCTCCTCTCTCTGCATGTTCCCTGATAACGGCACAGGCTCCAAGTGCCCCAGTGCTGTTTTGCATCCCCTCTCCACTGACCCACAAGCCAAATGCCTCCCAGCTGGGATGCGGCCCACAGCCACCTTGCAGAGCTAAATTCCCGGGGCAGGCGCAGTGTCTGCAAAGGGCCAGCGGCACAGATGGGAGCCCCAGACCTTGTGGCACCTGCCCTGTGACCCTGTTGGGTACGGTAGGTCTCCCCGCTTTGCCAGAGACCTGCACCTGGGATCAGGCTGCAGGGTCATCACCGCAGAAAGGCCAGCCTGAAAGTTTCTCACCAGAGCTGATAACAAAGTGCACAGGCACACACACCTCCCTCCATGAAGAACCACACCATGGCAACTCCACATGCTGCACATTCCAGCAAAACACATCTCACAGGACAGCAACTGTGACGGGATTCGCACAGGGCTGGGGAGAAACCAGAGAAACCGCACCAGCTGTGTGTCAGGTCCAGCCAGGGGCCACTTTGCAGCGTAACCATCATCCATCGGATGGAGGTCTCTGCCACGCCTGCCCAAGCTCCCATCCAGCTCCCAAGGCTTTCCTCTTTCTTCTGCCCTGCCATGCTCCCAGTAACCGTGACACTATACCCTGCAGCCTGGGATTGCTGGGAACAGCTAGGTCTGTCCCCATCACAACACCACCACCTCCTCCCAGCCATCATCCCTCACGCACAAGCTTTAAACTACTTCCTTGTGGCTCGGCTGATTCATGGCCACCATGGCCACAGGCTTCACATGGCTTGTTAACTAGCACCACACCAGGTGTTGCTTTGTATGCAAAACTGCAGGATGCTTGCTGAGCAGGGTGCCTCCAGCTCCCATCAGAGCCAAGGCAAGGACACCTCTGCCTTTGGGAGGACCTGGATGGGTCCTCACCTGGCTCATTGTCTGTATACAAGCTCATTCTTTAGCTCAGCCAGTCCCAAGGGTTCTCATTCCCATTTAGGGGAATTACCACATTTGCCTGTGTTTGTTACAAGCATCAGAATGAAACTCTTCGAATTCCATCTTAATGGGATCCTGCCCCTAAGGGACTAAAACTTCTTCCTGACAGCAGTCTCTGTCTGAGCCTTGCGTGAGTACTTGGAGCTCTTCCCAGCGTTTACCTGGAGCTGCAAATAGCTGCTGTTCAGTTGAACTGCAAGAATTTAAAGCCCTTATTAGAGATTTCAGCAGAGGAGAGGTGGAGGCTGATCCCCTCTGGGTGGGCTACGCTCCCCACGTGTCCCCAAACCCACCCAACCTGCAGCACAGGAAGGAGGGAGACCTTTGCTCTGTGTCCTGCTCCCCACTGGGCAAGCAAGATACCAGACGGTCCCTGCAGAGGAGACAAGGGGTTGGACCTTTGACCCTGCAGATCTCAGACCTCTGCATCGCTTCGGCTTGAACCAAACTCCAAACCATGGCATTACGTGATTCAAACTACTGCGAGCAACTTTCCAGGGTGACAAAAAGGAGAACTATGGCTACTGGTGTAATCCCAGTTGATCCAAACGCCAGGGAATGAAACAGCACATGGATTTCGTCACTGACAGCATAACTGATGATTGAACTTGCAGGACCACGGAGGCATGGGCCCAGAGCATCACATGTCTGGGGTGGTGGAGACCTCTGATTCATGTGCAGCAATGGCCGAATATGCCATCCCACAGCTTCAGCAGAGAAACCCTCACAGGGGCTCAAGGACTCCTGCCTGTCCAGGGTTTCCCCTGGAAACTAGGATGCAATCACCTGCCAGAGAGAAGCAGAGTTGGAGAGTGTCGGACACCTCCCGCCCAGGACAGATCAGGCTGCTCATGAAAGAGGGACTCAGAATGATGGGTGGTCGAGGACGGGCCCGTCCCTGCCCTGACCAGCGCTGTGCATTTTTGAAAATTCAAGGAATCACTGGCTGGACTGTGAATAACCCTTGTCTCCCTGCACTCCACTGGTGTCTCACCTCGCCCAGGATGCTCCTGCCTTCTTTTTTTGACTTAGCCTGATGAACAGCTGCCCCTTTCTGCTCTGCTTCTTGGCAGTGCTAAATGAAGGGACCTCAGATGATTTGTAATGAAGGAATTAAGGCCAGAAGTTTTAAGTGAGCCAGAGGGAATTAGGAGTCCGCAATCCACTGAAGTTCAAACCTGTTGCTTTCTGGAAGAAAACTCCTTTTCAGCAGTACCAGCACAGCGTATGACTTTGCTCCCCAGAGATGTGAACAAGCCCTTTGATCTCCAAATGGTGATCAGTCCCACTGACAGCTACACCCTGCCCACACAAAGGAGGTTCAACATGTGCCCGGATTTCTGCTAAGTGCATTAAAACCCCACATGATAAAAAGGTTTAGATGTCATGCTATGCTGCATTATGTCACATTAACTCATGTGATGTCACCCTACATTACATGAGATCATAAAGCAGCTGCGTCCTGGTGATTCAGTCGTGGAGGCTGAAATATAGTCTCCCCCTCCCAAGGCATTCAAGTGACATATGAAGAGCACAGAATATTCTGTAATTCTCCAAGTAATTATTTTCCAGGTGCAAAAATGAAATGTCTGAGAACTTACAAGCAAATTGTTTACTAGTACATGAATTACCATTAATACAGAGAAGATCCTTTATGAAAGTGGTCATCTAGTGTCAGGTAGCATTTGTCCCCCCGCCCCCTGCCCCGTTGATCACATCAATGAAACAGCACACACTCCCAGCCTCCAATAAAGATGACATTTTCTGAAATCTCAGGAAGACATCACATTTCAAGAATATTTTTTCAGGAATAATGGACCTTTCTGCCTATTGCTCTCTGAAAAATTTCCTTTTGCAAAAGCCAGCACTCCTCCCATCCTTCGGAGCTGTGTCACCCCTTCTTATTCCCAATTAACATGCAGCCACAGCACTGTCATTAGGAAAGCTCATTAGGAAGGGCCACTGCAATTCAAACCTAACTTTAGCCCCGAGTTTCCCATTTGCTATGGTTGTTTGTGCATAATTATCCTCTGAAAACGTTTTATCATCAATTTTCTAATCTGGACATCCCATCTAAAGGGATGTTTCTGGCTGCTGTCCAGCTAGAGGTCTTCATGCACTCCATGTTTGCGTTCGGTGCTGCTCCTTGGCAGTGGGATGGATCCGCGAGCAGGTGAGGTTTGCTGTCATTTTTCACCAGGCTTCAGCAGGGCTGTGCCGAGCGCAGCCGGGGAGCTCTGGCATTGTTGATGAGCCGGAAAAAAGTCACGATGCTGATTATAGTCTGTCAGCTTCCCTAACCACTTCCAGCAATTAGATTTAAGGACTTTCTTACTAAATTTACAGAAATTGCTTCCTTCCCTCCTGTTCCTCAGAGCAGAATCAGCAGAGCCTGATCCTAGATCTGCCCACTTGCATTGTCAGGACAAACAGTTCCTGATGCATCCCGGTCAAACTGCACCTCCGGAGCCGGTGCAGCCTGCCCAGGCAGACACCAGGCACGAGCTTCCCCAGGGACCCTGACCTTTACCAATAACCCAAGCAAGAGGGAGCAAAGAGATTTACCTTCCAGCCAGCTGCGTATCATTTGGCCAGTGAAGCAAGAGGAGCGAACAGGCAGTGAAAGCCGGGCTCAGGTCGGGAATCAGGTGGATTGCTGCTAACCCATCCCAGTGGCTTTGTGGACTAATTGCTTCCTCTCTCCCCTCAACCCCACGCACACAACCCTCTGGCCATTTGAACTCCTCTAATTCGGAGAAGGCAGGACCCACCCTTCCCCGGCCCCTGGGAGACAGCCCCTTCCCTTGCAGCGGGGGACTGACCAGCCCTGCAGACAGCCCTCGCACGGGGCTGATGTGGCCGAACACAAAGCAGTTTTTGCAGGGTTACTTTTCAGCCTGATAAACTCACCAGATTAACTTCGCCAACGCTTGCACTGAGACAAGCAGGAACATGAGACCAGGGGCAGGAGCCAGGGCAGGGTCACGGAAACCTCACTTAGATCAGCTCCTGCCACGCAAAATGGGTTCCTGAAAAAGAAAATGTCTGTAAGGGACAGTCCAGCCCCTCTCTGCCTGCACTCTGTGTTCCTTCTCTTCACTATGTCCTTGGCACAGCACAACCTGTACCTTTCTGTGACAGAATACATATCTTTTTGCTCTTGCAAAGTGCCAGGCAGCCCTGTGACACTAGGCAGGAGGCAGAATCTGTACCCAGAGGGTCCATCCCCAGGAGACAGACCAGCAGCCATCCTGCAGAGCAGTACGATCCACAGTGTGTCCTTCACATATCAGACTCAGAAGGTGAAGAAACAGAGCTGCTGGAAACATTTCCAAATCACAAAAATGGCATGAATCCACCCAGAGCCTGAGTGGATGAACATGGACCTGCCCAGACAAGGGCTTCCCCAACCACTTGGGCTGGAGACCATGGCAGGAGGAACCTAAAGATCAGCCCTCCTGGTGCCCTCAGGTCAGCCCACAGGTGCTGGATTGTTAAAGCAAGTCCTTCTCGCTCACCGTGATGCAAACACTCCAATAATGGAGGTTTATGGGCTGTGCAGTGATGAAGTTTGAAGCAAAGCACACGAGGTGAAAAGCTGAGACTGGACATAGCGAAGTCTGGATGTCGAGGTCCTGTAGGAGTAACCTGGCTCTCCATGCCATTCCCACCCCAGGAGCAGTGTGATGGGAGGACAAGCAGTGAGCAAGGGGCAAGCAGTGAGTCCAGAGGGCCAGCAGGGCTGAGGTGCAGGAGCACCTTTCCTGGGTACATTTCAGCACAGGGAGACAGGGAATTTTCAAGCATGGATATGAAATGTAGAGAACCCCAGCTTCTGGCTGGAACAGAGCTGGTGCTGATCCTGCTCTTTCCCCCCACACTCTTTGCAAGACAAAGAGGGGCTGTGTGTCCAGCAAGAGACTGGGATGTGTTTCTTCTCTCCATCACCTTCATCTCCATGCTGTAAACACTCTCCAAGATCCCCTTCCTCCACAGTCTCCCCCCGGCTTGTTAAAAATGCAAAGCCTGCACTCCCAGGTTCCACCAAAATCTTGAGCTCATTTTTTCCTGGGCCTTCTCACCACGTTTCTGTCCCTATTTCCCTCTCTTACAGCTCCCCTTTCTGGGGCATAGATACAAAGACCCTGCTTCCCTCCTGCCTTACAGGAGTAGGAGGAGCCAGAAACTGCAGCTTCTGCAAATACCTTGTTGCTTTAGCATTCCCCACTCGGCATGCATCCGCATTCCCTCTTTGGATTTGTCTTGCACTGGGAAAGCCCCTCGCATCAGACCCGACCTGCAGCACACACCTCGTAACACAGTCCCAGGTCTCTCTGAGCTCTCCTGCCCTTCCCTGACATGAAGCATCTTACAGCAGACAGGGCTAGGGAGCCTTCCTATGACTCGCCAAGAAAATAAGGCCATAAGGGGCTGAGCTTAGCCAGTCTGACCTTCTCCTGTAGGACATGATGAGCGCAGGGACACAGGTCTGGCCAAAGCATTGGTCCTTGGAGGTATTGGTGAGCTTTCATGTGCAAAAGCCACCTCTCTCTTGGCTGGCCCCAGCGGTGGCTCTCAGGGTTCGGTGACTCACATTGCTTAAAATCAGCCTGCCTTCCCATGTGAAGTTGTCATCTGCCAACCGTTGGACCGTGCTCTACAAAACTTAGGAACCACTTAGTGCTGGGGTCATCCTCCCCAAGAAAACTTCAAGGCTGAACAACAGCTTTCTCAGCTCATCCTGTCTCTTGCAAGGCGAGTGGGAATCCAGGAGTGATCTCCCATGCACTGTTTCTCCATTAGCTGCTCTGCAAAGAAAAGACTATGGTTGACAAAGAAACTTGGTTGCGTGGTGATGTGCAGAGCAGAGCAAGCACCGCTACCACATCCCAGGAGGGAAGTCTAGCTGTGGTAGTTCTTTTTCTTTGCTTTTTACTAGTTTTGCTTAGCACACGTGTTCAGCTGGCAGGAAAGCTCTTCATCGCAAAGTGCCTTCCCTCTATGATGGGCTCAGAAAACCTTCCAT
Organism: Chionis minor; assembly: GCA_013398295.1. NCBI lineage: Eukaryota > Metazoa > Chordata > Aves > Charadriiformes > Chionidae > Chionis > Chionis minor. Next base: position 107,885 of record VZSF01006115.1, on the reverse strand, counting down.
CTTTATTCATGACAATAAAAACAAGCAGAAACTCAAATCGCTCCTGAAGGGGAACCTGGTCAGTGGAAGACTTCTGGAGGGTTTCCTTACACGTCCCCTGCTCCTGTCCCCATGCTACGTGTTTGTCCCAGGTGGGGAAACACAATCAGGTCTGGGCATAGCCATGCCTGATGCCCCAGCACAGCGATCTTCTTCCCATGAGGACCATGCTGTGGAAGAGCTTTTTCTCTCTCTGTGCTAGTTCCCCAAGTGGTAGAATGTAGTATTTATAATTTAGAAACATTCTGTCAACACACATCAATTTTGGCAGATTTTCCAGTTAAAAAAACCTGTTGATTTCCTTCCCCCCAACCCCACCTGATCCCTAGTTCCATATCAGTCTGGTTTTGAACTGCAAACCCAGTGCTGCCACTTCCAGCCAAACAAAAATCTGAAGTCCCCTGTATCATCAAATTGGCTTAAAGATCATTTAAAGCATAGTTATGAAAAAGCATAGGAAAGCTAGTTTGGCATGCTTTGCCACCTATGCTTGAGTCTGAAAAGGTCACGTGTCTTCACCCAAGACCCTTTTTCCTAAGTGACAGCTGAGATTCAGCTTGGCATCTCCTGTGGATGGAGCTTCCTCGGAGACCAGAACTTGCATGAGTACCAATTTTGTTTTCAATTTGAGCTCTGGGGCTTCCCAAATGCAAAACCTCAGGCAAGTTCCTCACAAAATGGCATGCAACGTCAGCCTGGTGCTTCCTTCTGATTCAGGCTCTGCCCGATACAGCAGAAACCAGCAGCATGCACTTCTCATCTTCATCTTGGAATTTTTCAAGACTAAGCTAGACACAGACACATCCAGCTTGACCCAGTGCTGAGGACAGTCCTGCTCCAAATGTGAGGCTGGACTGGAGACCTCCAAACATCTGTCCACTGGCACTTCAGTGATTCTGCAAGCCTCCTTGCCCTGCTATGAATCACCCATTACTGAGTGACACGCAAAGCTTCCAGAGCTGCCATAAATGTGAGAGGAAGCCAAATAGTCATATCACTCATAAGTTTTGTCAGGATTCGGTATTTTAGCGGTCTCCCAGGCTGCAATACTGCCCAAAAGGAGCAAAATACTGTGGAGAAGTATTGGACAGGCATGAAGAGTGACAAAGCATTTTTCTTGTGGTGGCCACAAATGGACCAGGAAGACCTTCACAGCCTGTGGGAGATGAAGGGCAGGGGAAGAGCAGGCAGAAAGTTGAGGGAAGGAGAAGGGGAACAGCCACAGATGTGTGGGTGCAGCAGCAGCTGCTTCACAGAGCTGCTTGCCAAGCCTGAGGAGGCTTGAAGAATGGTTTCCACCCCTGCCAACAGCTGTGACTGACAGTTTGTCTCCATGGCAAGGGCAGCCAAATACCTTTGCAAGGTGGACACAAAACAGAAGTGAAACCAAAGGTGCAAGTCCCTTCCCTCTCTGTGCCCCTGTCCTGTGCTTCTCCTAAGGACCACCCCAGCATACACCCGCTGCCCCTCTAGACACCCAGGGGCAGTCTCTCCCTCTCTCTTCCATTGAATATTACGCACGTTACGCAGTGAAGTAGATCACCAGCAGGCCTCGAGAGAGCTCAGCCTTCCCGTGTCCTGCTCCCATGAACATTGTCCAGGTCCCCCATATTAAACGGGAACTCCTGGCAATTGCAGTCTGACACTGCAAATCCTTTTAATGTTACCAAAGTGCCTTTCCTAGGGAATAAACCATCCCGCTCCCCTCTCCCAGATGGAGCTGAGCTTCCCACCAGGAAGCTGAGGCTCATCAGCTGGATGGGCATGGCCCAGTCCCTCCCTTGGCTCCCCAAAGGGCATTATGTCCCAACACCTCTCACCAGAGAACTGGGGAGACCAAGTGCTGCCCATGAGCCCCCAACCACCCATGGCAGCACCACCATGGGGATGGGGCTCCGGGTCAGCCCTTATACCTACCCCAGCCCCCAAGGGAGAGCTCCCATTTGGACACATCTCCATGTGTGGTTTGCACAGGGCAGTCCAGTGCTCATGAACCAGCGTGCCCACCTTTCCCAGTCTGCCCAGCAGCAGTAGGGCTCCTCTGCACAGCTGACAGTAATGGCACCAGCTCCCGCTGAGGCCCCAATGTCTGCTGCCCTGCCAGCCTGGACATCACTGCAGAAACAGCTGTGGAAAGCCAAAGAGATGACAGCACTGGAAGCAGACAAAGCAGACCTCAGAGAGGGTCCAGAGCTTGGCTGTACCCTTCATACCATTAGTGTAGTCCCAGAGAACCTCCAGCAACCTGGGGAAGAGAGCACTGTCTGGACTGCGGGTTTCTCACCAGGTGCTTCCCATGACCTGCTTGTGGGTTGGGTACAATCACCCCTGACACATCTTTCCTTCCTCTCTGGGAGCTCCTGCTGTCGGCAGGAGCTGGGCAGCAGAGCCAGGGGAGTTATGGTGGAGTGAAAGCACTTTCTCCTCACCTCTGTAGAGATCTCAGTGGCTGCAAACCCATCAGAGCCACTCCAAAAGCCCCTCTGAAGGAGTACCACCTCCTGCATCAGTCGAATCAGCACCTTCTCACCCGCTGGACCTCAGTCAGAAAGGGGCCAGCACTGTTCCCAGCAGAACCTCACTGTCGGTTCCTAGCACAATTTCTGAATGAATCTCACCCTCCTCCTCCTGCCTTGGCCACCAGAAAGCCCACCATGGCTTCCCCACATGCTGCTTTCTAGAAATACCAAAATGCAGCCAGTCTGATGTCGAGCAACAGTGCTTGGCTCTGCCGCCCAGGCTGGATGAAAGCAGCCAGTCCCTGCCTTGGGAAGAGGGGGGCTCTTGCACAACACAGCCCCCCTCTCCCTGCCCCCCGACAGGCGCAGCTGACTGCACCCCCAAGGACGCTCGCTGCCTCTTCCCCTCCTGGGGAAGCAGCTTCCTCCGTGCAGAGCCGCACAGGAAGCACTGCGGTATTTATAGCTCTATCTGAGAGCATCTTGCACAAACTCGGGGAAAAACCTGCACTCAGTCAAAAACAACCTCCATGCACCCAGGGCTGCACTGGGAGCTGGCACTGCCGGAGATGTTCTCAGCACACTCCTGGACCCACAGGTCCTGAGGAGGAGGTTGTAGGACCATCTCTACCATATAGACAGGATAAGGAGCCTTTCCTGGGACTACTTCTGCTCTTCTCCACTGCCACCTCCTCACTTGCCTCCTTCCATCTCGATCTCCCACCATCTGACCCCTCTTCCTCCCTCCTCCATCTTCCTCCTTCCTTCTCCTCATGCTCTGTGTGATCAAAGCAAGCTGCTCCCCACCCAGCCAGACGCACTGAGCAAGGAAAGCAACCACCAAGATGCAGCGGACACAGCTGCACTGGTGGGAAGGACAAAACCTGCTGCCCCACATTGCGTAAAGAAGAGCAGAAGAGTCAGAGCAAGTCACTGACACGTGGTGACATGCATTCCTCTCTCTAGGCCACAGGGAAGCGGCTCAGAGTGCAAAGATCTCTTCCATCAGGGATTTTGAGATGTCAGAATTTGACTTTGATGTTAACGGGGATAAAAGATATGAAAACAAATTTTTGCATTCATTATTTTAGGTAATTCCAAATTTCCATTTCTATTCTGAACTTTTTCTGAAGTGATTTTTCTGCTATCACATGAAGCGGGAAAATATTGAGATTTCAAAACATCTACTTTAAAAGGAAACATGGAAATATTTCACTCTGAAACACCTCTGAAACAGGTTCAATTACAACTCTGAACTTTTCTTTCCTGAACTAATTTAGCTTCATTTGGCCCAGTTCCATGATTTCTCAGTAGATTTGTACAGCCTGAGGCGATACCAGTTCCAGGAAATTTTTCCGAGCCAGTTCTGGGCCTAACATGAGCCCACTTCCAAGCCCAGCGATGTTCATTTCCAGTTCGTTTCCATCTGACCTGGAGGTAGCCTCACCCTCCCCTGTGTTCTGCAATCAGCCCTGCGAGCAGCCTGCAAGACACAACAGGTAATGATCTCGCTCGCCACAAATGACTCCACCAGTACTTTTCCCCCCATTTCTCTCAATCCTACAGCTGGCCACGCTTGCCCAGCACAGCTCTCCTGTAGACGGCAGAGGCACACTGCCAAGATTTTCCACCTTTCACCCCAGAGGGATGCAGGGGCCAGATGGAGCCAAGCCTGGGAGTGCCCAGAGCAGCCAGTCCTTTGGAGGAGCTGAGCTGCTGCCTCCTTCCCAAGGCTGGCTCTCATCAGGAGGGCTGCAAGCCAGCCCTGAGGTGACCCAGTTGTGGCTTGCTGTGCCACATCTCTGTCAAGAAGTGCTGCTGCTACCTAAAAAACACATCAGGGAGCCAGCGCTGCCTCAGGCACAGGGAAATAGTGCATTTGTTACAACCCCCAGCAGAGGAGACAAACTACCTGTCTCTTGTTCCTCTCCCAGAAACATGGAATTGGCTCTTCCAGCCAAGCTGGAAAAGGTCAGCATGGGCTGGGTCCACTGTAGCCACAGGCCTTCCTGTCTCACTGAGCTGTCCCACCTAGATCAGACCTGTTTCTGGCAGGCAGGTAGGCTCTCATCTTTAGGAAACATGCTGTGTCTGAAAAACTGAGTCCACCAGAAAAATGCTCTTTGCTCATTCCTCCTGTGTCCAGGCTCTGCAGCTGAAGGAGAGCATGAAGAGAGCACTCCACCAGAACCCTCTCGAGGAGGAGAGACAGCAACAGCACCACTGTGCAGCTGTGCGGAGGCCAAGGCATGAGTTTACTTTCCAGAAATGATGTCTAAAGCCGGTGTTGAAGGTGCAATGGGGGAAATGTTTACTTTAAGGTCGCTATCTGTTCTGCAGGGCCTTCAAAGAGTGCTTGCTGTAGAGCAGAAGGGATAACGGAAGAAAACTCTAACTTATTCTCCCAGGAATAATTCCAGGGCGGGAATAATTCCCAAGAAATCAGCAGGATTGACTAGGACCTGGCATTTAGTAACAGTCTCTGCACGCAGTTGTCATGACTGTGCTGTTTTAAGACGGTTTGCTCACTTGTCCCGGTTCTCATGGCTGCACTGACACCACTTGCTCTCTCCCTCCCAAATACCAAGGTGGCACGTGTGCACCCTACCGAGCTTTGCTTCGAGGGATTAACGTTCACCCCATGTTTCTCCACCAGCGTTTGCAGGGACGGGTGGTGGGGCAGTGCAGCCGGCTCCTGGTGCTGCGGGCAGACAGCGAGCAGAGCCTGCCTGCCTACGAGAGGCACGGCCACCGCAGAACTAGGTGCAGCGCTCGCCACCCTCCCACGGACATTTTGGAGGGGCCACAGAGCTGATTTTGGGTGTCAGATCATTACAGCACCGCTCCTGAGGATGTCAGACCTACCGTGGTGCTACTGGTTCAGGAGTGAACACCACCAGCCTCCCATGCTCATGTGAAATCAGACCACACTCAAAGGCCATCAAGACAGGTCCAAGGAGTTTCATTTCTGGAGGGCTACAGTCTTCAACCTTCTTTACGTGCAGTTTTCGATAGCATTGGAGCCCAGAGCTAGTTACAGGCCACATGACTGGAAAGGAAACACATTCACAGGATCACCAGAGATGAAAAAAACCCCCAAGCCTCAGTTGTTTTATTAATCAGGAAAGGAATCAGGAACAAAAAGCCGATGCAACCTGAGTGCCAGCCAAGTGAAGGCGACTATAACGGCTCGACTCTTTCACAACACGCTTCCCGCAGAGGGCAGTGGGGAAGTGTGACACAATAACAGCCCTCAGCCCTGCACCGCAAGGGCAATGCAGGCAGCACCGTGCATGGAGACCTGCACCCTCCTCTGCGCCAGCAGCCGCTGGCTCTTCACACCACCGCTTGCGAGGCAAGACGAGGTTTCTATTCCCATATTGAGAAATGCTGCATTCTTGGGAGGATCTAGGCAAACGCTCAGCACGGGGGCATCTCATCTTAAAATATGCAGCTGTGCAACTCCTGACATTGGTGCTTTAGTCCACAGGGCCACTTAACGGCGATAAGAAGCTGCATGCTCAATCCTTACGCATCTTCAGCAGGCAGAGATATGGGAGAACAGGACAACCTTCTGCAAGGACAAAGCATGCCAAGCACGGCTGAGTCTGAGCCACCCTAAGTTATCTGCTCTGGATGAGAACTTCCTCCTCAGTCATTATGAATGGTCATTCACAAAGGGTGGCCATTCATCTCCAGGGGAGCATCCGGGGCTTCACACATACCTCTGAAAGCACGATTGCAGGAAGCCCTGAGGGTGCGGCATCTTGTCCTGCTTCCAAAAAAGGAGGCAGCAGGTGACTAAGTCCATCTGCACTCTCTCCACTCATCCCGTCCCATCCCATCCAATCCCGTCCCATCTGTAGTATCAGGGGCATCTACAAGGTAACCAAGGACTACACGAAATAGCATTTTACGTTATAGGCACAATATATGAAATACTCATGAAATCTGTGCTACAGCTCCACATTTAGGACATTTTTTGGATTAACAGAACCCATCATCTTGGCTGCAAAGAGCTGATATTTCCGATATCCCAGCAGGGAACGTGGGAAAGATTCTGTGATGTGACAGAATTCAAAACTGGCATGGATTTTGCCATTTTGCTAGTGTCATTCCTCAAAGCTGAGCCCACAGAGACTGGCAACAAATACACCACACAGCATCCTTCAGCCTGCTGCCCCTCTCTCCGTGCATATGTGCACACATGCCTGCGTATGTGTTGTTTGATAATTCCTGCTTGTGTTTGGGAGGTAAAGAAGATGAAGCTCTGGAGCCCAGGGAGCAGGTTTCCATGGCCCCAGCTTCTGCTGGCAGTGTGCTGAGATGATCTGCCTTTGCCTGTAAACCATTATCTCTCCATCCTCTCTGGGAAAGACCCAAGCTGAAGCTGCATCTTCAAGATAACTGCTAACATGGGAATATTTACGCAGGTCTCTCCTGGAGTCAGGCCAAGCTGCCTGTGGTTTGTGGCCTACAATAACAAACGTTACAGCAGAAGATAGTATTTGTTTAACTGCTTGTTCTGTCAATACTGTAGCTTGCAAAAGCCCAAAGATTGCACAGCCAGAGTTGGTGACATTTCAGAAATCATCTGTTCTTGCACTAAGAGCAGGAGCTGTTTCTCTGTGAGGTGGGACTCTGCCAGGTTTCACTCCCCTCTGGAGACTGGGGGGGTGAGATGGAGGTGCTCCTGCATTCCAGAAGGGATAGCTCTGCTTCCCTGTTACACTCGGAGCTTGGAAGTCTCCAGCATAAAATAGTTCTGGCCTGCCCGGCTCTGATGGTGATTTCAGCAATCTGCACCCAAGGTCTCGCCCTGTGGAAACCCAAAGCTCTGGCTTTGGGAAGGTCCATAAGCCAGACAGCTCCTGTCAAGGTGCAGCAGTGTGAAGCCCTGACAGCGAGAAGGACCAAGATACACGGCCTTCTCAAAATGCAAATAATGACAAGTCTTGAGCCACACAGGTATCTGCGCAGTCGTTTTTTCTGCCATGGAGGAAGCTCCTTCAGGATGCCTAGTGCTCCATATGGCAGCAGCCAGTTTGGTGTTCAGTGCTCTCTTGGCCTGAACGGTAAAACTTTCACTTCAGTAGCAGAGGGCAGATGCTCCACTCTGGAAACTCAGCAGACACTGACCCAAGAGACTCTACAGTCTTCTTGGACCACAGAAGCTGATTGACTGGACTTGGCACCACCTTGGGACTAGAAGGGACCTTGGGTGAAAATAGGTCTGCCCTCCAACCCCAGGTAGCTCAGCTCCCTTTGCATTGTCCTGTTTCAAAGTTCTTGCAAGATGAAGAGCTGTCTCCAGGCAGAAAGATCTTCCTTGGGTCTAATGTGAATCCTCCTTGCAGCTAAAACCCCTTGGTCAGCTGCTGGACACCATGAACACAGCAGAAAGACGTGTCCTTCGCCTTCATGGCAGTCCTCTATGTATTTGAAGACTGTCCACCTGCTCACCTCTGCTGTCCTTTCTCCAGTATAAACTGTCCAACACCTCCAGCTACCAGGGCTCTGCTGGTGATTGCTCATCTCAAAACACTCTCCAGTTGCTCCACATCTTTCCTGAAGTGCTGGAACTTCAGGAAAACCTTCCCCTAGGGCTTCCCCATTCACAGCCACCCTGCTAGATCTTCTCCACTGTGCCAGGACCATATTTAGCCAAACCTCACCACGCACATCCGTGGGGTTTCGGCACTGCAGCACTGGCTCAGCTCCCCCTGTTCGACCCAGGCTCATACCCCATCGTCGGGCAGGCGCAGCAGAACACAGAAGTCACAGTACAGGGTTGACCCTGTGTCCAGAGGCACAATGAAGTCTAAGAAAACATTTTGCAGACATCCCTGCATCCATGTCAGCTCCTGCTGTCTTGCTGATGGTTCCCTCAGCATCTGGCCGCAACATGGTGCCAGGTGGAGTATTATCCATCAATATTAGTATATAGCCTAGAGCCCTGAAATGTCACAGGTTGCAAAAGCAGAGCAAATAAGAAGCAATGTGTTTTCTGGAGCAGCAGGTCTAGCAGGTAGCTGTGTCTGTGGGCTTCTGCCAGGACTCAGGTAGGTTCTCTGGTGAAGCTTGGGAGGAAGAGGTAGGAACAGCGCAGAGCCAGAAGAAGCGGGGAAGGCAGCCCCTCGCACCCAGGACCCTGTCTCTACGCAGAGCACTTCCACCGCCTCCGTTGCAACCCAGTTCCACTTTCCTTTCCTCTTTGTGAAAGCTTTCAGGTTTCTTTCTGGGGCGGCTTGAGTTTGTTGTGAACCAGAATCGAAGTGTTGAGCTGGGAAAGCTGCCGGTTTCATTGCTTCTCAGAATAGCAGCTCTTTTTTCTAAGCCTTATTTATAAACTGCTGCTGTTTGGGGTTTTTATGACAAAGATAGTGAGTTCAGGAAATCAGCAGTGGTTTCTGTTATCTGGAGCACAACCACACAAGAAAAGGGAGAGGGTGTCACACTCCAGGAGCCTGTTCATGGAAACTAGTATCTCATTACTTCGCCCCTTGAGAGTCAGATATTTATAACCCCTCACATCTCCTCTTCCTGCTCCTTGCTGTCATCAGCTTCAAAACTTGCTCATACTTTTAACCCCAAAAAAGTAGCTGGTAGGGTAGGGCCACCTCTCATCCCTTCCCCCATTTCCATATGTAATTCATTGCTCACACAGGGCAGAGACCAAACACCATGGCTGCAGCAGTTCAGGTCATCTCCAGTGGACCTTCTCATCTGCTGGCATGCTTTGTCCTGGCCTTGGGGGTACACCATTGTCCCAGGTATACATCATGTTCCCTTCCCAGGCACAGCCCATGTCCACACCAAACACTGGTGTGCCCCACACCTCTTGGGCAGCGCAGACCCCAACCAGAGCAGAGGGATGCAGCAAGGAGGGGCGGGCGGATGGACAGCCCATGTGGGACTCGTCTGCCCCAGTGCCGGCAGACCTTGGGTGTCGTGGTGGTCGGAGCATAAGGGCAGCCGTGCTGGGTCCAGGTGTGTGATGCAGATTGCAAATGTAACAGTGAGACATCATCAGCAGAACACACCAAGGCATCCCCCACATGAAAAGAAAGTGCTTGGAAGCTCGAGATCTCGAGATCTCAGAGAAGCAGCACCCAGGAACTGCTGCACAAACTACAATACAAGAAAGATATGGACTTACTGGAGCAAGTCCAGTGCAGGGCCACAAAAGCGAAGGGACTGGAGCACCTTTTGTATGAGGAGAGGCTGAGAGAGCTGGGACTTTTCAGGTCCCACAGATGTTCATGCCCTGCAGTACAGAGCCGATGAGGACAGAGGAACTTCTGGCTCAGGGAGAGGAGCCGAGGGAGGGGAAGGACAAGGCAGTGATGCCACAGCAAGGTTTGCCGAGCTGAGCAACTTAAGGGTCAGCAGGCTGCCACTGCAGAGACCACCTGTGGGACCAATGCTTCCAGTCCTGCTGTGACAGTGAGTGCGGGTGGCCCCTGTGAGAGCTTTGCAGTGGATCAGGCCGTGATCTGAAGGGTTTGGAGCAACGTTGTTCTAACACAGTGCTCTAGCCAGAGCCAGAGTCCAATGTATGGTGCAGCCATAGATTTACCATATCCCAGGTACAGCGTCTTGAGGCAACTGCCCTGGGGAGAGCAGCTGAACGGGTGCTTCTTGCCAGCCCAGCCCTGAGAGAGCAGCAAGGGCATTCAGGCACCAGAAAGGCTGCCTGTGCATGAACCCCCTCACTTGCATTGCCTTCCCCTTTCCCCAGCATCACCTCGTACAGTGGTCCCACCACGGCCCCCGGAGCACCAAATCTCAGAGACCCGAATGCTTCAGAGACTAGTCCAAAACACAGGCAGCACCTGCCACGTTCCTGAGCAGTGACACTGGGTCACCCAGTCAAAAGCTTAAAAGCATTCCCTGGTGGACATAAAATGGAGACTATGAAATGCACACCAAGATCTAGATGGAACCATGAAACCATCTCTCATGCTGTCTACAGTGAAGGCTGACCATTCCAGGAGTGCCTGCAAAGTTTGTGTGCTAAGAGTGTCACCTGCTCCCTGCACCTCGAGAAGGAAACTGCATTGCTCATACAACTTTGGGAAAGGAGATCTTAACTGGGAATGCTGAGGAAACCAGTGCAGCTCCTCATGTGAGGAGATCCATAGCAGCTCTCTGTCCCCATGGGCTACTGTGGAGGCCCCACATCCATGCTGGACCTTGCCAGACCTCTTGAGTCCAAACCCAGCACCTTTTTACCTGACAACCTCCATCTAAAAACCTCCAACCTCCAGAGGAGGTCCCAGAGATGGCCAGGGCTGCACCATCCTGGATGCAATGTGGCTCCTGCTTGTTTCTTCTCATCTTGGTCCCAGCAGCTTGATGCTCCTCTCCTCAGTGCTGGAGGAGCTCAGCTCCTGAGGTGCTTTGGACTTTTGCCTTGGGACCTTGTGGCCAAAGCACAGCTGGCAGTTGACTGCAGTGCAGCCAGGGTAGGGGCTTGAAAGCTGGTCCAAACTGATCTCCAAGACTGAGAGTGCATTTCATGAGACATAGTGGGCCAAATTACTGCCACATATCTATACCAAGGAGGAGATCCTGCTTCCCATCCCGACTCCCTTCCTCCCTGCTTATCTAGTGCCAGCTCCGGCACTTGATAGAGCCCTCTGTGTGCTGTTGGAAGTCCCTAAACCACCAGATAACTATCACAGTGAGAAGACAATTCAGCTGCCTGCAAAAATGCAGTCGTGGAGCACAAGCCCATGAGCTGTTTTTTGAGGGCAACACCACCAATAAAGCTACATTAGCCCAAGAGATGGGAATGCCTTCACAGTGCTGCTGGAAAGCTTAGCACAATCAAGCCATGGTCACCTACACCATGACACAGATAGAGTTGTGGTGGCCCAAGTCTCACCCAGGGCCTCCACCTCTGTCCAAGGTGAGAGGTCTGTGACTCCACGCAGAGCTGCCGCCCAGCATCACACTGGTGTCTCCCAGAGGCTGCCATTTTCTAAGACAGAGGTTCCCATTTCAGACTCTAAACTCTTCCCTAAACCTATTCCAGGCTCTCAGCTGCAAAGGCAAATTCAGACCTCGCCGAGCCCAGAACTGGCAGCACTTGCGCACTGCTGTCAGGAAACTGTATCTTTGAGGGGTTCCAGTGTATGACTGATCCCATCTCGTGTCCCCACCAGGTAGCATCAGAGAGACCCCGGTGACAGGAGGACCTCAGAGGGTGACCACAGACACTTCTCCATCAAGGTACACAGGAGCATCCCTTGAGACACCTCCACACAGGCCATGCACAACCCTGTCCGTAGACTCAGCGGCAGAGACTGGGGCAAGAGGAGAAAGGAGGGGAAGAAGGGATGCCTTCAGTCCTCCAGGCCCCACTGCAGGCTCATCCCCCACCAAATATCTCCCTGAGGATTGCTGCAGCTCCTGGCTGAAGAAGGTCCCCAGCTGGATGCCGGACTGTGGCCAAATTGGTCCCCCAGGCAGGAGATTTGCCACAAAGTCTGGCTCTCATTTTCCTCTTCATAACTCCATCCCGTGATTCCAAGTTCTGCATCCTGCATCAAGCCAGGGACCTCCTCGCCCAGCTTCAGGCTGACCACCAGCTGCTCCCACTTCTCCTGTGCCCCAGCTCGTACCCACTAGCACCAACTATCCCAACACCACCTTCCTCACAGCCCGGAGAGGAGGAACACAGTGCAGAGCAAGGAACTAAAAACGCCTTTCAAAAGCACATAGCATGGCCAACAGCAAACAGGAGGACAGTTTCTCCCCCTGCCTGGCACTCCACTTTCACCAGCTTGTCCCTTACACAACAGATGCCTTCAGCAATCAGTGTTCCCAAAAAGGGCAACTGTGTTTTAATCCTGACAATGGCAGAAGCAACACGAGCTGTTTTCCTAACATCACATGTGCCAATAGCTCCCATGAATTTCTGTGGATACTGGCCAGGAACGCGCATTTTCAAGCAGCACATGGTTTCGATTTACTCCCAATAAACTGATAACTCAGTTAAGCATCCAGACCATTTTCTTCATGTAAAAGAAAACATGACCACATGAGAACTGGGCTTCCTCTGGCCAGAAGCTGCTTCAGCCGATCTCTGGGCATCTGGCACCTGCCCACTGCACCACCCAGCAGTGCTGCCTGAGTCCGCTGACATTGCCACCCCGGTGGCACGACAAGATGACTGAAATACAGGCAGGCAGCAGCAGGATGGCTGCTCAGTGAGACCAGCTGTGGTTCTTTCGCCACAAATACCAATAGATGTTTTCCTGCATATTTCTGAGATCGGAAGGAGGTACTGCTCCCTGTTAGCTTTTACAATGACAAAAAGGAGAATGGATGATGCAAGAAAAATTGTTTCTTTATTTCCAAAAAATAAAACAAACTTTTTCATTTAGAAGTTTTCCATTAAGCAAAAAAATACAAATCAGTGAAATCCCTGGTTTAGCTCACAGGTTTTTCTGCTGAAGCCTGGCCTGAGTAGAAGTGTCCTGTCCGGCTCCAGAAAGAAGTTGTTGCAGAAAAGGAAACAGCAATGGCCACCCCAGGTATCTTCTCCCCAGAAGTGTCTACAGCCCCCCAGGGTGGTTCAGGCTGTGTCAAGGGCCCTCACAGCGGCCAGTTCTTTCCCTTCTCTAGATAAGCAGCAGTTTCTCACTCCTCACAGGGCAGGAATCGCCCGCACAGCTCTCCCCGGTCCTACCCCCACCCAGTGACTACCAGAGTCCATGAACAGCCCACAGTCCGAGCCAGGGTCCAGCAGAGATCACCCCCAATGCAGGAGGGCCCCAGCTGCAGGACGAAGCCCAGGGGCTTTTCTCCAAAGCCCAGCGAAGCTCCCCCGCCTGCTCCCCAGCCGTCGTGCATGACCCTCCATGCACAAAGCTGCAGCCACGTGTTGCAGAGCCCGAAAGTCTCCTCTGACGTCCGAGGCTGCGATGTTCTGCCCTGGCTTCAGAGGAGGCTGGTGGGGAGGTCGGTCCCCAGGCAGTACCAGGGGCTTTCCCAGCGGCACAGACCAAGAGGGGCAGCTCCTGCCTGGGCAGGCGTGGGACTGGGACCAGAGCAACTGGCCATGGTCACGGCAGAGCCGAAATCCAGCCAGGCGAACAGGCACTGCGCACAGGACACTCTCCACGCTCCTATACCGTGTGCTGCCAATTAGCTGACAACAACAGGATTTGTTTTCAGGAATACTGAGATGATGAATAACAAAAATAGGAACCTGACAAACAGGTCCCAGTGACCTGGATCCCAGGCAGCTCTCCCCGGACAACACTTTCAGTTGCCCTGAGTCACGCGCCCCGTTTCTCCCCCGGCCACAGAACCAGAGCCACTGGGCACCTGCAAGCTCACATCTTCCCAGGGCTCTGCCATAGTACCTGCTTAACAGGCTGGCTAAAAGTGGAAAAGCACTTGGGCATCCTAACGCATTCAGGGGAGCGAGAGGGGCAGGAGGGAGGTTGGAGAAGCACCGTCATAGCCTTGAGGGTCTGGAGATACCAGGAAGGGCGTCGTTGCTACACTGACCCAAGGAAAACAACCACTGCCATTTGAAAAGGAGGTTGCATAACGTGAAGGAAAGAGAAGGCAGATAAACAGCAACAGCTATTTCTGACGATAATGCAAGAAACATCACACTACAGCCTCCCCCATAGATTCACCACCACGGCCCTGACTACCCCACACCGTGCAAGCCAATTGCATGAGGCAACTCCAGCAGACCGGAGAAACCGCCACTAGCTAATCTCCCTAAAGACAGCAGCAGCGCAGGCACCAAGAGATAAGAAGAAAATAACCTAAAACCTCTCTGACTTCATGCCCTAGAGGACACTGTGCCTTGCAGGAATCCAGGAGACACAGTCATTCGGGTGGGAAACCCCACTGCTGTCCACCTCCACCAATCCCGCTGTCATGCACCAGATCCTGGGAGGAACTGGCAGAGGGACAGGACACAGCACGGGGACCCAAGAATGGGTAATGCCTGATTCTACAGCCTTCTTGTCAGGGAAACCACAGCACCGCTCTGTCCATTTCTGCTGCAAACCCAGCCTGGGGGAAATCGCAGTGACCAAGACATCCACAGAGGCTACGCGAGCAGAACCATCTGCCCAAGGCAGCCATGCGAGCCAGCCCTTGGGCAAAAGAGCTTCTTGACCTGAAGCAGACCTATGGGTTGCTCGCATGGGAGGGGATTGCTCCTTGGCTTGTCTTTAGCAGGGAAAAGGACACGCTGGGGTACTTGGGCAGGACAGTCATGGGACTGAAGGCACCATGCAAGAAGAGAGCCCTGTGATATTGCACATGGACCATCCCTTTGACATGAGCGCCAGCTCAGTGCGCTGGCTCACCATACATGGACCACAGACACCGTATGGAAAACTCCAATGTGGGTAGAAATGGGAAACACCAACAGAGCACTAGCTGTGCAGCTGGTGGCCCAGCCTGTGGCCAGCAGAAGGACAAGGATGGCCAAGAAGGCCAATGGCATCTTGGCCTGTATCAGGAATAGCGTGGCCAGCAGGAGCAGGACACTGATAGTGCCCCTGTGCTCAGCACTGGTGAGGCCGCAGCTCGAGTGCTGTGTTCAGTTTTGGGCACCGCAGTATCGGAGAGACATTGAGGGGCTGGAGCGTGTCCAGAGAAGGACAACGGAGCTGGTGAGGGCTCTGGAGAACAAGTCTTATGAGGAGCGGCTGAGGGAGTTGGGATTGTTTAGCCTGGAGAAGGTTGAGGGGAGACCTTCTCACTCTCTACAACTCCCTGAAAGAAGGTTATAGCCAGGTGGGGTCAATCTCTTCTCCCAAGGAACAAGCGACAGGACAAGAGGAAATGGCCTCAAGTTGTGCCAGGGGAGGTTTAGGTTGGATATGAGGAAAAACTTCTTTACCGAAAGGATTATCAAGCCTTGGAACAGGCTGCCCAGGGAGGGGGTGGAGTCACCATCCCTGGAGGTATTTAAAAGCCGGGCAGACGTGGTGCTGAGGGACATGGTTTAGGGGTGGTTTTGGCATGGGTTTATGGTTGGACTCGATGATCTTGAAGGTCTCTTCCAACCCAAGTGATTCTATGATTCTCTGATTCTATGACAGGGTCAGCGGCGGTGACGAGCCGTGGGGCTGTGCTGGGGAGGGGTGACAGCACAGGGAGGAGGTGAGTGGCAACACGTGCAGCCGAGGCAGGAGCCGGTGAGGAGCGCGAGCGCAGCCCCGTACCACGTCAGAGGCCGTGCCGGCAAACCGGTCTGGCAGGCTGCCTGCTCCTGCCAGCTTGGAGCAGCGCCTGGAGCCCTTGGGACAGGTTCAGGCTGCACATCCAGGGCTGGGAAGCGCTCAGGCTGCCAGCTCTCTCCAAACAGGGCTGGTCTGCTGTCAGACCCCAGCAGGGAAGTCCCAGCGTGCTCGGGGAGGTGACAAGTGGGATCTGTGGGCAGAGTGGGGACAGGCAGCCGGGTGGGCTGGGGGTCAGGTCCCACACCAGCTGTACTGGGGCCGGCTCTGCCTCGGGACTAGAAGCCTTTTTGCCCTTCGAGGCTCAAGCACAGCCAACACCTGCCATGGTACAGCTCTCAGCCCAAGACAGCGGCCTCAGCACAAGCGCGGCAGAGCAAGGCAAAGCTGCAGGACAAGAGCTGGGATGCTGAGCGGGACCTCACCGAGTCCCACGCTGGCTCTGTGGGCACCTGCGAGGGGAGGCTGGACCCCGCTGCTCCCTCCTGCTGTCTGCCGGCAGCCCAGCCCCAGCCCCACGAGGACGCCCAGGGAGGGGGCGGCTGTGCCTTCCCGGAGCAAGGCGCCGCAGCAGAGCAGGGAGTGGAGCAGGAAGCAGCCAGCGCAGGGGGTGCACGGCGGGCCCAAAGGAAAGCAAACAAGAGAAAGCAATTGAGGAAGCTCATGTCTCATTCGTGTGCATCTCAGCCAAAGTCCAAAGCAGGAGGCGCTTGCAAAGGACACTGGAAAAATTCCAGTGATGTTATCTGCCCCCACAGAGCAAGATTAGCCAAGAGGAAAAAAAAAAAAGTTGTTTACAAGCTGGGCAAGACAGCTCAGTGGTTGGAGCACGCCGGTGTTTGGGCCAGCCGCTGGGCCTGGCGATATCTGCCACTTCGGAAGAAGCACCGAGCCCCTGCGTGCCCTGCTCCGTCCTCAGCCACAGTCCCACACCACCGTCGGGGCGGGCAGGAGGCTGTGCGTCCCGCAGTCCTCGGGCAGAGAGTTTGCGCACAAGCCACCCTGCCCCCTTGGCAGGCTCCCGCAGAGCACAGCCTTCCCCTCCCGGGCATCTTTGCTCCCAAACCCCAGCTGGGTTAATGAAGAACCCAGTTTCCCTGGAGCTGGCCACCAGCTGCAGACCAGCCATGCTTGCTCCCAGCATGAACAGTCCCTGTGGCCAGGGGGGGGCTACCAGAGAAACCCCCCTCCCCTGGGCTGTTTCCACTGCTAGTCTCTGCCTAACACCTCTTGCTTTTTACGAAGTGTTTCCATCTAAATGCAGATGAGGAATCATGGGATAATGTAACACCTGGATTCAGCTCTCCTGGAGGACCCTTTTACCATGCAGAAACTGGGGAGAGGGAATTTTGGGTTGTTGTTCGATGCATCCTTACATGCGTCTGCTGCAAGGCTGCCAGCCACCAGACAGGGAGGCACCATTAGTGCCCCATGCCCTGGAGAGGAGCCACGCTGTGCCCCTCTTGGGCTCTTCACTTTTCCTCCATATTCTTTGCCTGGTTTGGTTTTTTTTAAAATCTTAATGAACAATCTTTTCTGCTGGACACCCACGGCTGCTCTCTGCAAAATCCACACTCACCTAATCTCTCTCCTGTGCATCTATCGAGGAGGCATTTGATGAAGGGAGCCTGTTCCTGCGCCACATGTGCAATGCAATTACACCGCAGAGAGAAGGCACAACGCCACTACTGCGCCAGGCAAAGTCCTCCCCTGTAGACCACGTGTGGGGTGACAACTTCACAGACCCATCACCTAGCAGGTAGCGCCTGGGGCACCTTCCCAGTAGAAGATGATGTGTCCTGCTGCAAAGCCCCAGGGGAAGTCAGGTCCACCACGCCTCCTTACTGGGCTATGCTGGGACCCATGGCCCTGATGGCACCGCAGATTCCCCATGTCCTGCCCAGGAACAGTGCTTGTCCCCTCACTTGTCCATATCAGACCCACCTGGAGACAAGAAGTAGGTTTGGTAAGAGGTGTCTGAAATAATTAGCTGTTGGCCAGTACCCCTCCAGCCCTCTTTGTCAGAGAGTCCTGTAAGACAGTTACATTCTGCGTCAAGAAGCTTAATATTTAATTTAACTTCTAAATCTTGGCTTGTTGACATGCATTTAAAGCCAAACCAGAGAAACTCTATCGGAATTTGCTCCTGGTTCAGTGTTTATAGTACTGAGGCCTCTGACGGACTTCTCAGCTTCAAACTTGAGGTTTGTAAACCACTGTGATTGTCCTTAAACAAACAAAAAATGACAGTGTCTTGTATCCCTTTCTCATCTCCCAGCTGCCAAGATATGAATCTGCTAGGAAAGCACTACACGTGAAGCAGACATTCACTAGGATCCTTGCAAGATATGGTATAGAGAACTCCAGTAGCTGATAGTGAATATTTGATCAAACTGGATGTCCCAACATAGTCAAACATTAGGTAGAAAACCTTTCAACTCCTTGGTGGTGCAGGGAGAGGCGGTGCATAGACCTGCACCCCCAGACAGGTCTTGAAGGAATCAGACCGTGATGACCCTTCCACCAGAAAGGGAAAAGCAGCTGGCAAAACCTGGCACTGTGGGGTGGGCAACACGGTCTCTGAGATGCTTTGAGTCCAGCAGATTTTTTTAGCTACCCTGTTCCTGGTTGGTGGCTGCTCTTTCCAGGAGCCTGTGCCACCAGCGAGGATCTGGCTGTGGGCTGGTGAGCTGCTCCAGCAGCTGCAACCCATCGCCAGTGCCACCTTCCTCAGGGACCCCTCTTGCCCTTCCTTTTTTAAGTACCCAAAATGTAGGTGCCATCTTTCCATGACAAGGGGCGGATTAAGTGAGGACAGAAGGTTTATGGAGAAAAGGGCAGGTGGGAGCTGGTTGCCACCACTTGTTATGACTGCCTTGATGTGTAACAGCTGATACTCCGGTATGCTGTGTGCCCTTGGCGCCTTTTCCACCCTTCATGGACCGAAATGCATGCTTTTAGTGATTCAGATCTTGATTCATCCAACCCAAGATCTTCCCAAATGCCACAGTCAACCAGATGCTGTGCCCATGGGAGCTACTGCAAGCCAACAGCATGCAAGAGCGCTGCATCAAGAGAAGTGTGGCCAGCAGGGCAAGGGAGGTGATTCTGCCCCTCTACAGGCTGTTGTGAGACCCCATCCAGAGTACTGTGTCCAGCTCTGGAGCCCCCAACACCAGAAGGACATGGACCTGTTGGAGCAAGGCCAGAGGAGGCCACAGAGATGCTGCGAGGGCTGGAGCCCCTCTGCTGTAATGAAAGGCTGGGAGAGTTGGGGTTTTTCAGCCTGGAGAAGAGAAGGCTCCAGGGAGACCTTAGAGCAGCTCCAGTATCTGAAGGGAGCTATAGGAAAGCTGGAGAGAGACTTTTTACAAGGGCACGTAGGGATAGGATGAGGGGCAATGGTTTTAAACTGGGAAACGGGAGATTTAGATGAGATATTAGGAAGAAATTTTTCACTCTGAGGGTGCTGAGCCCCTGGCCCACGCTGCCCAGAGAAGCTGTGGCTGCCCCATCCCTGAAGGTGTTCAAGGCCAGGTTGGACGGGGCTTGGAGCAACCTGGTCTGGTGGGAGGTGTCCCTGCCCATGACAAGGGTAGGGACACCTATGGGTGTCCCAGTGGGTGAGCGTGAATGTCCGTTCCAACCCAAACCATTCTATGATTCTACGAGGGGCAGCTCACCTGATGCCCGGCATCTTCTGGACAAACAATACCAATAACACAAATCCTTTGTTATAGAGCCAAGTGCTCCAAGGAGTTCAAGCTGATGTGGACGTGATTCATGCACAAGGCTGCCCTGCGTCTGCCCATGGCCAGACACAGATACAGCAACATCAGACCTGATGAATCTCAGTTTAGGTCACAGCTCTGCAGATTTCCAGCCTTACACTGCCCATTTCTACTATCTGTATTTGTCCTTCATTGAGTTGGGGACAGCAAAGGGGCTTCTTCTGGATGTTTCTCCCTCAAAGGCAAACTTCTCCCTTAACAGGTGACATTTCAAATTGCTTTAGCTTCTATCTGCACACCCCAGTTTCTTTGAAGCTTGCAATAGCTCTGCAGGGCCAAGCATGGACTTAGCTGGGCATCCAGGAGTCTTTGAATCATGGAGTTCCTCAGATCTTTCTGTCTACACCCAAATCCATAGCTCACACTGCTACCCAAATTGTTCTGCAATCTGCATGCAAAGGTCAATCACACCCCACAGCAGTGGGTGGGTTGTAAACTGACATGCATTGTGAGAATCACTTGGTCAGAGGAAATTCCCCCAAAACTCCTATGCCCATTCTCCATTCATCAGTACATCTTACATCCTACAAAGCTCTTTATAAAAATAGTCTTTTTTTTTTTTCCCTCTCCCCCAAAGGTGAGGCTCTCAGACTCTTGCAAAAGAGAGATCTTGGACTGTAGATCAGCCATCGGAACTAGCAAGAACCAGTTCTGACACATGCAAAACATTGCGAGATAAGTGTTCACATCTCTGCTTACAAAAAGCTCTCGCCCCTGCCACTTCTCCTCCCTGTGGGGCCCTGAGGACCTGATTTTACCACTGTAATACCACGGGAGCCGTGCAGTCGATGCATGATGGTCAGGGATCAAATATGAGGAGGGAACTTCTCACATAAACAAAATCACAGACTAGCCGTACACCAGGCTGTGAGCCCCCTGCTAAGAGGGAAAAGACAAGGTCTACAACGTGCTGGGGATCAGGTCCCTAAACTTATGCCCACCCACATGGATGCCTTGAGGTGGGACACAGACACACAGGCAGTGCTTCCAGATCCCCAGTCATGCAGAGCCAAACTGGTGCCACTGGAGCAATAGTCTGATTAATTCCCAGACTGGGTAATCCGCCCTCGATAACGCAGGACTGATGACACCAGTACGGCCAGACTGGGGAAGTCCCATGTCAGGAAGCTGTGAATGACACACTCCTGGAGGTGGCTGATGTGATGACTTAAGTCAGGGCCAAACAAGTGACAGCCCCAGGGCTGGATCTGGTACACAGGCAGTTTATCTGCTTTCCCAGAAAGGCCAGTCTGTCCGTGAGCCGATGACAGATGGCGGTGCATGGGGAAGATGGAGGAGAGACTGCAAGCCTGGGGTTAGATCGAGTCGTACGGTGTGCCTTGTAAATACGGTTGCCGTGTTTTCGGTCCTTAATACTTCAGACCTCAGCATGACAAGGAACCGCTGCTTGTTCTGAGCCAAAAAGACTGGTGAGAGAGACGCTACCGGGACTCGTCCGCCCTTTCCCAGCTCTGCTCCCCAGCCGTTGGCGGGGCAGTATGAAATGCAGCAGACAAGTCTACGCTGGTCCCTGTAAAATAAAATATCACCGGTTCAAGAACAGGAAGTCTTCAAGACACAGAGCACTGGCTGACGGCACACGACATGGCAAACATGGAGGCTGTGGGTCTGTGGACACCTCTCGCCACCGCAATGCCTCCCATCCCCCCCCAGCCTTCCTTTTCTGCAGGCACTGGGTTCCTCTCAAAACACCCCAGTTTATGCTGGTGAAACCTCTAGGGGACAACACAACAAGCTAGATCCGAGACAGCTGATCCCAGCCAACAGAGCTCCATTTCCGGACAAAGTATTTCCAGACTGGATGATGTGCTGATCTGGGTCACCCTTCCCAAAGGAGAAGGGACATAAGTCAGCGTAGAGATGGAGAGGACTTTCACACTTGTGTTCAGCAAGTGTGCTCGCTTATCTGCCAATTTATTTCCAAAATGATGGGCCATTTACCACCCCCAGGGTGCCCTGTAGCGCAAATGGCTGTGGGCAGCCCCGTCCCACCCTGTCCAAGAATTCCTGCCCCTGCCCAGGACTTGCGCTACACACTGTGCCTCTCCTAGCGAGAGAGGCTTTTCTGGCCGGATGCATCTGCAAGGATGAGGGCAGACACTCCCCTTGTATTTGTTCCTCACCTGGGTGTGCATCTGCAGGTGAACTCGCAGGCATATGTAGGTGCGCATGTGTTTATTAGCACTAAAATATGCATTTGTCAAAATCTCCAGAGTTAAAAAACAATCATTACGTAATTACATTAAACAATTAACCACTGATTCATCAGCTAGAGGCTCACCAACAGCACCTGAAACCCATCCCAGCCACTTAACAAGGCAGAAGGTGGCACAAACAAAAGTGACTCCCAGAACATCCTGGAGGTTAATGGCCCTCTGCGCTCTGTCCAGGTAAGAGAAGACACTTTCTGTTCCTGGCTGCTCACGTGTGGAAGCTTCTGGGCATTATCTGCTCTGAGCAGATAATGTTTTAGGTGTTTTGGTTTAAGGTTTTGGTGGTAAGGTTTACCTTTTGGTAAGGTTTAAGGTGTTTTGATATAGAGATATTCCATGTAAGTTGCCCTTCAGGTCAGCGCCGTGTGGTTAGGCACTCGCCCAAGATGCCAGTGCTGCCCAACTTCAGTCCTTTCATGACAGTATATACTTAGACCTCATTTCCCAAGTAATGCAGTTAGCAACAAATAACTCCTTCAGCAACCTTTGAAACACGTTGTCGGCACTTCCTTCTGCTCGAGAGGGGCTGTGAGCATAATGAATATGTAGAACACGTAAAACTCCATGAAACAGCCTGCTCCCGGTCTCCAGAAAAGATCCGTCTGTTTTTACTGGAGTTGTGATCTGTAACGCTGTAGTTGAAGGCTGGACAGGAGAGCACACAAACAAAGGCAGGATGAAGTTGGGGAAGCAAGTTTAACTTTGCCGTCACCTACCTTCCAAGTGGGTAACCATGCAACACTAATATCTTCAAAAAAGAAGTCTCTGGGTTCCTTCCAAACAAAAAATACAGGGGAAAGATCACCACTGTGCTTTCATACGCTACTGGAAAGCACCATGTCTAGAGACACCACTGTAGTCTAGGCCTGTGGTAAAATAAGTTCAGCTCCGTGGGTGAGCATGTGGGTTGCAGCGAGACTATGGGAGCCAAAACTCGACTCAGAGGTGAAGGACGCTGCTGCAGACAGGTTTATACCAGCAAATCTCTGCTTGTGACATTCACCTTGCTGCCAGCTGTGTTGAGAATGTCGGTGCGTCCTTGCCGGGAGGGCACTGCTGGCAGAGTAACCAACCCTCTCGCTGATGTCACTCCGTGACTAACCGGAGTCACCTTGGCTGATAAGGTCTCGCTATGTGGCAGCATCCCATTGCTGACCCTGCAACCAGAACTGCCACCAAGCGAGGACCCTTCTCATGACGACCAGCAGCACCCTGCTGCGCCAGGGCACGTGCCAGCAGGGGCCAGTGCGCAGCGGCCCTGGAAGCAGTTGGCGAAGGTCTGTGTGCACATCCCTCAGTAGAATGGGAAGTTCGGCATGACCTCCACAGCGGGCACCTGCAGCCCAGGCAGCGGGTGACCGTGTAGGAAAGCTTGGTCGGAGTGACACTGGGGGAGGAGAGGAAGGCCCTGGAGGGATGTGTCTCTTTAGAGAGCTGATCTTACGCCGTTCACGGTGTCACAGGCAGACAGGGTCGGGAAGCAGGGAGAATATAATGCAAGCAAATACAGTTCAGAATTAGCGCTTCACATGAACACACCACCATCCCCAGCACGTGTGGGCTGGGAGCAGAAATGACCTGCCTGAGGTTCCCCAGTCTCCCCAGGCCCAACCCTTACCCCAAGGCACACACAAGGGTGACCCAAGTTTTCTGCAGCCAAGTTTCCCTGAAGGAATTGTGGCGCTCATACCACACTGAGGGATCCCCAGCCCAGCATGCTGGGAGCACTATCCTGTGTTCCCAGCCACCTCCATGCCTTTGCGCTTGTTGACGCTCGCATGGAAAAGCAGGATGGATCACGCACCATCTATGGTGATGGCAACAGCAGGCAGCATGGCTGGGCCTCGGCATCCTGTTAGGGAACACAGTGTGCATTGGGGGCTCCTCGATCCCAGCAGGATATCAGCGGGAAACTGGGGGCACTGGCCTGCGGGCCTTGGATGCCATCCATCCCTTTCCTCCCCAGCCCGCACCTGGGATCCAAGGGGAGAGCGCCCGATCCCAAAGCCCTGCGAGCGGGGATTTCATAGAATCATGGAATGGTTTAGGTTGGAAGGGACCTTGCAGATCATGGAGTTCCACCCCCCTGCCATAGGCAGGGACACCTCCCACTAGACCAGGTTGCCCAAGGCCACATCCAGCCTGGCCTGAAACACCTCCAGGGACGGGGCCTCAACATTTGCCGACACCAGCGCCCTACGTGCTGGCGGCACCCGGCCCCCCTCAAGCTGGGCCACGTCGTGACATCGGGGCCCGTCGCGGACACAGCGCGGTGACCCCACCAGCAGCCGCCCCGCGCCCGCCCGGCCGCCGGGGAAGCGGCGGGACCATCGCGCCGCCCGCCCCGCCGGGGGCC
>VZSF01006115.1:43708-83734 GCA_013398295.1 Chionis minor | reverse complement strand
TGAGCGGGGCGCGGCGGGGCGGCCGGGGGCCTCGCCTGAGCCCGTGTGTCCCTTGCAGGGGTCTGGAGCCATGGCTGAGCACATGATGATGTCCATGAGCCACGGCGGCGCCGGGCTGCAGAGCTACCGCATGGGGGTGAGTGGGCTGCAGGGACCCCCGCAGCACGGGCAGCATGTGCTGAGGACGCTGCCCGCCGCCGGTCAGATGATGGGCTACGGAGGGGCTGGCATGGACGGTGCCATGAGGCCGAGAGCCAGCCTCAGCGGACAGATGGGCCACCACCAGATGCAGAACGCGATGATGTTCAATAGCCCGAGTCAGCAGCAGCAGTACATGGGGCCGGTGGGCACCCAGCAGCTGATGGCCAGCATGCACCTACAGAAACTCAACACCCAGTACCAGGGTCACCCGCTGGGCATGAGCAACGGGCCCATGGGAGCTGGTGCCCAGCAGTACAGAGTGGGGCCGAGCCAGCACCCGGGCATGCAGCACATGCCTTCACCAGCGCTGACCTTGAACATTATGGACACTGATCTCATAGATGAGGAGGTCTTGACATCCCTCGTCCTGGAACTGGGGTTGGACCGGATTCAGGAGCTGCCAGAGCTATTCTTGGGACAGAACGAGTTCGACTTCATTTCAGACTTTGTTAGCAAACAGCAACCCAGCGCCATCAGCTGTTGAGGGGCTTTGAGCTCCTCCTTGTGTCTTGGTGGTTTTGAGTTTGTTTCTAACTTCCTTCTCCACCTGCCATCCTCCTCCCTTCCCCTGCGTTGTCCTGTCCTGGATTCCTGACCTCCCCAAAGAGACAATCATCGGACACTGGCTTGCAACGGATTGCTTTTCTCTTCTGTGTGGTTTTTCATTTGGGAGTTCCTGGGGAGGGGGTGCGTACCCCAAAGAGAGAGCAGATCAAGAGCTCTTGCTGTAGAGCTGCCTCTAAATGGCATTAACAGGATTTCTGGCTTAAGTAGAAATAATGGACTTACGACTTTCCACAACTAGGCTTTGAGCGCAGGAAGCCAGGGGCAGCTGGCAGCCCTGCCGGTAGCTGGATTTGTTCAAGGATTCTGTGATGCCAGCGAAGTTAAAGGATCCCCTGAGAGAGGATTGTCTCCCTGGTGCATGGTTTGAACCAGTTTACCCCCTTGCAAACAGGGGTGGGGTTAGACATTTGTTGGGACTTTTTACTGTGGCAGTAAATAGGTCTTCAGTCTTGTCTGTTCAGCTTGGGAAGGGGCACTTCCCCTCCAGCAGGCTTTTATTTAACTGGCTGAGCAAAATAAAGTATGCCTTGAGGAAGGGTGTGCATATGTGCCTAAATGTTCATCTCTGTGGAACTTTGGATCTCTGAGCTAATCAACTGTAAAATTTACCAAGTGTTTGAGGCTGATTCAGGCATAAGGCTTAAAGCTGCAGTCTGTCTCCACTTTTTTTCCACCTCTGAAACCAAATAAAGACCATGTAACTGTATATTCAAGATCTAATCTTATTTATTTTTCCTATGATTATTTATTTGCAAGGGCTTCTTTTGTTATTTGGCTTTGGGACTGCTGGGAAGGATGCATGGAGAGTACTGCAGCTTTAAGATGCTGGCTTCAAATAAAAAAAAAGAGAGAAAGCCTGGGATAGTTTTCAGGCTGCTCAGCAGATAGTCCCTTCAAGCCGGGATCTTTATGCTGAACGCACAGGGCTGTAAATCCAACACCTTTCTGAATGTGATAAAGATGACTCGATTTCTAATTCCCTTACTCAGAAAAGGTTAAATGTGAAAGCCAGTGGGGTTTTGTTTCCTCTGCTGTCTCTTGTTTCCAGGCACTGTGGAAAGCTCCTCTTAATTCCTAGTTGCTGCTGCCCCCTGCTGCTGACAGCTCCTGGCAGCTGTCACTCAACGACCACGTGAGCCTGTACAGATGAATTTGCAAATAAAAGCTGAAATATCTCCAGTGTGCATTCGTTTAGTGCTTGTCTCTGGCCCAGGTGCAGCGTGGTGTGGAGCATCGGGGAGAAGGGCTTTCTTCACGCCCATCAGCGGGCTGTGGATCCGGTCACTGGTGTCCCCCACTAGAGCCAGACGTTGCAAGGATTGTGTCTGTAGTTTAATGCTTGGACCAAGGCAATCCTCAAAGTGTGGGTGGGAGGATGAGATGCTCCTTCTCTGTACTAGGGGCAAGTGCCAAATGTGGATGGGGCTGCCCTGTTGTGGCTGTTGCTCGCTGCCCCGCTGCCAGCTGACCCGAGGGGCTCTGGCAAGTGCCCGGTGGCTCCTTACGCTTCTTTCGGACCAAGTGCGGCTCTGACAGCTGGGTTGCAGCTCTGCTAGGAGCTCTCTGCTGCAGCCTTCTAGAGCATGAGGGCTCTAAAAGCCAAGACAGCCTTTGATCTGCTCTTCCAGAGCTTAACTTGTTGGATTTTTTTTTTTTAAGGGCTCCTAGCCAGTCCTTGTATGGAATCCAGGAACATTCCCCTGTGCCCCCATAGCAATGGGGCTCTGGATGGTGGTACTGGAGTGGCTGGATCACTTCGACCACACTTTGGATTGCCTGTCGGTGTCCCCTGGCCCTGTTCCTTGCGCAGCTCAAGAGACAGTGTTGAAGTTCTGTTCTTTGGGTGGTTACACTTGTGCTGTCAGGAGAGTCAAAAAGCAAACAGCGGTGCTTGTGTTCCAGGTGGGAGAGCCCCCCTTGGGTCTTCAGCTCTATGGTGGTGGGCTGTTGGAGACCTGGAAGAGCTTGGCTTTCTCTGTGCATCTGCAGAAGAGCAGATGGCTTGGTCAGCAGGTGGTAGGTGAGCAGCGAGGAGTCGGCAAGTACATTTATTCCTCAGTGCCAGTAGCTGAACCCCAAAATAAACAGGCATATTCTCGACTGTTAGTTGTGGGGGGGCAGACTGTGTGACACACTGTTGTGGCCTACAGTGTCCCAGCTACGAGTGGGGAGCTATGGGCAGCCCAGAGACGCAGGATTGTCAACCTGAGCATCTTCTGCAGAGGTTTTCCAGGAACAGGAACGTGTTTCTCTAAGAAGCACTTGGCATTTGACGCAAACTACACAGAGGAACATATGTCTGTCCATCCTCCTGGAGGGTTGTGCAGTGCACTGGACAAGGGGCTCTTGATTTAAGGCAGAGCAGGGGAGCTGATATTACCAGAGATGTGGAGTGACTTGGGGGGCAGGGGAGTTGTCCCAGTCAGGATTTTCCTTCTGTCCTGTCAGGCTCAATTGAGATTATTTCAATGTCAGCTTTCACACAAATGCAAACTTCAGAGCAGGAATAAATTCCTCGGTGTGTTCATCTTCCCAAAAGATACTGTTAACTGTGGTCAGCCTCTATGATTTCCCAGATAACCCAGGCCAAAAGCATTTATGATTTCTGCTCTGGGCCTATTGCTTCTGGTTGGGTTAGACTGGATGAGCCCAGTCATCGCGGCCTTGGTTTAGCTGCAGTTTGGACCACCCCTCTTTGTGTGCCTTGCATCAGGTACGCAGGACCACGGCAGGAGCTGCAGCTTGGATGGCTCGAGTTCTTCCTCTCCGCTCTGCTTTACGGTACAGCCCGTCTGTCCAGGTCCCCTGGCGGGGTGGCTGGCACCAGGCAGTGAACAGAGGTGCCAGGTGGCAGAACAGGGAGACCCAGCTATGTGGGTCTGCAGACGGACTTCTCAAAGTCAACCAAGATCACCAAAAATGCATCAGGGCTGAACTCTGCTTTTCCCATCTCGCTGGCACTGACCTCTTCACCAGCAGCAGGCAGGAGGATGCTCCAAAGCACTGGTACCTGTAGGGGCTGACAGGCACCGCAGAGCACCTCAGAAGGTTGGCAAATGACAGTGCCGATGGGTTTAGGAGCTTTGAGGACGTAAGTGAACGCACATGGAGAGTTTGTGTTTCCAGACAGCTGCTGGGAAGCACCTCTCCTCTGATGTACTGGGAGTCTGTTTTCTGTGTTGGGAAGAAGGAAGGCTCTCCCACCCCGCTGCCTAGTCCAGTTGGGATGGCTGGGACACAACCACCCTGTCCCCTCACCTAGGCTGGATCCTCTCCTAACAGATTTTGTAGCTATTTCTGTGAAGATCAAGTCTTAAGGCAGCCTTTGGGAGCACGTGAGTGAAAGTACAGAAGGACAAGGCATTTCTCTACATCCCTGGCTCTGACCACGTGTGTTCTCAAGGCGATGAAGTGTGCTGATAGTGCTCGGTGATTCAGAGTGGCAAAGATGAAAGTCCAGTGCAGAGAGCTAGGAAAGGATCTGCTAATGCTAAGTGACTGGGCAATAAGATGAGCAAGGAGTGGTAAATATGAACCGATGTGTGTAGGGTTGATCTTTCTTGACTTCACACACAGTGCTGGGCTCTAAACTAGCTGCAGCCACTCAGAAGAGATTACATGAATGAATGTTCCTATGAAAAATCTCAGCTTGCTGTTCAGGAGGAGCCAGGCGAGCAAAGGGAAGGCTAGAAACCCTTAGGAGAGGAATAGAAAGCAGAATCAGTGAACGCCCTACAGTATCAATACACAATTCAGCTGCATCCTGCGTGCTGCCCGCGCTAGCAAATTGTCCAAAATTCTGGTCTGTTCATCAGAAAAATGATAATGTGAAGCTGGAGAAAGAAGAAACAACTGAGGCAGAGTAATGTTTCTCAAAAGAAGCCACAAAATAGACTGGGACTTCTCAGTAAGGAACGAGAAGGCTGGGTAACAGGTTTATAAAATAAGTAAAAAGGGGAGGTGCTAGGGAATTATTTTCCCCAGGTGTAACACAAGATACCTGTTGATCTCTAAAAATTTAGGTGGCAGGGACCAGGTTCAAACCCAAGTGAACAGAGGTATCTCTGCATGCAACGTGTAACTCCAACAGTGGAGCTCTTTCTGACAGCATGGGGAGGTACATGAATGCTTGGGGAGGTACATGAACTCTTCTGTATGACCAAGAATCCAGTTGACTCTTAAGAGCAGACTGGAGAACACAGCAGGGGCCATCGCTGTATGCCACTGTGTGTCTGTCTGGTTCACTTCCAACTTGGACACTGTGTAATGTCCTTGTCCTACCATCTTCCTGGCTCAGAGAGGATGTGGTGGAAATGGAAAAGATTCAGAGACGGGCTACCAGAATGATCGAAGTTGTGGGGCAGCCTCTCTCTGAGTCCCCGTTAACTCTTGGGGCAGGATGTGAAACTATCCGTCAGGTCTTTTGGCCTGACCCAGGACACTTCTTACACCAGCAGGCTGTGATAGGTGCTGGGACACGTGGCTTCAAAGAGCAGATTGGCAAAAGACCTGGGGAAAAAAAATCCACCCTAATAAAAAGATTCTGAGTCAGGATGTCTTTGAGCTACAGATCACTCAGTCCTGGAGAGTGAACCTGGGAAGGACCAGGGCAAGTGTGCCAGCCCCATGTCAAGGCACTGCCGTGCACCCCAGGAACCTGTGGTGCGACCAAGCCTGGGGGCTGCCCCTCTGCTTGTGTACCCGCTCTCACTGGCCATAACTGGAAATTTGGGCATGAGCCAGAATAACATTGCCAAAAAGAGACAAAGTTCCACTGGCAGCCAAAGGGATTGAGAACATCAAGTGAGAACCACCAGGAAAGTCAAGCCAAAAGCCTGTGTAGCCTTACCTGCTCTCTGGGATTGGGTCGTCAGGGAGGAAATTTGAGAAATCAAGTGATTGTCCTTCTCACAATGTTCCTTCACAGCTTTCTGAAAGTAGTGGTCCAAGGAGTTCTGAGCCACACGTTATGTTTTTGCCATGTTAAATACCCTGCTATGGACCTGCCTACCCTATACCTGCAATCACTTTTTAATTCATAGGTACATTTTACTTCAGCAATATCTTGCGCCAGTGAAATCCACAAGGGAGTTATGTAGATGTAATCAAGCTCTTCATAAGAAGCTTAAGCTCTGTAAGCTCCTCTTCGTTTTAAATCTACCACCTTCTTGCTCTGTTGGGCGTCCCCTAATTCCCAATCACTTCTTGGTCACCCTCTCCACACCTGTAATGAATTTATATCTCCTGTGATGTTCCCTCCTGAGTCTCTCCCATTCAAGAATCACCTTGTGTTGTAGATTGTTGTGATTACCTTTTTCTCTCCTGTCTCTAGTTTTCTGGATGGTGGAGGGAACAGCACTGGTTTAAGCTGTGGATATGTCATGGATTTCTCCAATGCTATAATTAGGCCTGGCTGTTCTATATTTCATCACAGAACCACAGAAAGGTTTAGACTGGGAGGAACCTTTGGAGGTCACTCAGTCCAACTTCCTGCTCCAAGCAGGACTGCACTCAAAGGTAATGCAGGCTGCTCAGTGCGTTGTCCAGTCAAATTCTGAAAACTTCAGAGGATGGGATTCCTCTGGACCCTTGTTTCAGTGCTGCGCTGCTCGCATTTCTTTTCTAATTTCTCCCTTTCCAGTTGGTTGCTGGCTGGCACAGGCACTGACCTAATATTTTCAGAGATCTGTATTCAGGGACTCCAGATATCTCTCCCGAGGGATAATACTGTACTTGTAGCCACCCTTGCATGTATGGGCAGGGCTCGCTCTCGTACGAGCGCTCTTGGCCTAGGAGATGGTGGATGGCCACCTCTGCCTCTAAAATAGAAGTGCAATTGTTGCCCAAATACCCATGTTGCTAAAAACTGCACCCCAGCGCCATGCCTTGGTTCTCCCACCAGCTCAGGCACCTCCGGGAGCACCCTTGGTAGAGTCATTCTCCCATCCACACTACAGCTGCCAACTTGCACAGGCTGACGCCACCCTGCCATGAGACATTCCTCTCTCTTTGCCGATGACGAGGTGGTACGATACTGTCTCCTCCTTGAGCTTCCCATCAACGAACCTTCCTCCCTGCACCCCTCCACCCTGGCTACATCAGCTTCAGGAGACAGTGCTCTACCTGTGAGATCCTGGGTGGCTTCTGACGGGTATTCAAGGGACAAGCAATCATACCCGTGACATTCAGGGTGACACTCCTGAGCTCAAGGCTGGATTCCATTTCAGTTTTAGGGCTCTGTTTTTTCATCATTCTTGAAAACACTGTATCACTGGGTTTGCATTTGCCTCAGAAATTTGGAGCGAGGAGCCCATCTGCTCCTCTTGTCCACGCTGCCAGGCCTCATCTTGGGAGCTCGCAGTTTCTGCATCCCTCTCCCCTTAAGTCTTTAGAAAAACCTGTGAGTTTTCTTGATCATAAAGTAGCAGGAGTAAGCTTTGCTCTGCTTCTCTGCAGCGCGTTTCTGGGGGCAGTTTGTTCCTACTGAAGACAGCAAGGATGAGAATGCAACTTGCTCTTGAGTCATCTTGACTTTGCTTGTGAGTCCTCCAGACTTCCAGAGGGGTGGAAAGGGGAAGAAGAAAGGGGACTTTACAATTTACCTCATCCTCAAAGCCCAAGACACTCTTACCAAGAAATATCCAGTCAAAAAGCTTTCATATTCTTGGCTACAAGAGAACCCCCTCGCGTGTGGTTGTCTCCTCTAGACACACTGTACATGCTCCTAGTCAAATACTGAGGTCTCATAAAAATAAAACTATGGCTGTGCTTGACGTCACCCTGTGCAGTTCTCAAACTAAACCACAGCACTTGCCTCAAAAGACGACCTGGCTGCTAAGGACACCCCTCACAAAAACAACGGCACCACCCCTACAGTGGGGTTGAGTGGAATGCTCTGCACATTAGCTACCCTCCTGTAAATCCTCTCCTCCCGGGCTATATGGCAAGAGGCAGAGCCCAGTATCAGCTGTGGGGCCGGTGCGTCCCAAGGAAAGCATCACCCCGCTACTTCCAACTCCATCGCACACTGTGTTTGGACAGCACTGGGACCCTTGATTATTGCTTGCTAGCACAGGTGCCCTGACAATAGCATTGCCTCACTGCATTGTCAAGGAAAAAAACTAATTTGGATAAAAGGAGCCAATGGCAAATGGATGACAAAGAGCCTCACAGCTGCCACGATGGGGCAGAATCACTTTGGCTTGGTGTGAGATTGCAGCCTCTCCCCTGGGGGACCAAGCAGGGTACCATGCTTGGACCATGCACCGGGGACCACGTACCAGGTGCTTTCATTGCTCAGAGCAGAAACTAGAGTTAAGCCTGGTTATGTGATTCCAGAAACATCTGTGTTGTTTCCTCTTCCGGATCCTCGGGTCACAAGCACCTGCTGATGAGGATATCTCTGAGATGTATGGTTATCTGCCTCAGAAAAGAATCAATGACCTCTTCCAAGGCATAGACCAAAACCAGTTCCTGAGTCCCTTAGCAGCTCCAGAAGTCCTCTTTTGACACATGCTACTTTAGCCATGTAGTCCCTGCACCACTGAATATCAGCTATCTCCTGTTTGGTGCTGAGGTTAGAACGGAGGATAGGAAGTTCCTGATCCCACATCCCCATGTGCTGATTCCCTGATGCAGAAGCTCCCAGTGAGGAGCCAAGAGATACTCTCGGTCCTACTCCTGACGGTACTAAGTCAGTATGAGAAGTGAAGCCATGCAAACTTGGGGCCACTTGCAGTGGACAGCATCTCTTCTAGTACATAAATTGCTTGGAGAGGGACTTACGTATTGATCTCAAGTAACATTTAGGGTGCACAAGGAATCGACAATCTTTACTAGACTTATTCAGCAAATCCATTGGAACACCAAATTTCCAAAGATTAGCAATTTCTAACAGTCTTTGCAGTCCTAAATTTCCTAGTTTTTTCTTAATTACATGGCTTTCCCAGTAAGATAGCAGAAATGAAACCACGAGGGCAACATACCAACATGAACAAATGAGCAAAGTATCAACGAATGAACAGATCCGCTTCTCTGCTAAGGAAACTGGAATATTTCTTGTCATAAAATACTGAAATATCGCTTTGTTTCTTTGGAGAAAAAGAAACTGACTGGTTTTGTACATACGCATTTGAGAACAGTCCAGATTCCTCCACTAGCATATGAGACAGTCACCTGCTCAGAATACAGGGGCTTTGTAGACACTCGACAGCCGAGGCAGTAGAAATCCCCTAAAAAACCTCTTGCTGTATATTATGCTCTCTGCTGGCCTGCGTAATAGATGCAGCACCCTGGCTTAGAGGGCCAGAATTGGTAATTCACGCATTTTGATTCAGGCAAAGGATGGCTGGAGCCCTGACAAGTGCACACAGCTTTGACAAAGAAGCCACCTGCCTTCATCCAAGAGGCTGTTCTGTGTCTCAGGGGAGAAGCCAGGTCCTTCTGTGGACTTCAACCAAATGATACAACAGATGAGCCAACTTTGAGAGAAAGGCTGATCCCAGATCTGAGTCTGAATGCTGGCAGGCAACTTCAGAAGATGCTTCAAGACACAAGAGTCCTTCACGCGGGTACAGACTGCTGTGATCCTGGGAGAAAACGCAGCTTCTTGAACGGGCACTAGCAGCTAATGGGCATGAAAAACATCATATGCATGCTGGCCCTGGAATGACAGCTTTGGTGAAATGCCTCTTCTTTTCCAGCTTAGGGAGGTTTCTGAGAGAACTGCTTTCATGTCCTGCTTTGTTGATAGTTAGAAGAGATAGATAGAAGAAGAAGAGATAGAAGATAGAAGAGAAGATAGATAGATAGATAGATAGATAGATAGATAGATAGATAGATAGATAGATAGATAGATAGATAGAAGAGCCGCAGTCCCAGCTCTATCCGACCTGTGCTAAGCATTGCTGAACCAGTGGGATGAGAGATCTGTGGCTGTAGCAAAGGATGCTAGAGGCTTTCTTGGCCTCCTCCGTAAGAGCCAAATCTTTACAAGGATGGGTTTGGGGCTTTCCAGGAAATGGCAGAATCAGGTCAGGGTGTTTCTGGAACCCTTTCTTGCTTATTTGGAATAAAAAAACCATATCTGCCCAATGCACTGGACCATGAGGGCAGGTGTGACTTACACAGCACTGCCACGGAACTGGAAAGCCAGAGGTGGACAAAGGTCTCAGATCTTAGATCAGGCATACCCAGGAGCATCCTCCTTCAGCCGCAGTTATAAAATGCCCAGAGGCAGCCCGGGGCTGACAATGTCCCTTTCTCCTCCTTTTCCAGACCTCTGCCACCAGCGGAGGTGCCACGTGTGAGAAATTCCCTGTGCTCAGACACACCTCAGTGCTTAGATACACGGCATTCAAAAAGCAACCTGTTCCTTTTCTTTCCTCCTCCTGGCTCTCTCTGTGAGCCGCTGTTATTGTCTGAGAAACCCACAATAATTTACTGTCATTTAGACAATTAGTGTATCACCTGATGACCCCTCCCCACCTGGGAAGGGGAATCAGGGAAAAACAAGGAGACCTGGGGGTTGAAATATAAACAGATTTAATAGAATAAGAGTGAGCTCAAAAACACCAAGACCTTGAAACCCACAGACCATGGCTGGCTGTAGAGTAAATATTTTCACAAATCCAGGCACTAGAGTCTTCTAAAAGTGCAGTTTTCCCAAGCGTTAGAAGAGAAATTAGTCCTGTGTCGCTTGCACTAGGACAGCCACTGTAGATGGGTTTAACCAGCAGGGCAAAGAACCAGGCAACAGGTCTGTCCTGGGAAAAAAAAAAGTGAGGAATTGGCAACAATTCACCTGCTTGTTACTAACGATGCACCAAATTAAATCTGGAGTCATGAAAGGGCAGATCTGGCCCTGTGCAGAACACGGGCTCCCCAGAGAGGAGCCGATACTCAGTAGACAGCAGCGTCCACACGTGGCACAGGGAGGAGCTGACACGCATCTCTGGTGCGTCACAGGAAATACCACCATGCCACCCAGGACGGGGGGTACGGCGGGGTGCCCTCCTCCTGCACTGTGTGCACCAGTCTTTGCACAGAGGAGCAATGTGGTGACGGCAGGGACAGATCAGGTACAGCCTGCCACAGCTCATCCGCATATCCCTGTGGATCTGGATCAGCAAAGGGGTACACGGATGAGGCTCCGAAAGCACCGGCTGCTTGTTTGCCGACTCGATGTTTCATCTCTCTTTTGGGTCAACAGCTCTGTGTATTCTCAGGTCTCTGGATCATGGGGAAGGACATCACAGCCAAGAAGACAAACGCAGAGGAACTGTGCATCACTGCCTGGAGCCAGGCAGGCAGGCTGGGGTCTCCTGAGGATGTACTGGGGAGTTCCCATGGGATGTAGCCCCACTTTGCTGAACCCAAGCCTCTAGTGCAGCAGGGATTCCCATGAGCTTCCACGTGTGCCTGCATGAATGGGGATTAGGGAAAGCAGCTCTTTGCCAAATCTGAGTGATATTTCAGAGACGAAGGTCTAAGCCCGTAGTAAAAGCTTTGCAAGTGACTGCTTTTGCAAGCATCTGATCCCAGCCCAATTCCCAGTTCAGCCTTTGTCCTGAAGTAGGGAAAGAGGGGGGGGATCTGCACCTCAAGTCTTTGCTAAAACTCCGTTGATTAGCAGGCACAGCTCTGTGGCTCAGCTCTCAGCAGTATTTCAACGCTGAGGGTCTCTTCTGGGGCACGTCGTTGTTTATGGCATGTTACAACATCCATGGTTTTCAGATGCTGGTTACAGTCTGCCGTTAGGTTGCTTCATAATTGCTACACCAAGGTATGGACCAAGTCCTGCTTTTCCTGTTTCAACTGTAAATACAAAAGACAGTTGATTGCAGGGCATTGTAGTGGGTTGAGAAAAGTTTTGACAAGTCAGCCAAGTCCTGTTGTCAGTTGTACGTGTGCAGCTCAGAAGGACGGGGACCTTTCAGTGTGCAAGGGGCTGTGCTGCATCCTGCAGCCTCCGGATGGAAGATTATTTCCTTTCCAGATTTGCCAGGAATATCACTGAGTTCACATTTCCAGGGAATTCTGCAAGCTCAGCCTGCTACAAAAGTCCATGACCTGCTTATGACCACTGAAATACCCAGGGGGGTGGGAAGACCTCTGTTCAATGGTTTTCTGATCTTCTCCCACCCTGTTGGCTCTGAGCCATGTGTCCATCTTCATGACTTCAGCTGCGTTTGGTGTGCAGAGCCACGCTGAAATCCGGCTCTTCCTGCATGGCTGGAGCCTGCCCCATCCTCTCCCGGTCGCTCTGCACGCCTCTTCCTTTCTCCGACAGCACCAAAACAAACAGGGAGAGAGGGGTTTATTTTATTCGTTCATTCTTAGCTGAACCCCTGTGTTTTGTTTGGCTTGGCACAGTGGTCTTCTGTGCCAGGCTCCTAAGAGCCACAACCGAAAGCCACCACATCACTACAGGTGGGAAAATCTGGGTAATAGTATGGTGCTCTACTGTGAGTTGTGCCAAGAGCAAAACTTGTTTGCAGAGAGGGCACAGCTAGGTCAGGGAAGACGCGGTAGTTTTAATAATTAAACCTAGTCCTAGCTTCCTTGGGAGTTTCTGGTGGGGTTCAAAAGAGGATCCCAGTGTCCCTGGAGGAAGAGGAGCTCAGCACTGCCCACAGGGCCGCTGGGCTGCTGGACCAAGTCAGGGGCAAAGAGCTGCCCAGCATCCCTACACAATTAAACCAGGTAAAATCCTAAGAAAGGCATCTCATGCAGATGGGATTTCAAGGTGCCTACTTCTCTCCTTGGATAGGGAAGGAAAGCTAGCTAAGGCATGGAGGCGATGTTTTAGACATGCCAGAGCAAACAAATCCCACACCAATTGTGCGCACGCCGTGCACACTGCGCTGCACGCTTCGCTGCTCCGCAGCTTGGGAAGACACAGCTAAAATTGCTGCTGATAAATCCTTGCCCATACAGTGCAAGGATCGTCCCCTTTGGACACGCACAGCTGTTTCACGCGTTAAAGGCACGACTGCCGCAAATGACTCATTCCTCCTGCAAAGCCTTTGCAACAATCCGGGGCTGTGAACAAGCACCAACTGCACGGCCGGAGCGTTTAGGGCTGAGTTAGGTACTCCCTGGTGTTCGGTAACTCCAAAGAGTTGTTAAAAGCTCTCCGTGCTGTAGCGTGCCCCCAGCAGATGGTCAGCAAGATCCACTCGATCTGATCCTGGCTGAAGGATCCCTGGGTGAATTCAAGGCAACGAAAGAAAAGCTGCAAGATTCCCTGCCCCCTTGCACAAGAAGGCTCGGCACAGCAGGCTGGTTATAAATAGCCGGTTTCAGGAAAAGGCACTTTCCGTTTGTTCTGGTGTCAATACGCTGTAAAGTATAAACAGCTTTCAGAGCTGAAAAAAGCCCTCCTTATCTTCTCAGCATGCAAAACCCTGCACCTTCCTCCTGTGCTCTGCAGGCTCAGGCAATTCGGGGCATGGCAGGCTGCAGCAGCACCCTCGGAGGGGGGGGCAGGATGGGACCCTGGGTCACCTCCTGCACAGAAGGGTTTGCTGCAGTTTTTACAGGGCCACCAGGCAGAAGGCAGACTTGCTAAAGCAGGACGTTCAACCAGTTCCCTCCTTTCTGCGCTGCTGGTCTGGGTTACGTGGGATCTTAGAAGAACGACGAGGTGCTTGAGCATGCTGGAATTGTGTCCACGGTGTGGGGGCACGGCCTCTCATTAAAGGATTTTACCGCGCTTTCACAAAGCACCTGAGCTGGACCACAGGCTAAAATACGCTGTATAGCAGGTGAAAAACAGATAGGTGAATTCTCTGTCAGCGTGGCAACAAGAGAGCTGGGAGCAATGGGAGACTGCGGCTTCTGCTGTGAGCCCAGGGCAGCTCAGCCCAGCAGCATCACACAGGAACTTCTGAAGACTTGGTTTAAATCAAAGTAGCTCTCAGACCTCTCTAATGAAGACACAGTTTCTGGAATCCTGGCACTTTCCGAAAAGCACACCCTGACTTCACCTTTTCTCTGCATCCCTGGGAGCCCAGAACTATTTTGATGCCCAATGGGAAGGGGTTCAAAGGGGACAGGATGGATTTTCCATCTGCGGGGTGGAGGGGAGGCAAAGCCCTACAGCGAGCCAGGTCTGCTTCTCCACCAGGGCCTTGAACTCAGCTCTGTGTAGCAGCCAGTATAAAGCAGAGGAGAGCAAGGACACGGTGCAAGAAGCCTTTCCTCCCCATCCCAGCATGGCTATCCCCAAATCATAGAAGCACAGCGTGGTTTGGGTTGGAAGGACCTTCAAGATCATCTAGTTCCCACCCCCATGCCCTGGGCAGGGACACCTCCCACCAGACCAGGTTGCTCCAAGCCCCGTCCAACCTGGCCTTGAACCTCCAGGGATGGGGCATCCACAGCTTCTCTGGGCAACCTGGGCCAGGGGCTCAGAGTGAAACGTTTCTTCTTGATACCTATTCTAAACCTCCCCTCTCCCAGTCTGAAGCCATCACCCCTGGTCCTATCCCTACACGCCCTTGTGAAAAGTTCCCCCCAGCTTTCCTGTAGCCCCTTCAGACACCGGAAGGCTGCTATAGGGTCTCCCTGGAGTCTTCTCTTCTCCAGGCTGAACCCCCCCAGCTCTCCCAGCCTGTCCTCCCAGCAGAGGGGCTCCAGCCCTGCTAGCATCTCCGTGGCCTCCTCTGAGAAGGGGCATGAGGAGTGTCGCCGGGGTGCTGGGACTGATTGCTCAGGGGCCATCAATGGTGACAGCGCTGCGCTGGCACAGGCACTGCGAAGCAGCCGTGGTACAGTGACGGAGCCAGGGAAGGCAGGATGGGTCCCAGCCCCCTGGCACCCAGGGCCACCCAGGAACTCCCACGGGGCGCTGCTGCCCCCCGGTGGCAGTGAGTGACAACCACAGCCCAGTCCAGCCACAGCGCTGTGGGAACAGGGGGTTGGGGGCGGCTTCACGCCACCAAATTACCCCAATTACGTTGGGGTAATTTTTCAGGAGCGGGTGCTGGCCCCTTCCCTCCCGCAGTCACGCTGTCTGCTCCAGAGGCGGAGGGCTGCATGTCATGGCGGGGACATTTTCACATTTTGCACCCTCAGAAATGGGAGTGAGGAGCCAGGGCTCTGGAAATCCTCCTCCGCGATGAAGCCAAACGCACTGTCAGCATGCCAGCGTTATGGGGAACTCCTCTAAACCTATTTCTGTTGCTTTAACTCCTTCTGCAAAACTCCCTTTCTGCCCCATGAGCTCCCTATGTCCCATAAAGTCATTTTCCTTGGAGCAGAGCCAGTGCTGGTCCATCAGGCTCTGCTCCAGGCTCTGCTCCTGCACCGTCACTTCATGAGTTGAGGACCTCCTGCCCCAGACTGCTCAACAAGCACTGCAAGGGCCTTCAGGTGCTTTCTGTGTCCTGGATCCGGGGAAGCTGGATGTGCCAACCACCGGCAGCATGGCCCAGCCACTACAGCAGGACAGAACCAGATTCACGCACCTACTGCCTGAGAATGACTTATTTAGTCTAAATCAGAATTTAGGTGACACAGGACTCCTTTCTAGCTCTGCCATAGACTCCCTGTGCAGTCTCGGACAAAACTTTTAATCTCCCCTCCGTTCCAGTTTCCTGTCTGCTCAACGATGCTGAGCCCGTGCTTCACAAAAGCCTCGTGATCATTGTCCCTGTGCTCGGGTGACACAGGTAAGAAGTGCAAGATAACCCACGCTACTGCACCCAGGAGCAGCCTTTTCCAAAAATCTCTTCCGTGGCCGCTCACTGGAAGTGGTCTGTAGCACTGAGCTCTACAGAGTCCCAAAACCCTGCGTCACCTGGCAATACCAATACCCACTGCCCACATCCGCAGGGCAGATACACAGAAACTGTCCGACTGCAGCGAGCCGGAGGTCTGCCAAATCCACTGTGCTGCCGGCGCGAGCAGCCACCCCAGCTGCTCCAGCCAGGAGCAGAAGCAATTTGCCATGAGACACATCTCTAGAGAGCCCGTGCTTTGATGTGTGCAGCACAGCGACCCTTTGAAAACTGCCGAAAGCCTCTCCGGATTCTCTTTTGCTCTCACCGTCACCCCACCCTTCTGCTAAGTGTCCCCCAGTGACTTCCCACAGCCATGAGTTCCATAGGCCAATTATGTGAATTGTTTTGAGTTTCCATCAGATATCACCTTGTTCTTGGCACAAAACAAAACACAAATGCTGTTGAAAAACTTGTGGTCAGCCAAGTGTCATGGTTCGGGCCGGACCGGCCACTGAGGTGAATGACAGATCCTCTCCCCCACTTCTCTCTTCAAGGAGAAGAGGGAGAGAAAGAGACTTATGAGTTGAGAAGGAACTAAACTACTTCAGTGAAAATATTAATAATAAAATAAAAACAAAATAATGAAATACATACAAAACCGTGTCAGGCTCCCAGGATGACAATCACGTCACCAGCACGCACTGGGGAAGTCCCAGACTGGACTCATCGATGGATGGGAACTGGATTCCAAATCTGCATTGGGATCAAAGGCAGAGGAACAGAGTCCTCCTCAGATGCTGGCTACTGAAGGAAGAGCCCTGACCCTTTGGTCCCTCAGCTTTTATCCTGAGCATGATGCAGATGGGATGCAACACCCTGTTGGTCAGTTTTGGGTCACCTGTCCTGTCCGCTCCTCCCCGCAGGTGGGACCCCTCTGCGCTTTCCTGCTTCCGACCCTCCAACGGGGCAAATAACAAAGTTGGCTGCCCTTGGCTGTACAGGAATAAGGATGAGCAGGAGCCTCTCTGCATCCCGTGCCTCGGCATCAGCTGTAACCATGGGTCTGATCACTCTGGGAGTGAACAGTTTCTGCACAACATGCTGTTAATTTCAGCAGCTGGGAGAGACCTCGCTGAAAAGTAAAATTACTGAACAGCAAATAGGTTCTGTTTTACCTCAAACCAGGACACCAAGTTTTTCCAGCCCACTGTCCCACCTGCTCCCCAGCCCAGACTGGTGGTACGCAGATAGAGCTGTGCTGCTCCAGGACCATGTGTTACCCCTGGGCCTTCAAGCATCCCCCACTTCCTGCTGCTGTCCAGTTTGTGCAAGGTTTTCCAGTATCAGGAACTTTACTGACTTTAACAGTGAATTGTGATTTGTCATAAAATATTTTGCCTTGTGCTGGCAATCATTGTCGTACAGACTCTCTTGCTTTGCCAGCTATGGATATCTGGTCTTGCCCCTGATTTACAATTGCCAGATACCATCTACAACCTTATTTTAAATCCATTTAGGACATTTAGCGTCCTCCAGCCCACCAGTACACAGGTTGTTTCTGGTTATATTGCCTGGCCACTGGGAAATAAAATAGCAAATGAATGACCAGAGAGCAAGGAGTTTCTCCTGAGGAGTGGGAGCATGCCAAAAGGTTCTCACTGTCTTGGATGCTCAGCTCGTTGAAGCTTTTGCCTTCCCAGTCAACGCTGCTGTAGCCTCTCCTCAAATAAATCAGAGCAAGCAATCTTCATTTCGGGCTGGTGTGGAGACTGGTTAGTGCTGTAAGCACAGCGGAAACACAGAGGTTTTGCCAAGCCACACCGTGAATTTGGTGGAGGGGAAGCAACGCCTGGCTGAGTGTGCGGGACGCTGTCTGGTACACAGGCAGCTCTGCTGACAACTCCAATCCCCTGTTTTGTCCACACAGCCTACAGGTCAGTTCCTCCCCAGGCTCTGTTTTGAGAGACTTTCCAAGGATTTTGAGGCACCACACAAAATGAAGGTCCATCAGGTCTCTGCCATGGCTCGACATAGACGTGTCAACATGCGTGAGATGGTGAGCCATGCGATCGCCAGTGTCCTGTCCTCTGCATCCCGTCAGTGACAGCAATAAAAGCAGGGGATCCTGGAGAGAAACTCTCCTGCAGCGCTCCAGGGCTGCTCCTCTCCCCCTACAGTCACCTCCGGCACCGTCAGGAGGATCCTTCAACCCAAGGGGTACAGATATGACATGTCATTTGAAAACAGAGCAGAAACACAGGCCATGCTTAGGCAACGTACCCAAACAGAATGAGTGTGCGATGCCTAACGAGGTTTCAAGGGCTTCCCAACCCCACTTTTCCTTATTGCTCAGATTCCAGACTCTCCAAGCGTTGGGTC
This sequence comes from Chionis minor, assembly GCA_013398295.1. Classification (NCBI taxonomy): domain Eukaryota; kingdom Metazoa; phylum Chordata; class Aves; order Charadriiformes; family Chionidae; genus Chionis; species Chionis minor. The sequence continues at coordinate 65,861 of VZSF01006115.1, read as the reverse complement.
TCCATGACCTGCTCATTGCCAGCCAGAGAGCACTTCCATCTGGCATCGAGCTACTTCCCACTGCTGACCAAGAGCAGTAAGTAGCAATGATGTGAGAAGCACCTCCAGAGCACAACTGATCCTGAGAGGCAACTCCGCATCACCTCCCTACCCGCCAAACATCGCTGTGTTCACCAGGAATGCCACTTTGCACCTAGGCACATCTCTGGTCTCCGAACCAAAACCAGCAGGCAGAACTGCAACTTGCTGGGCTTCCAGACATCACCTCGAGAGGGGTGACCCACGGTGCTGGTCTCTTTGTAGTTTTCCTTCCCTGTGTCCTCTCCGTGCTTCTGAATCTTCCTTTCGACTAACAGGTCTGAAGTGCATCCAGCCACACAGACAAGATGTTTTCCATATCCTGTTTCCCTCTCCAGGGATCACTCCAAGTTAAATTTATCTTTGCAAAGTTTTTTGAAAGGTCTTTGAAGACTCCATCATGAACAGGCACTACAGGCACTCCGAACGTGCTAGTTGTTTTCTTCCATGAGTGGATTTAGCCTATGAAGAAGAAAGATCCTAAATTCATGCTAGCAGGATGCAAGCTGGTGATTTTTGTTATGGTAATGCAGTGTAGATAGCTGTGTGTTAATCCAGCCTGTCCTTCCTTGCATATGTATGTTCTCTCTGCCACTCGCTATTGCAGTTTCTTGGGGGAGGATTGTTCCTTCAGTCCCAGGGGAAACGTAGTCCCAGGGGAAACGTACCACTGGGAAAGGACTAATCTTCCTTGGAGGGCTGGAGATTTTTTTAGCTACATCTAGAAACTAGGATGAATCTACACTGCTGAGTCTGCAGGCAGAAATGCAGCGCAGGTGCAGTCCCTGCAGGGCAGCAGTGAGAACTGGTGGAGGACCCGTGCATGACCCTGCGTTGTGGGTGCCACGAGCTTCCTCAGGGAGCCGCTCCTCTTCTTTCTGCTGCTCATTCCATCTGCAGACTTTGTCTTTCTGTAGATGGTCCTACTTCTTTGAAGAAGATATCACCAGTTCTTCTGCATTTGAAGAATTGAAGAACTTTCTGCATCTTCAAACACAGAATAAATTCCCCAACTTAAAACCGCTGCAAACTGCTTTCTTATAACCAAGCTTTACCTTTTCCACAGAGATGGACAGAACTGGAGCGGGGAGATTCAGGTACACAACACGGATTGATTTTGCAATCAAAGTTATGCCTGATGATGATGAATGTATATAGAGTGGGAAATAGCTGGTATCATGGCGCTTGAGCTGTGCTCCCTCCTCCCATATGGGTCAGTCAATGCTGGCAGGGAAATCTCATGACCCAGAGATTCCCTCTTTTTGGAATTAACATTTTTATTGGTTTTCCCCCAAAAAAACCAAACTCCCAGGGCACAAAAGCACCTAAATAAGATGCTGGTGCTTTTCAGCCAAACAATATTGTGTGTTAATTATCAGGCCAGAAATTTACACAATAAAGCATTTCCATCTTCAAGAGACTGGCTGTTTGTCTGTCACCTCTTCAGAGCTGACACTGACAAAACAGAACAAAAGAGAAAGAAAAAGACCTCTTATTCTCTCAGATGAGAGTGCCATTATTCTTCAAAGGAAGGGAGGGAGTGTGGGATTTTATCACAGCACATGCACCACACTAAAATGGACACCCTTTCAGAAGAACAGCTCATCCAGGAGAACACACTGTACATCTCAGCTGCAGCCAAACAATTCCAGCATCATTACAGATCTCCAGGAACCATGAATCCAATACAGCCAAGGCAGGGATCTAGATTTTCACAGTAACCTTCTGCCAAGAGACAAAGAATACCTATTTAAAGTGCTGCTGCTTCTCTTTAAAGTGCATTTTCATCTCCTGACAACGGTTTGCTTATTTAGTGTATCTAAAAGAGACCACTTGCACTACAAATTACACCACCATATGTTTGCTTTACTTCCATTTGTTGTACAAAGCCTTTCCTAGGAATATAATTTGAGGGGGTGTTATGGTTTGAGAAACCCACAATAATTTACTGTCATTTAGACAATTATTCTATAACCCAATGAGCCCTCCCCACGCGGGAAGAGGAATCGAGGAAAAACAAGGAAACCCAAGAGCTGAAATATAAACCGATTTAGTAGAATAAGACTAGATAATTAACATTAATAACACTACAGAACCAATATGGATCCTGATGCCAATATAAAATGCACAAGGATTATACCCAGCCCATTCTATCCATGGGAAGCCAGGCACTCCCAGCAGGGGACAGCAAATGTGGGACACGGCGAGCGCTGCGGCTTCGGGAGGAAGGGAAGGGCTCAGGGCTCCGGCACCGGGGCAAGGAGTTCTCTGGATCGGCACCATCAAGGGAGAGAAAACTTCACATCAAACTTTCTAATTTCTATTGAATGTGTGGTTCATGGTATCAAATAATCCCGTTGGCAGCTTGGGTCAAGTGCCCGGGTCTCGCTCCTCCTCATCCCTCCACCTGGTGAGCTCGAAAACACGGAGACCTTGAAACCCCCCCACCATGGCTGGCTGTAGAGTAAATATTTTCACAAATTCAGACACTAGATTCTTCTAAAAGTGCGTTTTTCCCAAGCACTAGAAGAGAAATTAGTCCTTTGTCATTCAAACCAGGACAGGAGGATGAGGGTTATTTCTCCCAGAATACTTCTGGAGCTGGAAAGCAAGTTCCAGTTTGTTAATACTCTTAAATAGAGTAAAAAATGGCACTTCACTACACTTTGTAGTATTGTTTATTGGCATTTACTACATTCTATTTCAAACCAGTTTCCGTCACAAACAGGTCAGTCTGGGAACTGTCTGCGCTACCCTCGGTGCGCTCTGCAATGCCTGCCTGCTCTGTCCTAACTCCTGTTTGTGCTCACCGAAGACTTGCTGAACATGGACAAGCGTTGCCCTGCCCGCCGGATGGCCGGGCTGGTGGGGCCGGTGGCGGCGGGGGGGAAGGAGGGGTGCTGCCTCCCAGTCCCCGGCCCAGCCCGGCCGTGGGGGAGAGCTGGTGTCTGGGAGCGTGGGACAACCTGGGCTGCTGTTATGTCACTTAATAAAATGAGCCCCCTCCGTGCACCGTGGTGCTGAGGAAGAATTTGGTAAGTGGGGCCCTGAGACAATATCAGACTTGAAGGTTAATAAAGTTAAAATTCAAGGATCCCACCCGTTGGCTGCTTTCTTTTCTTTTCTTTTCTTTTCTTTTCTTTTCTTTTCTTTTCTTTTCTTTTCTTTTCTTTTCTTTTCTTTTCTTTTCTTTTCTTTTCTTTTCTTTTTTCTTTTCTTTTCTTTTCTTTTCTTTTCTTCTCTTTTCTTCTCTTCTCTTTTCTTCTCTTCTCTTTTCTTCTCTTTTCTTGGTTTTGTTGTTCATTTTTTTAAAGCCAACTTCATTGGCTTGGCGGCGCTCAGGTGGAGGTCCTTGCTCCTTGGAGGTGCAAGCTGTAGGGAGGACAGAAGGCAAAAGAAAATGTGGGAGACTTGTCCCAGGGAGCAGGTGGGTGGGAACAGGCCATGCTGGGCCAGAAGGGCTGAAGGGGGGGGGGGTAAGTGAGCAGCTAAACTCCCCTCTGGTGTAAAGCGACCTTTTGGATAGCTGACCATTTGATCGCCGTCTGGTTTCGCAGAACTCTGCCGAAAGCCCTCCCCACGCTGGATCTCCAGGGGCTTTGGCTCCTCACTGCTGGCCTGTGATGTCTCCCATCCAGAGGGACAATGTGCCGGTCCCCTCAGGGTGCTTTCTGACGGGGATCTCAGGCAGGAGCTTTTCACTCTGAGGGTGGTGAGACGCTGGAACAGGTTGCCCAGGGAAGCTGTGGATGCCCCATCCCTGGAGGTTCAAGGCCAGGTTGGACGGGGCTTGGAGCAACCTGGTCTAGTGGGAGGTGTCCCTGCCCAGGGCAGGGGGGTTGGAACTAGATGATCTTTAAGGTCCCTTCCAACTCTAACCATTCTATGATTCTGTGAATTCAGGAGCTGCTCAGATTTGCCCACTTGCTGTTTCAAGCAAAGCAGCGGTCAAACCGACTTCGACAACCTGCTCCTGTGCTTAAAGCTGAAGCAATGTCTACTGCGGAGTTTCCATCCATAGCCCTGCCCCGTATAATCTTGCCCTGTTGTGGACCCTTCTGCAATTAGAAATTTGTTACTGTATCAGGCATTTCTCAAACAAGTACTTACACTCTTACTTTTAATCGTACATACTCTGATTTCTTTATTTCTTACAGGGCATGACCTCAGGTTTTTTATTCAAAGATTGACTGCACTTTCCTTAAAATACTATACCTTCTGCAGTAGGTAGCAGAAATTGATGTTAAATTCCTTTACTCTTGATTTAAAAGCTAGCATTGCATTACTAGCTGAACAAAAAGAGGTAAGTTGAGACACTATGTAAAAATATTACTGATTTTAAACATAATTTGAAAATGTAAATCGTTATTTGAAAGGTTCTCCATTTTTTTATATTTCTAATTGTTTTTGCCATAGTTCATATTCTGATATTGCTAAAGTGATTATTTTGTTACCTCTGTGGAAACACATTGAAATATCCGTGCTTTTCATATCAAAAGAGCTCATTTTTATTGTGCTTATCATACAGAAATGGACACACCAACAGCTTCCCTAACAAATAAAGCACTGAAACATAAAATCAAATACTGAACTGGACCGAACCAAAACTGAAGTGCTTCACCGAGGCGACACGTCCACCTCCCCCAGCAGCAACTGGGACCTGAAACCAGTGAGAGCATCTGGTTTTGGTCACTGGCTGGATTTCGCCTTCGACTGAAGTCTTAAATATGGACTTACTTGCCTGTGTAATCAATGTTCCCAGCAACTTTGCTAATTTATTGGAAGGCACTGTTAGCAATGAAGCAATTTCCTTCTTTAGCGGCTGCATTATCAGGTAACGAGGCTATTTTTACCAGCAGAGCGAATACCACTTCAGTATCTGCAGGACTGGTGCGAATGTTTGTTTGTTGATTAGTCATTTCCTTGAGTTCAGATGTGAGTCCCTCCAGCGGTGGCATTAAAAAAGCACCTATAATTTAGTTCATTATATATTTTAAGCTGAAATTAAAACAGAAAAAAAAAAAAACAAAACGAAACTAGTTTTACAGTGTTTAAAATTAGTTATCTGACCCAAACACATTATACAACCCATTGTTTAAATTAAATTGCTCTGCTGTCTTGAACAAGGTGTTTCCCCAGGAGGCAGTATATCTGCCTCACCTTTTGAGATGCAAGTTGAAGCAGTGGAATGGGAATAAAGAAATGGAAAGAACCTCACCATTGTCTTTGACGGCTCTACAGTCAGAAAGACGAGGGGAAAAGTTTAATCGCAAATTGTTACGTGTGCTCTACTTCTGCACAATTACCCGTTATTCCCCTACTGCAACCACTGCCTTTCAGAGGCGCTACAGCAGGATTTATCGAACGAGGCCTAACCTGTGAGCGCTCAGGCAAGCACAGGTTATGGCCAAACCAGCCTGGGCTCTCCCTGGCTCGGCAGCCACCGTTCCCCTGCTTCCCCGGGGCCGGCCCTGGCGCCCGGCCACAGGACGAGGCGGATCCGGGAACGGCCCATTCCAATCAAAACCGCCAGCGCTGGGATTCAGCCCGTGCGAAGGAGGAGCGCGGGCCCCGGCCGGACCGTTCCCTCTCCGGGAGCAGACGGTGGCACCGCCCGTCAGTGAAACCCGCCCCCCGCCCGCCATGGCTCCCCTCGGCCTGAGCTCCCGCGCGGGGCGGGCGCCCCGTTGCCATGGCAGCGCGCGGGCTCCCCGCTCCTCCAGCGCGCAGGCGCCGGCGGCCGCGCCTCGCGCATAGGCGGGCCCTGTCAGCAGTGGCCGCGCATGCGCGGAGGCTGGCGGGGCTCTGTCAGCTGGGCCCGGCGGAGCCGCGCTCGCTCCCGGCTTCTCTCCCTCCCTGCGGCCCGGCCATGTCGTACGGCCCGCTGGATCCCTACCGCCCCGGGGCGCCGCCCCCGCCGCGGGACTTCGGCGGCATCATCCAGACATGCAGCGCCAACGTGCAGCGCATCGCGCAGTACAGTGAGTGCGCCCGGGGCGGGGGGGGGAAGGAAGGCCCGGCCCAGCCCGGCCCGGCGAGGCGGCGCCCTGCGAGGAGCGCGGGGGCAGCTCTCCTCGGGGTCCCGCCGGGGCGGGCAGAGCCCCCGGGGCGGTGCCGGGTTGCCCCAGCGGCCTGGCAGCCCCGTGGCCAGGGAGACGTCAGGCGGGAGCTGAGCTTCCTCCTCGGCACCTTGTAATTAGCAGCTGACGCGCTGCTGCCGGCCCGGGCTACGTACGCGCTCCCGTCGCTTTCGCTGAGGTGCTTGTGTCGTTTTTACCAAGCCGCGCTGTACTCCAGCGGCACTGAAGCCCTCCGTCACCCCCGGCCAGAGCCCGGCTTCTCCTTCGCCTTTAGTTGCCTTCAGCGAGGTGCTGTGTGGAAGAGGGAGCCCAAGGTGGTCACCCTGCCCTGTGCAGGGCATCGGAGGGGAGCTGCTGCTGCTGCAGGGATTTCTGAGGGCTGATGTGAACTTGCCCGTTTCCTCCGAAATGTGCTGGCGCAGTTCCGCAGGGAAGCGTTGTGCTGCTGAACAGATTGTCATTAAGTAAATGGCGTTGCAGTTTCTTGGTCACATGGCTGCTGTTAAGGGAAAGTTATTGGTATGGTAAGCTAATCATCGAAATCCTAGTATTGATCGCTGAAATACTGCTTACAAAATGAGCCGCTTCCTAAAGGTACTGCTTTTGATACAGAAAGCATTAATTGTCCACGTAGCCATGCAATTTTTTAGGGGCAAGATCAGTTCAACGTAGTGGTTCCTCTGAAAGTTGGTGACTTCTCCAATTCAGTTATACAAAGCTATTAATATTGCTGCAGCTGTTTTGCCTTTGCTCAGTCACGTTCATTTCCTCTTGGTATAGGCATGGCTGCTGGTTGAATTGCTTCAAAGTTCACCAAATAACATGGGTTGTCTGGGTTTTTTCCTTTTATTTTTTTTTTTCCTCTCCACCCCACTGCCTTCTGTGGGACATCTCCCTGTGAGCCTCTCCTCCTCTGTAGTTCAGCTTCTCTTTCTCATAGGACAGCCTGTCACTGTCTCATGACCAGCAGCCATCCTATCTCAGTGCGCTGCCGGTCTCAAATGAAACAAATAGCCTTACAGTTTTTATCGAGGTGGGCGGGAACACACGGAACATCTGACTGAACGTTATGGTGATTAACTTTATTATGTGTTTTATAAAAGCTTTCCATTCAAGCCTAGGAGGAGAAGAAAGATTGGAGACTTAAGTCTGTCCTCATTTCTCCTTTCATTCCCTAAAGGGAAAACGGCAAGCAAACAGCAGACACAGCTGACTATTTTTCACTCCTTTTGGGTAACTCTGTAGAGTTTTTTCATACAAAATGTACAGAAAACTGGTGACCTGATCTGGCAAACCTGTTGCTTGCCGGACTGTTACGTTACCTAAGCATCTAGAGCAGAGATTCAAATGTTTTACGTAATCTTAAGTTTAAGATAGTATGCGGAAGGCTTTACAGCCTAAAATTGAAAGGGTTTGGAGATGGAAAGCTGTTGACTGAGGGGGCTCTGTATGTCGATACGTACGCCCACTATCCAAAGAATAAAAGTAAAGAGCTCCAGCCCCTTCCTTTGGCCTCCCGGACACTTTGCTGTCATTTTGGGTAGTCTCTGTGCGTTGCTGTTGGCTGAGATAACCTGAGCACAGCAAACTGTTGGACCTGGCTCAGACAAAAAGCACATCACCTCATGTGGAAATGGGGCTTGTACAAGAATCCCTCCCAATAGAGGAAAAAAACCCCAAACCAAAACACCACAGAGTATCTAGACATTATAGCACAAATGTAATTTGTGAAATCCTTAAAGTCCTCCTTGTGAAGTCCTTGAAGTCTGCATAGTCCCTGTGCCATTTGTCAGTTGAACTTGACTGTGAACTGTTCTGACTTGCCTGTGGCTGACAGAGCTGTGACATAGATGCAGTCTTGCTTGCTAGAAGCCATGTTTAGCTCAGCATTTGAGGAGTTGTGAAAAACTCTTGGCGGGGGGGGGGGGGGGGGGGACGGGACCAAACCCCAAACAACTGCTCACTGTATCAGCTAAGTGGAGAATTCTCAGCAAAAATACTCTCACTGGAGGCAAAAGCTAGAACACTTGCCTAATTACTTATTAAATCATATTGCAGCCTTAGCTGAGCTGCCACTGTTATGAGCTGTGGACATCACTTTAAAAGATGTGGCTTTTGTAGGAATCTGATGTTCCTTCCGCAGCACATTCAATCAACTGAAGTGGCTGCTCCAGGCTGAAAGCAGGAATTACACCAGTAGGATGTCACCGAACTGCGAGCAGCTTTTGTTAAACTTGTGGGGTGTTTCAACTTGATGCAGATACCTGTAGAACTACGTGAGGTTGATCCGCCTTGGTCTTGCCTCTTTTGATGCTTGATGGAATCACATACGATTTCATGATCGATTTGAGCCAGTCATTGTACCGCTGTCATAAGTGGTGCACTCAGCATCTTTAGCAATGCTAAAAATTGTGTATCTGCAGAATAAAGTGGATCAGCTTGCTGATCTGTCACAAAATAATCTTCTAAGGTGGAGGGAGTGGAGAGAGAAGATGGTACTTGCTTTTCCGATGGGTTGACAGTTTGATGTGATTAGTTGTGTGGTTGATGATCAGTAGTGCCTACACAAGGAAAAGAGCAGGAAAACATAGGGGGTAGGGGAGAAAGGGCTGGAAGGTCTCTTCTCACTACAGTGTGATTTCAACTGGTGCAAGCTGACTGTGAAGTGCACTGTTGCTATCTGCTGTTCATGAAAGGCTGTGCCACTGTTGTGAAGGGTGTGGGCTGTCATGAGTAGAAAAATTCAGATTTACTTTTTTAACTGATAGCAGCCCTGGGCTTTTTTTTTTTTTTTTTTTTTTGTCAGAGCAATAATAATTTAAGTAACTTTAGAATATGTAAAAAGTGGCAACACAGCATAGTGAAGTTGTTTTGCAGCAGTGATAGCCTAAAATACGGGAATAGGAAGGCTGGTAGAAACAAACAGCTATGGTAGCTGGTCTAAAAAGGTTGAGGAAGAGGAGTGCGCTTTAGCTCCACAGACTTATCTTCAGGGTACGTATGCCTCACCATCGCTTTCTTTTCCGAAAGTTAAGCTCTGTTAGGCTGGATCGTGCCTAAATGGGGATGTTTGAAATACACTTCGCATTTAAAGCGAAGAATGTAAGTGTTGTCTTACCAACTTGAGTTACATCAGACATTGAGAGGAGTCCTTTGGGGGAAGCTAGAAGAATACATTCAAGAAGAAATAAAATACACTAGAACTTGCCTTGCTAACTCACCTTGTGATCTCTTTATCTTCAGCTGCTCAAATAAAGAATTTGATGAGCCAGCTGGGAACCAAGCAGGATTCCAGCAAGCTTCAGGAGAACTTGTAAGTATTAAATGAGATAATGTTTGTAGAGGTTCTCTTTCATTTCTGTCTGTATTCTTAGATGAACTGGGTTACTTGCTTTGGGGAGATGCTTTATTAGATAAATTTAATACAGTCCTACAAACTGTAGGACTTAACCTGCGTTAAGTAATTTACTCGATGAATTAAGGTGTTTCTGCAGGACTCTGGAGAAGACATTCAAGACTGCTGGATAGGAATGGTTAGAAACAGTATAGCTTATTTAAAAAGGGTAGTAGTACATCAGACGTGTTAGCTGTACTTTGAGGACTAGCCATAGTAGCTTCACTTCAGAAGAAGTGAATGCCGTACTACGTATTTAGTCCTCACATAAGAGCAATAAGGAAAAACAGCAAGGAAGACCCGTAACTGATGGAAAAAGTAGCTTGTAGTACAGATGGATTTAGGCACTAGATAGATTAGCAATCCTATATGGCAGCCAAAAGGCCACACGTAATTTCAGAAGAATAAGATGCCAGTGGGGAACAATATAGAAGACATTTAAACAGGCATAGTCCAAACTGACTCCTGCAGAGACCGGACAGGGAGTCTGTATGTCTGTGCATCTTCTACAAACTTGTAAAGCATAAGTAGCAAGTTAGGAGAAGAATAATTTCTGGAGTCGTAAAAGAAAACTTGAAAGTTCATTCTTTCATTATCTCTTTATGCGACTGACCTTGAATCTCTTAATACGCGACAGTCCTATTTTTTTGTAATAGCGGGTTTTTGGGTAACTTTTGGTGATAGCTACATACACTGCATTTGGAGGATGAGATCAGAGCCCAGTTGGGAGAGAAATTAATTTGTTTGTCTGAGCTGCTTGGTTAACTCAATGTGTGCTTAGTCAGTAGATTAAAGAACTAATTACTGGTGAACAAATGTCTTTTCATTAAATTTCCTTGTCGAAACGGCCCCCCTCTTTAAGGTGGAAATGGTGGCAGTCCACAAATTGTCAGCTGCCGTACAAATTTAATACAAAAACGCATGTGGGGTTTATTTAACTCACATTTTGCAGGTCAGCTTATACAATAATGCAGCCCGAGTACTTTGATTTGTGTATCTATTGGGCTGAATGGATGACTTCGACTTAAGCATCTTGTATCCATCAGATGCCAAAAAAAAAAAAAAGTCCTTGTTTTAGTATTTTGTATCTTCCTGGTTTACGTTATTAGTTTTTGTGCATATGGCTGGAAAATAAAACTTGCAGTTCTGTTCTCTGTGAAGCACAAACATTCCTTCTAATAAACTGCATCTTTGATATACAAGGTGATTTACATTAATGTATTCCATTATTTATGTTATTACATTAATGCACTAATTGTAACTAACGTCTTTCTGTATTGTGGTACTAATGAAGGTGCTGCTGCACTAGATCCTTTGCAACAATAGCTTTGAATTGCAATGTTGCCGGAAAACATAAAGGCTCAATGCAAAATCTTGCATATCCCACAGTAGAAGCTGGATCATTCCTCTCTCAGACCATTAATTTTCACAAAAATGTAAGAATTCCGTATCTCTGAGTCTCTGTAAACTTATCAAATGTATATTTAACCAGTGGAGTTAGCAGTTGTCAAATAAATAGTTAGTTACTAATTAGTACTACGAGGAATTCACCCTAAAAGAGTGATTGTGTTCACCGAATAAAGTTGTCTTTCCCTTTAATTTGTCTCTTATGCCATTGGAGAAAAATACCTTTTTAAAACTACTGAATTATGCTAGTTAAAGAGTACAGAACTTCTTTCAATCTTTCATAAAATGTAGTCCAGAGTCAAGTTGATGGTAAAAGCTAAAAGTCCATCTCTGTTCCATTAGGGTGAAAAAAAACCTGCAGCACAACGATGCATGATCTCAGAACCCCTACTTGGTCATTATTTTGGAAACTGAAATGCTTAGAGACTGCGTTTTAGCACACTGCTTGCGTAACTGCTTTCGAACTGTTATTTCAGACAACAGCTACAGCATTCTGCGAACCGCCTTGCCAAAGAGACCAATGAATATCTGAAGGAGTTGGGGTCTCTGCCACTTCCTCTGTCTGCTTCTGAACAGGTAGAAGAACGCTGAATTTGTCTGGGTATATTTTTTAAATCCCTCATTTCATAAAACTTGCTTAGACCACAACCTCACTAAGCTTAAATTGGCACAGCTGAAGAGACAGCAGCCTTTTGCAATGAAGAATGTTGTTGAAGTAGGGAAACACAGTAAACTGGCTACGTTCTGGCTGCTGATGTGATGCTGGGAAAGCAATGTTTCCCACTGACAAATAGGTATAAAGCTTAACTTTCATGAGAATAAGAAGCCTTAAATGTTTGGGGAGACCTGAGTACGCAATTCTGTTTTTCTGAGTAAATTTCTGAAAAATAATCCTATTTACTAAGTGCCTGGTGATGCGAGGCAGCGTTTTAGGATAAGAACTCGTAGCCAACTGCATGTCAGTACGAAATGAGATCATGCCCAATAGCTTTCCCTGGCTTGTGATTTATCATCGGGGGGGAGGGAAAGCTGACTCACCTTGCTCATATTTGAATAAAGCAAAATATTTGGCAAGGATTATGACTTTATCTGTTGCCAAACAGCCCTTTGAGTTCCCCCTCTCTATGGGAAAGGGAAGGGACAGTTCTCTGTTGTTGGCGTTTCCTTGCTCTACTTTAAATCACAACCACAATATTGATACATCTGCTTTCCACGCTGTCGTGGGGTGATCTGTGGAGATTGTCAGCAGATGTTGTCTTCATCAAGTTCTGTATTTAAAGGTTTACGTGCCGCTTGTGAGCATGGCCACGTTTTGCCTGTTTGTTCAGCAAATGTTTTTCGGGTAATCTCCCTCTGGTTAACAAAACGCTGCCCTGTGCATCTTGCTGAATGCAGCAGTGACTTTTGAAGCCTCGTGAAGCCTGTTGAAGCAGCCCAGTCAAAATCTGCAGGAGCTGGCGTCAAAACGCTGAGTGTCTCCTCTGGCAGAAGGGTTGTTGCTTCCAGACGGCTCAGGTGGAAGCTGCAGGGTATTACAAGGTTGCTGTAGTGGCTTAACAGAAAAAAATTAACTGAAAACATTTATTTCCTTGAAATGGCCGCTGAACTGATACAAACTCATTGAAGAATTACAGTACTGGAAATCCTGCATTTTGAGGCACCTGTTGGGAATCTCTCTAATGGAAAATATAAGAAATGACCAGAGTATTGAGTGTCCTTGGGACAAACCTTTTCACAACTTCTTGTTTTCCCTAACTGGGATGTTGCAACACTCGAAGGAGCTATTCTGTGGAGGCTAAATAAGTCAATACTGTAAAATGAGGATGAAAAAGAATATTACAACTCCAATGATTTGGAGAAAAGATAAATTGAAATGGTTATCAGGACTAAGGATATTCTCTGATCCAATAACAGCAGGTTTGTAGTGGGGCATGGCTGGGAGAGACAGCTTATGGAACTGGGAAAATGGGTGTTGTCATCAGTTCTGGAAGTGTGGGGCTTCCTACGTTTGTAAGAAAGTTAAGAGGGTTGCCTTAGCAGGACAAGAGAAAGTCAAGTACTATCAGCTTGGCTGAGTAGAGGAACAGAGGGTAAAGGCATTGTACGTAACCAAAAGGTACGTGATTAAATGTGGTAGATTACTGAAATGTGATTTGAATAAGAGTAATGGTGTAGAAGACATCTTCACTTCAGACTTAAAACTAGATTGAAATTAGAGAACCTTATTGCACAAAATTGTTCTGCAACAGGCAAAGCATAGAGCTTTTTGTTCTCTCCAGTGCCCCAGAATGCTGGCACCAAAAGATCACTCGAATGCCAGCATTCATTGTTGTTATTTTGATGGTGGGTTTTTGAGAGTCTGACACATACATTATCGTGAATGGGAATATCTGAACACTTGTTTTTGTTTCAATTCTTTAGCGCCAACAGAGGCTTCAGAAAGAACGTTTAATGAATGATTTCTCCGCAGCCTTAAATAACTTCCAGGCAATACAGAGGCGAGTGTCAGAGAAGGAAAAAGAGACTGTAGCAAGGGCGAGAGCTGGCTCCCGTATCTCTGTAAGTATTTATAGGAATTTTGTATTGATACCATGAACTACAAGTCTTTTGAGAGCTCTTGTACTTGCCTACCAACTTCATAGCTGTCTCCTGGCACATTACTGAGCGCAGACGAAGCCTTGGCGCATTAGTTTTGTCATTCCAGAAGTTGTCAATAGGAACTCCTTTCAGCGTGCTCCTCGTCAATGTTAGTAGAGGAGGGGAGGAATCCTGGTAGCCACAAACGTTGTGGAGGACGAGATGGGGAGTCAAAGTATTGTTAATAGCAAAGTATTGCAGACTGCTTTTTGCTTGACATCAGCCTATAAAATTTAAGAGGTCAGTTGGAAGCTCACCACACTTTAATCTTAAACCTCTCACTATGTTTCTTTATTTTCTTATAGCTTCTGTCCTGCTAGTATCTCCAATGTATGTTCCAAACTTCTCCCTATTATGTTTTGACAAACCCCTGTGGCTACTAAGAATTCATAATAAAAAGGCCAGTGAAAGCATTTTTTTCCCCTTGCCTTGGTTCTTTGTGCTAACTACGCATTCTTAATTACGACAAGGGAATACATTCATCCATTAGATTATGCTCAAATTTTTTGCTACATGGTGAGAGAGGAAGTGACAAAGACTGCTGATTTGATTAAGCAGATTAGCCGCTTTTGATCACTCAGTTGTCTCTGACTTACAGAGACAATCTGAGTCTAAAAATTAAATGTAAAGGTGAATCTAAATCTAATCTTAATTAATCTAAGTTAAATCTGAAAGCTGAAGTTGACAGTGGCATTCTGAAAGAACTCTCTGGACAGCATAAGCCTTTGTTTTCCAGATACTCCTGTTGATTTTGCGAGTGGTCATGATAGTCTGCAAGACTAATAACTCATTTATCTCTTCCAGGCTGATGAGCGGTTCAGAGAAGAACAGCTTGTTTCATTTGATAGGTAACAGCTTCTTGCACTTCTGATGTTATGCTTTTGACTATACATAACTAAAGTTTTGGTGGTAAGATCTGTTATTGTAACTTGGGCCAGGCTCTGCTAGCTGAATGCAAAGCAAAAAGATTTGAAATGCAAGTATTACAGTACTTGTAATACACAATGGTAAAAATTAAGTGCATATGACAGTATTTTATCCTCCTTAAATGTAGGCTGTGTAATTACTGCCCTGAGGGGAACAGTAGAGTCCCTAGGATGTGGCAGTTGGAGCTCCTGGTTTTCTGGACTGTGAGCACAATGTCACAAGACAGGATTTCCCTCACCGTGACTCTTTCCTCAAAGAGTTGTTTGTTTACTTGATAGGTTTGGCTGTCCTCTAGCAGCCCAGTTGGAGCTATTGTAGGGTAGTGGATGAGGCTGCCTTAAATTCTGAAATCCTGGACAGTGTGCGCTGGCAAACAAATCCTAGAATGTGCACCAGACAGCATTACTGTCACCTGTCAGATGGCTGGCTGCATTGGTTCTTCAGCAACAGTGTGCCTGCATCCTAGATAGGTTTGTAAAATGTTATGTCAACTCTACAATGTGGTAAAGAGAACTCAGGATACTCCAGACACGTCTGCGATTACTGTGTCGGTTTCCACTGTACGTATGTTTCAGAAAACTGGGATGAAATCTGTTGGCCCTGTCTGTATAAATCCTTTAACTTTCTAAATGGTGTTGTCTCATCTCTGCATGTTCCCCATGCAAACTGCGCTTCACCCGGTCCAGCTGCTTGCTCTGCATCCCCTTGACTCGCCCTGTGCTTTCAACTACTGGGGCAGGCGTGAAAACCCCGGGGCGTTCAGTCACACAGATGCTGTGCTGAGTGTGAACACCCTGCTGGCTAAAGCAGGAGGGGCCAGCCAGGTTCCTGTTCGCGCAGAGGCTCTTTGCTTGCTGAGAGGTAGTGGCACACAGCAGCCGCTCCGTATTTGAAGTTGGTCTTGTGTGCTGCAGGTCAGAAACTTCTGCCTTAAATATGTGAAGCATAGAATCACTTGGGTTGGAAGAGACCTACAAGATCATCAAGTCCAACCATAAAACCTACACTGCCAAAACCACCCCTAACCCATGTCCCTCAGCACCACGTCTGCCCGGCTTTTAAATACCTCCAGGGACGGCCATTCCACCACCTCCCTGGGCAGCCTGTTCCAATGCTTGATAACCCTTTCGGTAAAGAAGTTTTTCCTAATATCCAACCTAAACCTCCCCTGGCACAACTTGAAGCCATTTCCTCTTGTCCTGTCGCTTGTTCCTTGGGAGAAGAGATTGCCCCCACCTGGCTATAACCTCCTTTCAGGGAGTTGTAGAGAGTGAGAAGGTCTCCCCTAGACCTTCTCTTCTCCAGGCTAAACCATCCCAATTCTTTCAGCCGCTCCTCATAAGACTTGTTCTCCAAAAATCACTATTTAGTGTTGTATACTTAACACTGGAATGTTACAGTGCTTTCCAGCACGTTTCCCTTTGTTGAGAAAAGGGAGATGTTGCCCTTGAGGGATTTTCTACGCTGAACATAGAGATGGCCTTGTGTTATAGGTGCTGCCTTTGCTATAATGTGTGCAGCAGTTAGGAAGTACCAGCTCATCAGGACAGAGGTAGACTGGGATGCAGAGTTATTTGCTTTTTAATATCTCTTTTGGTGTGTGATTTAATTTGAAGTTCTTACTAGACTAACAATTTAAAATACTAAAACACTTTACTCTTATCTCCAAATGCCAGATAGCAACTGAGAATCTTTGAATCCAGATGCTTGTCAGCTCTTCTTTTTGTTCAGCTAATGTTGTGCTTGCAGGCTACTCGCTGTCAAAACTTTCACCCTGATTTCTCCCTTTTTGGGGGATGGTGACAGGGAAGGAAGGTACAGGTATTTAAAAAAGGAAAAAAAACAGCAGAGGTCAAATAAGGAGGTTTCTTTTATAATACTATAAACAACTGTCACATCCCAGAACACAGTGTTCTATGCATGTAACTGCTTTGCAGTTTCTTCACTTTTCCTGATCTGTCCCTTTTGTTTCAATTTGTAGCTGTTGTCACAAATCAGTCCTGTCTCTGTGTACAGTAGCAGGGCCGGGAACCTGGCGGTTGTTCTGTAAGAAACTTTTCAACTCCAACTCACTGATGCTTTGCAATAAGTGGAGCATGGGAGTACCTGTACTCAGAGAGAGAGTCATACTTTCTTTCCATCTCTTTCCAGTGGTGAAGATTGGAATCAAATGCAGTCTCAGGAAGAAGATGTGGCAATAACTGAACAGGACCTTGAACTCATTAAAGAAAGAGAAACAGCAATCAGGCAATTAGAGGTGACCAGATCCTGCACAGTTAACAGTATTGGGAGATAAACCAAAGAAGTCGTGCAGAGCTAACTAATGGGATGGGCTGAGGAGATCTGAAGGTGGAGGAACAGTGTTCCTTGTAGAGAGGATTGATGCCAAGATCAATCTCCCTGCTCCTGTTGAAGGAGACTAGGTATATTTTCCTTTAGTGTTGACTGGTGGTCCTTCAGAGATGGTAGGAGCAACTCATGTCACAATGTTTATCTCTATTCCATAGTGTGTTAATTGCTGATGTGATGAAACAAATACTGTGTAGCAGGAATATTGTAGGCTCCTGTGTTAATCCCAAGTTCCGTACACGGTAGCATCAAATCACCTCAGTCAGTGACTGGTGGTATCTATTCTGACATTTTGAAGAATGGTTGAAAGAGGTACTGAGAATGAGGATTAGAAAAATTGTAGCCAATATTGGTTATAACTTGTCAAACTGTTGTCTTCAGGCAGACATTTTGGATGTCAATCAGATATTTAAGGATTTAGCCATGATGATTCATGACCAAGGAGATATGATTGGTAAGTGTGTTTGGATAATAGGAAGTTTCTTCTTAGTTCAATTACATGTTTTCATAGAATGGTTAGAGTTGGAAGGGACGTTCAAGGTCATCTAGTTCCCACTCCCCTGCCCTGGGCAGGGGCACCTCCCACCAGACCAGGTTGCTCCAAGCCCCGACCAACCTGGCCTTGAACCTCCAGGGATGGGGCAGCCACAGCTTCTCTGGGCAGCCTGGGCCAGGGGCTCCCCACCCTCAGAGTGAAACATTTCTTCCAAATACCTCATCTAAATCTCCCCTGTTTCAGTTTAAAACCATTCCCCCTCGTCTTATCACTATACTCACTGGCAAAAGAGTCCCTCCCCATGTGTCCAGTCCCTTTAGGTACTGGAAGGGGCTGTAAGGTCTCCCTGGAGTCTTCTCTTCTCCAGGCTGAACCCCTCCAGCTCTCCCAGCCTGTCCTCCCAGCAGAGGGGCTCCAGCCCTCCCAGCATCTCCGGGGCCTCCTCCGGCCCCGCTCCAACAGCTCCGTGTCCTTCTGCTGCTGGGACCCCTGGAGCTGGAGGCAGCACTGCAGGGGGGTCTCCCCCGAGCGGAGCAGAGGGGCACAATCCCCCCCTGCCCACGCTGTGGGGATGCAGCCCAGGGGGTGGGGGGGTTCTGGGCTGCAAGGGCGCGTTGCCAGCTCATGGTGAGCTTCTCGCCCACCAGCACCCCCAAGTCCCTCTCCTCAGGGCTGCGCTCCAGCCATTCTCCGCCCAGCCGGGATCTGTGCATGGGATTGCTCCGACCCACCTGCAGGACCTTGCACTTGGCCGTGCTGAACTTGATGAGGTTGGCACGGGCCCACGTCTCACGCCTGTCTATGTCCCTGTGGGTGACACCCCTTCCACCCAGTGTCTCAACTGCTCCATGCAGCTTGGTGTCATTGGCAAATTTGTTTTGCCTACATATATTAAATTTTCTAGTATTTTGTATAAAAAATAATGTATTTCTGATTATTTTTTTTAAAGACTGAAACTCTGAAATATTTTACAGTGAGTTCTCTTTCTTTTTCCATAGATAGCATAGAGGCAAATGTGGAAAGTGCAGAAGTCCATGTGGAAAGAGCCAGTGAGCAGTTACAGAGAGCTGCCTATTATCAGGTAAAGTCTGTGTGCTTGTATTATTATCCATGTGCAGCTGAGCAATTACGGAACAGGCATAGCAAGACACATACTGAGGACTGCAGCACACCAAACAAGTTACTCAAAACAGCTCGTGCGAGTTGGCACTCGCTTAAAAGTGTGCTGCAAGGAACAGATAAAGCACTTGAGTCAAAAATACGGTATTGAAATTACTGTTCTACTTCAGAGGTTATATGAGTCTGTTCATTTAGGTGTGCTCAGCAAGTTTAAATCGTTAGCTGTCTCAGCTGTTCTCAGGAGTTAGCAGAACAGTTAAGCAAGACCAAATTCTCATGTTGTATCCGTATTGTAAACATACCAGCCAAGATGCTGATGTGCAGAAATCCTTGCCCAGACTCGGGAAGCTCACAGTGACTGGGATTTGCAGCACTCTTTCTAACTGCTGAGTTTCTATCCCGTCGTCTGTCCTCCCTGTCCCATCAAATATCTCACAGTGGTTCTCACTGCTACTTCAGTCTCCTTTGTGTGTGACATGGAATGTTTTCCGTAGGTTCCTTCCATCATGATTGTCCCTGTAGGTGCAGGTTCTGTGAAGGAACCAGGGTTCTGCTTCAGTCAGGCCCGTACAGAGTTTCACTGCTGGGACTTCAGGCTGCCACACAAGATAAATATTGGACTCTTTCGAGCTGTTAAGTGGGGAGGTAGTAGAAGGCATTAAAACTTTTAATGTTTTAATTGTTAATGTCCTGTTCAGCACAAGGGAGGGAAAGTAGCTTTACCATCTGGCAGCATTTAGTAGTATTCTCTCTCTCCGTGGCTTCCTATATAAAGTTTTGAGGTATGTTATAAATCTAAATTTGTGAGCTATTGGACATGTTTTGAATGTGTTTTTTCTGGATGGAGAAGGAAGTGTTTACATATAACTATCCTCAAATCCTTAGATAATGTTAAAAATATTTGGAGTATATGGACAGACTGTAGTTTCCCGCGATGAATAAAGTGATCAAAGCTGTAAAATCGAAGTACAGTAACTGTATATTAAATCATTTCAACTGTAGAAATGCAATACTATTTCCACACCGACTCCAAGGGGCCAAGGGAAGATTGTATTGGAGAACTGCTTAGCAGTTTTGTTAGTCTTACCTGGAAAAGCTTAAATAGCTAGAGATGTTTGGCTTTCCTTTGAAGCCACAGCAGTGTCTGCGAGGATGAAAAGCACGTGGTCTCGGTATTGTCAAGTTGAAGTAAAGCTTGCATTTTCCGTAAGTAAAACTTGTCACATTTTGCCTTAACTTCAGCTCTTAGACCACTGTGCTCCTAAAACTAAAACTGTTTATCTGTAGGATCACACAGTTTAAGGAACATGCAAAAGCGTTCAGGCTACACCGGTTATTCTCTGGCAGAAGTATGGCTATCAAGTGCTCTAGTTTGCCAAAGTTAGTAACATTACCCTGATAGACTTGCTCTTGTCATCTGTTCCTGGTGTCAGTGGCTTTTTTTTTCTTCTTTTATTAGAAGAAATCGCGTAAGAAGATCTGTATCCTGATTCTTGGTCTTGCTGTGGCTTCTATAATCATAGGATTCATTATCTGGCAGACGGCAAAATGAAATCTTCACATGGAACCTAGTCTCATTGCTGAGATTTTTTCCCCTCAGAGTGAACAGGCCGACTAGTCTCGGAAATGAATTGACCACCCTGTGAGAGAGCACAAGCTGGAACTACTTCTAGTAATAGATATTAGCAACTAACGTGCAGATAATAGTATTTGGAATTAGTGAACCATGGAGACAGTATTTATCAGTTTATATACAAATTATATTGTTTTATGTAACAAAAATATTGTGGTTTTGCTTTCTGTAATGTATTATTCCCTGTCCCAACTGTATGCTGAGGTGTGATCAATAATTGGAGATGTCTTGTTTTTGACAAGTGGCACAACTTTTAACATTTTGTATGTATAGGTAACGTTCTTGGACTGGAATAAGAATGCCATTCAAAGAGGGCACAACACCAATTTACATTACCTTAAATCAGCCGTTTCTAAAGTCTCCAGTACCTGCCCCATGGTTTTATTAGTCTCCAAGTGGCTGTGGTTCCAGATTCTCTTGAAGATAAAGATGTTGTTACAGACTGATAAAGCAAGAAGTATGCATGGATGATAGTTGGAACCACTGTGTGCTGGTCAGTTTAGCCTTGAGACTCGTAACTGTGGTGTGTAATTTTTTGAGCGTGGTTGGGGTTGGTTTTTTTTCCCAAAATGCATCATTTGAGGACAGGATGTTGACTTATAATCTAACAACGCAACTTCCTTAGAGAAACTAGCTGGTGGCTTATTATTGGACAAATAAATCTCTTCCAATGCTGACTCTCGAGCACTAGAAATACAAAGGTTAGCTGCTAGCTCCTAATTGTTTTGAGAAGCTTCCAGGGAGAAAATCGTGCAAAGATGAGGAAGCGGGCACCTAAGTTTACAAGCTAGCAAGATAGAGGAGTATTAGCTGAAGTCTTGCTTCTGAAGTACTCCTGGAGCTCACTTGTAGTGTACTAGTAAATATTGTGTGTGGCTTGTAAACATCTGATGTTTTCCATTTCTTATGAAGCAGAAAGTACAGAAACTGGCTGAGTGAAGTGCTAGGTTTTTCAGACCGAGGATATGTGTGCAAATGAAGAAGATCGGTGGTTCCAGCTGTCTCGCTCGTAGAGCTGGACAGGATGTAGCAGCCACTCCCTGCTTTGATGTAGCTCTGAACTGACGTGCACTGAGGGAACAGTAACCTGTCCAAAGCCCAAGAGAGTGTGGTAAATGCAGCATACTGACCCGTTTTGTATTTAATCCTTATTCTATGTCTCCTGTATAATAAAGTAAATGTGAAAGCTGGGAAGGGAGTGTGTTCTCCCAATTGCACAGTGGTTTGCACTATTGCACCATCATTCCACCTCACAACCATCAATAAACACTTTTAAAAGCCTATCTCAGAGCTTTTTTCTCTTGCAGTTTAGACAGGGGCATGGGTACATTTGCAGTTCCCTCGGTAAGCGGGGTAGAAGACTTTGTATCAGTCACAGCAGCGTTTCCTCCAGCTTTAGGTCAGTGGTCCCTGGTTTTTAGGAATGAAGCTGGCTGAAAACATCAACTGACCCACCGTGTGTCACAGCCTGTTGCTGGAACTTCCCAGTCTTTGCCGAGCCTGTACAGTAGGATCTGGGCAAGGAACGGTGTGTCGTTCTGCTCCTTATTTCAAGTATTCCTCGGAAGCGGGACAGCCCGCTGTGTTGTCTGCAGGGACGTCACAGCTCCGTAGGAGGGTGAAAGCACCTCCTCCCCGCACTTCCCGGGGAGCCCGGCCGCGTCCCTGGCGGGATCCCCCCGCTGGAGCCCGGGCGCGTCCTCTGGGAGCTCGAACCGAGGGCGCCCGTCCGGCTCGCCGGACTCGGGACCGCCGGAGCCGTGCGTCTCCCCTCTCCGCTCTCTGCATCGCTGACCGCGGCGGCGGAGCCGCTGCCGCCTCGGCTGATGGTTCCGAGCGCGAAGTGACCGCGGGACACTCGCCGCTGCTGCGGCGCGGGGCGTTGCTGGCTCCAGCCCCGAGCTCCGCCGCGCCGGGAGAGGCCGGGAGCGCTCCGGGCCGCCGGCGCTCGCCGAGAGCCGGCCCCGGGCTCAGCCTGCTCCCGCCGCTCGTCCCGGCCCCGCTCCGGGCCGCCAGGCCGCTGCGCGCCGGCT